>NW_024121126.1:1015083-1411511 GCF_016745375.1 Pimephales promelas
AAGTTTGTACTCTAGAGACACTCATCAATCTATAAAGGGTTTTGCTTTTTTTTTTTTTTTTTTTTTTTAGCATTTCACATGTTGTATTTCTCTTTAGTTTTCTGTCTAAAATCAGAGTTTCTTGTAGCACTATTTCGTTCCACCATAAAATGATTCTCATTGCATTTTTACAGGTTATATTTTTGTCCTTTTGCTTTTCATAGAGCAGTGTAGAGATGACAGAAGGCTATGGCTCTAATGCTTTTTAATGATGCTATAGGCAAAGTTACAAAGGAAAATACATTTACGTTGTTCCAAATTGTACACTTGATTTGTACTTGCAATGGCTGATGCATGTCATTGATGTGCACTAGACAATAGGGTCCCTTAAGCACCTGCCTTTTTGTGTTTGCTATCCACCGTCAATGAGTCCTTTTGGTATGCACTGCACACTGAGGAGAACTGCTGGCCATCATTTGGGGCAGAGCCTTACTAGATGATGCAGTGCAGACAAGTGTTCAAGTATTGCGCATCCCTACTGTGAAGCATTTATCAGTCCAGTTATCCATTTTTTTTTTTTTTTTTTACACAGCCGGTCCAGCCTGAACTGCTTATCTTGGTTACAGCCATTACAAATCCTGCTGTCTTAGTGTGAGAGCCAGACAGAAGGCTTTCTCTGAAAGCTTTGGTTTTATTTAGCATTCCTCAGAGGTTTATGGGCAGGTGTTTAAAATTAAGAGCAGGATATTTATTGGAAACTTTCGGAAGGCACACAACTTTTTCTTTTGCTTACCTTCAATTAGACATACTCAGCAGACATATGAAGCGCAGGCCATTGCACACATAGACTCCTCACCCTCCACATTGTAGAACAACTGAACAAATGGATACAGTGCTAACTCCTGTTATTTTCCCCACACTCGAACCATTAGATCAGGCCAATGTGTTTTTTAGGGAGAGGTTAGGAGTGTATTTTTGACCTGTAATTATCAGGGCTTAGCTGTACCATACTTTGCACAAATCAAGGTGCAGCTCTGCAGCTCTAGATCCCTGTGCCAGGTCTAAATTGCAAGTTACTGGGCCTTGATATCAAATGAGAGGAGAAATGTAAAATCCTAGTTAAAACCTGGAGCCTTAAAGAGCCATGAAGTGCCTGTAATGAGGAAAGTGATGGGGTTTGGGTGTGCTGAGCACACAGTTACAAGGAGGATGTATTTGAGTGAGAGTCCCTGTGACAGTTGTCCTCCCTAATCCAGGATTTATAGAGGACTCAGAAAATTTAACAAGGTTAAACCAGTAGGCAGGTTAGCAAAGCATAACAGAAGCATGCCTTAACAAAAACTAGTAGGCAATAGACAACCTGTGAATTCAAGTAAAACTAATGTGCTAAACTTTTTTCAACATTTGTTCATTTATGTATGATCTACTTACACCCCATTGGCGTTTAGGGGTGGGATTAGGAGTATACTTTCATGCTTTAAAGCAAACATACAAACAAAACTAAGATTTCATACCAATCAAATCGAACAAATTCGCATTTCGCACACAATTCACCAAAATGTAGAACAGTTTTCCTCATGAGATCGTGTTAAGTGAAACAGTAGCCTAAATTGATACTGTCCTATGTGGTTCCTGAAATTATGAACTTTATCTTTGTTTTTATGCCCTGTTAGGCATTTGTACGACTGCTACACTAATGGCTGTATTTTGCAGAGCCTAATAAGTCAAAAATGCATCTGCCCTGGAAAAGCTGAATAATGCCAGATATTAATGGAGCTGGGCCCTGAATGATTCCCGGGTTGGCGTGGCAGTTAAACGCATTCCAGGTTTTGTGGAGGCCATTATTCCTGCTCCTTAATCACCACCTCTGCTTTTATTACCCCCAAAGCCTTACTGTGTGGCTCAGGGAAACCACATGTGGGCACAGACCAGGAAATGTTGAGCAGACAAGAAAATGTCTTCCTATCCCCTTAAAAGTAATAGCCTTAACCAAACACCAAAGGCAGTCTGTTCTTAACCAGATTTTGTTGTCTATAACCGTTTATGAGATTTTGGATGCAGTACTGGCTAGATGGTTGAATATTGTTTTTCAGAATGATTTTTTTTTGGACATTTATCATATTTAGTACAAATGATTCTTGGAGGTTTTGTTTAGTTTAGACGGCTTAGTTTTCATGTCATTTATGGTTGTGTTGAAGGAGAGCTGAAAACCTTTTATAAGTCTGTAACTTGCTTTTTTAAATAGTATTTTAACTCATTACTCGCCTTGAAAATAGCCCGAGGAAGGAAGCTGAAACAAGTCCATTTTAGACGTTTTAGATGTCTCTCTATTTAACAAGCTGATGAGTTGAATTAGGTGTTTTAAATAGCGAGCCATTCTGGAATGTTGGTCCCTAGGATTGGAGTTGAAAAACACTGATATGTATTCACTTATTAGCAATTTTGTCTGAGTAATAGACTTTTACTGAAGGTTATCATAATAATCATTTAATCACTGCAGGTATCTACAATTATGCATTCTGAATGGGGAATCATGTTGCATGCTAGAAATATGATGATAGTTGCAGGTTAGGATTCACTATTGGGTGTCAGCATTTAGTTTTTATTATTATTATTATTACCACTCATTGAGTCAGTATTGATTCAGTCTTTTATGTACAATTTTTACATTTAGATGACAGCAAATATAATCTAAAGTTTACCTAAAGTTAAAAAAACTGAAATAATTTAAATTTCAACGTTATGAACATCCATTTTCTTTATACAGTACTTCAAAATAATAATTTTGTGCACTACATTATATCGTTGTGATGCCTTAATTCACAAACTAATAAAGAATTTTAATAACAGGAATTTATCAGCAATATCATGAAAACCATTATTTGCTTATTGGTCAGCCAGAATTTTAATAACAGTGCATCCCTACCCGCAGTTTTTTATTAGTGCACAGAGTAATGTGAAGCTGAAGTTTACGTAAGTGACGTAACCTATTTAGATTACACTAATTTAACAAAACATGAACATTTACTTGTTCATTTTCTGCAGAGCCCCAATGTGATGAAACATATTTGCAATATTCCTCCTTGCATAAGTGACTACTTTATTTAATCCCATTTTTATAGGGATGACAATGTATTTTAGAATAAAAATAATGCGTTCTTCCTCTGCCGGTCAGAAATATCTGCAGTCGATAAAGTGGCAGGTGTAGCAAAAAGTTAATTTTGGACCTTAGCTGCATGTAATCACAGCTCACGTCCGCAGGAGAGGAGCAGTGCTTCAGTCTTGGATTAATGAGGGAGGTCTCATCCCTGACATGGTCCATCCATCAGTTCCCTCCAAGGCCTTCTCCTATAGGGATAGCAGAGTGGGGGGTATAGATGATGAAGAGGACTAATTAAGCTGCCATGATGCTTTGTTTTATTATGGGCTCAGTTTGAAATTTTCAATAAATCTTATTAGCATAGGAGGTGCTCGGAGACGTCTGACTGAAGGTGTGAAGTGGGTCTGCTGTTTACACTGAGGCCAACAGCTGCACACTTGCGAGGGCTGTAAAAAGCATACGCTGCGCTGGTGTCGCTGTCGACACACTGTCGGTTGATGCCATAATTCATGTGTGTCATCCGTGAGATGCTGTGGGAGAGGGAGTGAGTAGGTGAGTTTTTTAAGCTCCTCCTGTTTACTCACTGCCTGATGGCCCCCTGTAGAGAGCAACAGCAATTATCACCTTGGAGGAATGTGGGAGCCTTGTGTTAAATTCCCTTTGACCCTTTAGTAGAGGAGGTCAGGAGGTGGTGATCCCCCCAGGGAACAGCAGGCACTGAGGGCTGGGGGATGCCATGGATGGGTGCATTTGGGGCTTTTTCTCATGGTCAGGGAAACTTGAGTCTGACATTGCTTTACAGCTGCAGATCAACAAAGTGGGTTGGCTCTTGTTCCCCAATCCTCAAATAGGATTTTAATGGTGCATTTACCATGCAAATAGCTGTTTTTCTGTCTTAGTTTGATTGCATCCGGACTAGCTTCATACTTCGAGGACAGGGAGTCAGGTTAGTGTAGCTATCGGGATGAACTTGGAGACTTGCATCTAGGGCTGCACGATTATGACAAAAATCATAATTGTCAATTATTGCCTTGAAATTATGAGTGCAATTATTAATTACGATTATCACAATTTACATTGAATGATGTTTTGAACAGCTTTATGCCATTGTTCGAAGTGACTGCATGCAAATTGTTATATCAAAATAAAACGGCTGAAAACTCCTGAAAAACTTTCAAGGCTTTTCTATGGTTTAAAGTAACACCAAACTTTTCCTCTTCGGTCGCCCTACTGGTTTGAAACGAAATTGTCCATTGCCACTGTCGTAAATAATTTAGCTTTTACCGTCGCACGCACGCTCGCTGTTTATCCAGCACCGGCTTTAGAATTAATAATGTCCACAGACAAGGTAGAGTATGTTACATGATTTCATGAAAGGATGATGTATTGCGACATCAGAAATGAAGAAAAACGAAATAATGACTATTGTAGCGCTTGATGTAAAGCAGTCGAATTTTGTAGTTCTTTTTGTGGTCGGGTTCCTACCCGAACCCCGAAGTTACATAGTGCCAGTAAAAGTGAAACAGACCCCGTCAGGCGACGGCAGGAGTGCCTTTCACCCTGTTACGACTTGATGAACCACTGATAAGATTTTGTGTTGCTTTAATGCTAATTATAATTATAATGTTACACTAACTAAAATTAAAACAATGGGGAATAAAACCCTTAAGATAAGCTGTAAGAAAAAAACACATTTTAAGCACACAGAATAATGTAAGTGGACTTTTTATAATTGTGCCTTTGAACGATTACATAATTGTGGCATCCATAATTGTAATCGCGATTACAAATTCGAGTAATTGTGCAGTTTTGCATCCTTCATACACTCAAAACACCTTAAGTCAAAGCTCTTCTGTAACTACTTAAGACAGAAGTCAAAGTTAATCTTTGCGCTTTCTAGACTCCTCATTCCTATAAAAAATGAACCGTTATTCCCTGTTTACACCTGGTATTAAGATGTGCATTCATCAGTCCAATCAGAAGTGAACAAAGCAAAATATGGGTATAAACGGGGTCTAAAACTTGAGCTTGTCCACCTCCGACCACTTCCACTCGAACAACCACATAAGACCATCTACTGACTTGCATAAACATTATGGAAAGCGCGCTAGCAGGACGGGATTTAAACTTTGTCGGCTGAAGACCCAAGTTTGGTTTGGAGACGAGCGTACCTTCTCACCATTCCTGATTTGTAATAAGCTCTTACAATACACGGCATCATCTTGTGGCTATAGAACACAGATAGGTACCAGGCATCTTGAAACCAGGTTTAAAAATGGCCTTGGTTAAAGGAATAATTCACCCAAAAATGAACATTCTGTATCATATTCGTGTCATTCCAAACCAAAGGTATTTTAAAGAATTTTTCAACTTAATGAAAGTCAAGGACATCCAAATAAACTTTAATTGAATGAACAAAAAAGAGAGACATTTTTGTGTTCCACAGAATAGAGTCTTTCTATTTTAACCATCCCCTTTTAAACCGTTCAACATGTGGCGATAAACTGCAAGTCATTATTTTAGTTTTGAATTCAGAGACCCTCCCCTTGAAATCTGATCCGACATGTGGTCACATTTGAGATGCACTGTGCATGTAAATACCTAGTATAAACTGTAATATGTCTTGGTTGACCACTGTGACCAGATCACCCGAGACAGATTGTTAATACCAAGCGTAAACGGGGCCTATGATGTTTGTTTGTGTCAAGCTGTTTTGTGATTGCTTTTATAAATCACAGCTTAACAAGTAAGGCACACCACATCATGAAGACTTGTATTGGATGCTGACTCTGACTATGGACTCTTGAGTGTTATTTGTGTGTGCTTCTAGTCATGTGACCCAAAACTGATTATGTATGGTCCTTTAAAACCGTATTGACAAGGCCAGCTGCAGACCTTTGACAGCTGCAATACAGTCTTCATTTTCAGTTTGTCCTTTTAACCTCTCATAATTCACACCTGATATCCTTTGACCTGCGTTCATGTCGAAACAAACAATAGAGTGGTAGTTTAATAGTGATGAGAGCTCCTAATAAGACATCTCTCAGTGATGATTGCCTAATTGGCCCCCAGAGACAAGACAAGGGCAAAGACAGGGCCTCTAACCATTTTAGACATGGGGCCAAAGTCATTTTACAAGAGCTTTCTCTTCCCAGAGTTTCTAATGAGTCATTTCTTACATCAATGGTAATGCAGTGATAATTGCTGTTGTAACAACATGTGTTATTTTTATTTTTTTTTTGTCTTCACACTATAAGGTTGTTTTGGCAGAGCCTATATTTTAATCATACATTCGGGTGAATTTGGCCAAAACATTTGTGTATATTTATATATAATTCATTTTGTTAATTTATTTCATTTTATTTATTTTAAAAATCAAATGCAAATGATTAAAATTGTAATTGCATGTTTTCTAAAGTTTAGACTATCTTAGACTATCTGTCTTGTCCACCCAATATGTCTTGTATTATCAAATGTAAATGATTGATCAAAAATAAAATAAAGGTATTTGTAAAAACTGTATAATTAAATAAATATATAAATGAAATTATCGCCTAATATTAACTCAAATTTGGTGCCACAATGATGTTGCGCAAAGCCAAACTTCGTGAGGGCCCATTCACACAGAAGGCATTTTTTCTTTAAAAAAAATAAATGGGCAGTGAAATTTGGAAAATAACGCAAGGTCTCGAAGCGTTTTTTAAAAGTTGAGCTTCTTTTTACCTGAGTGCAGACCCCGTTGACTTCCATAGTAGGGAAAAAAATATATTATGGAAGTGAATGAGGTCCATCAACTGTTTGGTTACCGACATTCTTCAAAATATCATCTTTTGTGTTCAGGAGAAGGAAAAAAAACATTGGTTTAAAACAACTTGAGGGTGAGTAAATGATGACTTTTCATTTTAAGTGAATTATTCCTTTAAGGGAAGAGATAAAAGGCAAGATAAGGAGACTGAGAAAAAGACAGAAGGTGATAGAGATATAATGAGAGAGGAAGAGCAGGTATTGCCCATTATAGCCAGGATGGGATTAGCATTATTACAAGGTAGCATATATTCACCACAGAGATAAATGTTTTTTGCCAATTACAGTGGAAACTATAGGCTTCCCAACACAAACTCCTAGCATAAATATATTGCCACAATAGTATTACTATATATATATATATATATATACATATATAACATTTTACCTGATGCTCATGTTTAAGAATATATTTATCTGTTTCCTAACATCTGTTGTCTGCTTGACAAATCATTTATAAGCTACGAGCTACCAAGATCAGTTTTGGGACCTCAGAATTTATAAAACCCTGCGTCCGGCCCTTGTATATTTTATTTTAACCCGTAGACGCATTGCTTATATTTTTTGCATAGGCAAGAAGCCATTGATGCAGGAAGCGGTCTGATTCCCAACTTAAGAATATTTGCCTTTGGAAGGATAAACAGAATAAAAAATAAAAAAGATTTTAATGTTGACCTTGTTATATTCTTTGTCACAGGTGGCATAGGGGTGTTTGCCTTTGATGGAATTTAGATTCTGTACTGCTTATGAGTGGTATTCTAAAGGGAGTACCCTTTTCCTATTGTTGAAGAGGCACATCATTTGCAATCATTGTCAGATGTTGAAAGCTGACTTTCTTTTTATGTTATCTTTTGAGCGTGACTCGCTGCACTTGCAAGATATATCAAGTGTTTCAGAGTTGTGAGAGGTAAGAGACTGTATTGATCTGCTGTATTGATGGAATCTCAAGTCTCTTAGTCATAACAGATAGTTCTTTACTCAATGAGTTTTGTGAGATTTGTATTGGTCTAGAACACAGGATTGTTCACCGTAGTTTTCCCCTGTCACCCCAGCTTATATACTCACAGTTCAGACTGCTAAACTTGGTCAAACCCTAATGACCTGCAAGGCCATCAATTAGGATCTGTCCTCAGCAATTTGTGCCAAACTGCACCTTAATTAACTCCACTGCGAAAGCAGCCATCCTTAAATGCAAGGGCCCTTACAGAATGTGACAAAGCAGAGAAGCCCCACAGTTTTGTCAGATTACCTCACTGTGTCAAATTAGTGCCATAGATCAACCCCTTCTAGACATTAGGGGGCCACAGTCTGTCCTGACCACTCCACAGCCCTGTCCCTCAGGAGCCTGTGCCTATGATTTATTTAATATTTCGGGTCCAGTCCTGAGTCCTGAGCCAGCAAAACCTGTCTGTACACTACCCCATTCAGCCCCCCGTGCTACGTGGATGGAATCCTCAGAGCAGGGGTCTCAAACTTAACTGGGGGCCGCTGAAGGTACAGTAGAGTCTGGGTCAGGCTGGGCTGCATCAAGTATTCCTCAAAAAAATTGTATTTTTTGTGGAACCAAGTGTTCCAAAAAAAGGAGCACATCTGATCCAATCTTCTCAATCTTTATTATTAACATTTCTTCTGAACTGTTCCTCTGAATTTGAACATTCCTTTCTGTACATGATTGGTTCTTCATGAGCTGTCCTTTTGGCAGTTGAAGTTCATTTTACAAACGTTCTTTGTCTTTTCCTTATACACAGCATCTTTGTGATACTTGTATTTGCTCATGTCCTTTTTATTTTCTTTATACAACACATTAATATGATATTGAATATTTTTTGGAAGGCACATTATTTTATTATAAAAAAAAGTCAGCACTAAAGCTACTCACCTGTCCTGTCCTGTTCTCTTCACCGTTAAAAAGCCTTCCCAATTATTATTTGTTTCTTTGGCGAAAAACGACGGTATTCCCTCGCCTGAATCCTTCTCTTCTTGGCGATTGCCTCTTCCATGTTAAATGTATCTGGTCCGTTGTTATAGGGTTGACTTCGCATGCAGGCGCCGGCGCACGAACGCAAAAACAAACAACGCCGACCTCCGTCGGTGATTGGTTAGAACACTGTTTATTTTGATTTTGAGTGGTGGGTGTACCCATTTGTTTTTGTGTGCAGTTCTCAGATCCTACAGAGAAGCGTGTTTTTGACAGCCTGCTTATGGGGCGGGCAGCTAGCGGATCGTTAGGAAAGATTAGATGAATGTGATAATTTTGGTTTGGGCCTGAGATCACTGATACAACCTTTAAAGTCAAGTAGGGGGCCACAAAATATCATCCCGGGCCGCGAGTTTGACACCACTGCTAGAGCTCTGCTACTTTCTCCACTACATGGTGGGACTTCAGTGTTGCCATAGAAACCTTATCCTCCTCTCAAATCCCCGCCCACCACCTCTTTCCTCTCTTATTCACAGCCTAGTGACTAGTTGCCGTTATTAATGCTTCACGAAGGACCGATCATGGAATTTTACAAAAATTTAAATTTAATTTAGCAGTTTATCAAATTTATTCATTCATTAATTTAGTCAGTGAGTCAGGAAATTTGGTAGACCCATTTCTTAATGAAATGTCTAATTTCTAAAATGTATAATAAGGAAAGTCTTTCAAACTGCTATTAATGTGTTAGATTTATTTGTTTATATTAGCTTATGTTTATAATGAGTTATTCTAGTTTATAAAAAAAAATTATGGACAGTTTTTATTATTATTTTTTTTATTTTTAATGCAGTTTGTCAAGATATTTGGTAGACTTATAGTATATGATAGACGTGTGTGTGTGTGTGTGTGTGTGTGTGTGTGTGTGTGTGTGTGTGTGTGTGTGTGTGCGTGCGTGCGTGCGTGCGTGTGTGTGTGTATATATATATATATATATATATATATATATATATGTGTGTATATATATATATATATATATATATATGTATATATATATATATATATATATATATGACAAACTGATAAGTAAAACAAATGTATGCCAAACTGCTAAAATGAAATGATTTTATCAGTTTATTAAACTGTATTTAAAAAAATTGTCAAGACATTTGATAGACTTATTTATTTTGTCTCATATTGTTTGACAAATTGCTTAATAAATGTATACTGCTAAAATAGATGGCTATTTAATCAATTTTAGCAGGTTATTACAAATTAGATTGCCAGGTTTATTTAATCTTTTTTTTTTTGTCATATTGCAAAATGATCACATCAACAGAGATGGATGTTGATGTGATCAACATCCTAACAAAATTTAATAAAATAAACAAAGTGTTTCATTCTTTAATACTAAGCAGTGTTGTGAATAATTTTAGGGCAATAACAATGGTGTTAACAAGAACTTATTGGTATAATCAGATTCATAGACAGTCTTTTACCTCTCCACTGAGATTTGTTCAAGCTACTGTCTGCTTTTCTTTTCATACACACATTTTCATGCATGAGCACTTACATGTGACACAACCTGGCACTCACTGTCTACACACTCACACACTTACGGTCTCTTACGGACCATACACACACACATAACACAGCCCCCTGGGAAAATGCAGTGTGTAAAGGAGGGTGAGTGAGCGTGATTTCTGAGTGAATGAATTTAGAGTACGGATGAATGTCACACTCATGCCTGTCATTTTTCTCCTGCCCACGTTCAGTGTGTGAAGAAGACTCAGATGAGAGATTCCCCTCATCTATTATTAGTCCTATGGTCTGCTGCCTCAGCACAAAAAGTAGACAATGCAGCCAATTCTTTTTATTTATTTTAAAGGAAACTTCCAGCAAATTTGAACTCAATGGGACCCTATTTCTATTGTGTACACTTCAGAAAGTGCAGTGCAAACAGGGTTGTGTCCTCTGTCACTAGACCCTATAATCAGTTTGAGGAGAGAATGAGACAAAGAAAGTGTGTTCACTTGAGTGAAGTTTGAAAACCTGAGTCAGGTTGGGTTTTCAAATTTCTCAAAATGCTGTCTTTTAGTTTGTGGAATCGATCAAGTATTTTTTAGGTTAAAGCATTCAGCAGAGAATAGTTATTGTTTGTGAGCTAGTACATATGAAAAATAGTGTCTGGTTGGATTCAAGAAGAAAATTTCAGGTTTACCTCTTTTGTCCTTATGTGTTTACACTATGTCCATAAATAAATGGTGTGACATGCTCGGATGACATATTTTTGCAAGGAATTGCTAGTTCCAAACACAGATGGCTGTAGAGAGTTTCGAAGTTCTGCAAAGCTGTTTTAAAGTTTACATGAAATGGAAAATGTTATTATCTTTTCTTCCCTATCCACCTTTTTCTGCGCCCGTTCTATTTGTTCATGATTTATAGCGGGTTCAACTGACTAAACGGTTTTATATTTCCTATTGAAGTGTTTGTTTACGTAGAATGCTAGCACTCTAGTCCAGACCAATCATCTATATAGAATTATATATAGATCAGTGGTCCAGACATTAGAAAAATATCTGTCTACACATGCGTTTTATATTCACGGACATGACCGTTCTGAAAGCGACTTTAAAACTTTCAGAGATCTTCAAGAAAAACCACAAAGAAACCTTTCTTTAAAGTGAATTTCGTTTTTTATTAATGTTTCATCAACCAATTGCCTGGTTTTAATAAATAAGAAGTATATAGTAAACAATAGATGATCATTACAGAGGCGACAGCGCACAAACTGGACTTTGGTCTCATGAATGAAACTCGGCGTATGCCTAACCTCACAGGCCTGACAAATATATAGACTTTGCATCTTTGAAAGCAGAGGTAGACAGGAGTCAAAGGGCTAACCAGCCTAATCTTATAGTACTGTTATTCTGCAGCAGTCGAGGTGATAGAAACTGTTAGATGTTCATTTATTGCTGGATTAGGGAGATCGTGCAGTCTTGCATCAGCTATCCTTTGGAAGTTATGAAGAAAAGAAAAGCGTTCATTTTGTTTCTATCTGTGATTTAATAAAAAATAACATGATCAGATCACATTTTTTTTTATTTTTTATTTAGTTTAGCAATGTGGCCGGGTATGACACAATCTAAAACAAATGGAAAAAAAGCATAGACCAGACTCAAACCGGAAGTTGGCAACCAGAGTCGTCGTCATGGCAGCGTGCATTGTTTAGAGCAGAATAAGATGGATTGGGACGTACACTCACCTAAAGGATTATTAGGAACACCTGTTCAATTTCTCATTAATGCAATTATCAAATCAACCAATCACATGCCAGTTGCTTCAATGCATTTAGGGGTATGGTCCTCGTCAAGACAATCTCCAGAACTCCAAACTGAATGTCAGAATGAGAAAGAAAGGTGATTTGGGCGATTTTGATCATGGCATGGCTTTTGGTGCCAGACGAGCCGGTCTGAGTATTTCCCAATCTGCTCAGTTACTGGGATTTTTACGCACAACCATTTCTAGGGTTTACAAAGAATGGTGTGAAAAGGGAAAAACATCCAGTATGCGGCAGTAATGTGGGTGAAAATGCCTTGTTGATGCTAGAGGTCAGAGGAGAATGGGCCGACTGATTCAAGCTGATAGAAGAGCAACTTTGACTGAAATATCCACTCGTTACAACCGAGGTATGCAGCAAAGCATTTGTGAAGCCACAACACACACAACCTTCAGGCGGATGGGCTACAACAGCAGAAGACCCCCCTGGGTACCACTCATCTCCACTACAAATAGGAAAAAGAGGCTACAATTTGCAAGAGCTCACCAAAATTAGACAGTTTAATACTGGAAAAATGTTGCCTGGTCTGATGAGTTTTGATTTCTGTTGAGACTTTCAGATGGTAGAGTCAGAATTTGGCATAAAGAGAATGAAAACATGGATCCATCATGCCTTGTTACCACTGTGCAGGCTGCTGGTGGTGGTGTAATGGTGTGGGGGATGTTTTCTTGGCACACTTTAGGCCCCTTAGTGCCAATTTGGCCACAGCCTACCTGAGCATTGTTTCTGACCATGTCCATCCCGTTATGGCCAGCATGAACCCATCCTCTGATGGCTACTTCTAGCAGGATAATGCACCATGTCAGCTCAAATCATTTCAAATTGGTTTCTTGAAAATGACAATGAGTTCACTGTACTAAAATGGCCTCCACAGTCACCAAATCTCAACCCAAAAGAGCAGCTATAGAGCATCCAATAGAGAAAGAAGATTGAAAAAATTTTAGATTTGACATTGAAATTACAGGCAGCACACTTAAAGTTGTTTGTGATTAAAAACCTTATTATGGAGTGAAATTAGGCAGCAGAAGTGCAAAGGTTAGCCTATACATTCGCTAAAATCTACTATTTGAAAGCAGAAAACAAATTGTTTTCTGTCATTTTCATCATCTTAGATCCACCAAAGCCAATCAGACTTCACCCCTTTGATGGGATGGACCAAAGGTAGATCCAGAGAACATGTTCATTAGGGAAAAGGAAAACAAACATATGTCAGGGAAGAAAGAAATTAGAATATGTGGAAGAGGACGACCGTGGCAGTGTCTTGGCCCCTGTCTAAAACTGTTAGTAGCCCAGCCTTTGTGGGCGTCTTGTCTCCGGGGGCCGGTTGGCTAATTATCAGTGAGGGTGCACGTGTGGGAGTGTGTGAATGGGGCTGTGCGCCGGGCGTCTTGGACCCACTGTTTGCGTTCTCACTGCACCCCATCAGTGGGATGCACCAAACTGAGTGGGGCGCCCTGAAAAGTGAACCCCCCCCATCTTAACTCCTCTCCTCCCCACCTCATCCATCTCTTCGATGGCTTTTCCCCCAGGAGAATGGAAAGAAGTGGAGGAGGACGTAAAGACCCAACATGTTTGATTGGGGCCCTCTTGGACAAGGCCTTTTTCCTGTTTGTTCATGTGGAAAATTATGGCAGAGGAGGAGGGAGACAATTAGTGGGATCTGCTAATCACCCGGGCAACACTCATTTAATTGACATGTGAAATTTTGTTTAATCTAACATGTCAATAGGCAATATGACAAAGGCCTGGAAGCCAAGGACTAGACAGCTTATTATTGGAGGACGGTCTTTGCAAGGCCAGGATGTGTGGAGTGAGTCTGGGTGGGGGTTGATGTGAGGATTAAATGCCATTATCCTCACAATGTGTTCAGACAAATATCTATGCACACTCTCACTTAGGTGTTTTTATGTTTGTTGGTACAAAACAGTGTGCTTTTTTTATTACTTTTGTGATTACATCTTTGGAGGTTTTACAGGAGAAACTGCTGCACACAGTTCAATAAAAATGTTTGGAGAGTTTGGACTACGAGTGGCTTTTGTATTTGCAAAAATCAATAAGCTATTGAAGGTCACTGAAAAGGCAGCACTCACACCTCACACTGTTGAATGGTAGAGTGAGAGCTATACAAGCGTAAGCTTTTGTTTATTTTGTTTAGCAAAATCCTGAAATTCAGCAATGGCACAATACAGTATTTTGAAAACCTCCTTAAATTATTCAGTATTAATTTTGAATATGGCAAACTTGAGCAGTTGGCTTTGGCTTCACTGTTCTAACGTGTTTTCTTCCTATTTGTCTTTCAGCGGGCCAATTGCATCTTTGAACTCCAGGGCTTTAACAAGTTAATATCGGAGGACAGGTAGGCCTAACCATTTTACTTTACCACGATACGTTTGATACGTTTTTTTTTTTTCCAGTTTAAACGCAGATAAGATTTTGCTCAAAAGGTTTATGACTGTTATCCCATAAAGAAGTGGTGTTTAAGACATTTACAAGAGATTACACGTAAACATAATGGGTGTGATATGTCAATTTTCTCAATAATAGCTATGTAAATAATGTCAATATTCAAAATTGAGTCACACATCACAGCTGTAGATGGAACCATTTCCAGATGCTTGGTGAAATCATTGCTACTGTATTTGTATTTGCCAGACAATTTGGCAGTTTGCCCGAACTCACAGCTGGATTGGCTAGGCGTTTAATGCAAGCATTGGGGGTTGGAGTATGGATGACTGGGATGGGGGGTTTGGAAAGGGAGAGGGTGACATGGCTAGGGCACAGGGACAATTTTTATAAGAGACTGGTGCTCGAGAGTCAATTGCATCTTATATTTGCCAGTACTATTATTATTGTTTTTTGTTTTATTTTTTCGTCTTATTATGCAGGGCAGTACGGACAGCAGCTAGGAAGCAAAGTAGGGGAGAGATGGGGGAACAGGATCAGAAAGGACCACGAGCCAGAACTCAAACTCTGTTGCCCGAAGCACAGCCAGGCAATATGTTGAAGCTGCTGCTTTGATTTTTAAAGTCTTCATTTTTTTTATTAAACTTGGAGAAAAAAGTCACTAGTTTGTCATGTGATCGCCAAATGCATTTACCTTGCTTAGTGAATTAAATATTAATGGCATATGTGATTTTTCTTGGAATCGATTCATTCAGCTCAATGCATCAGCTGTGCACTTGACCTCAACATTTTTTTTTACTCCTATTACCAGGTTTACTTTTCCTTCATTTTCTCCTCTAACATAGTCATATTGGTATCATTGTGCCACTTAACACTCGATATTGTCTAAAATACTAGGTTGAGTCCTATTGACAACTTCTGCTTAAATTGGTTGTGCACGGGTCTTTGCTTTGATGCTGTTGTCTTCTTTTGCTGCACAATGAGCAGGTCTACCCCAATTTCCTATGAGTCCTTTACTATTGTGACAATAATAACATGGGCTCTTTATGCAGTAGCTATTACTGCCCTGAGCAGCAGGAGATCTTGCCAAGACCGAGGCGGCAGGGATGAGAGTATGCGGAGGGGGTTTACTTGACTCCATGCAAGCTAAATTCCCACCACTTTCCCTCCATTCCTCCTACTTGAAGAGGGCCGTTCTTGCTTTGCCACTTTGCCCTGACAACTGACTGCTTAAACGAGTGCATGAAAATAGGTGCCTTGCTGGTCTCCATGACAGACCGCACATAATCAGTGTTGAGGTATGTAATTACAGCTGTCAGGCCTATCCGCTGTAATTGATGCAAGTGCAAGCAGCGCTTGCTGCCAGGGAAGCCTCTAACTGCACACATGGCAGCAACACTGGCCTCTCCTTATGAGAGAAAAGGAGAAAAAACATTACCTGCAAGATGGATGGCGTGCGTTAACCACCGTCAAATGACTCTTTTTCTGCTACGAGTGACAGTCATTTTTTTTGTCAGCAGAGGATAGTACCCCTGAACGTTTTTGTCTCCTGGCTTTCGATTCTCAGACGCGGTTTGATGTTGCCGGGCACATTCACAGATGGTGAAGGGGGGTAGGGGGTGTGATGAAAATGCTGTCAAAGCCACAGACGCTTAAGTGTCTCCAAGGCGAGGTGGTCTGTCTGCGGGGTGTCTGTGCTTGGCTTATCGCTGTTGGCTTTTTAAATGTTTCAATTCCTGCCATCCAGTAGAATACACGGTGCACCATTTAACTTCACTGGAAAGAAACCCGAGAAATCACTTGAATCAGACTTCTTATGCTGCTTCATGCACAAAGAAGGAGGTGTCAAGGTTGATAGGCCAGATATGTAGTGACTTGAGCATCTAGGCTGAAGGCTGGAGTAAATAAGTCCTCTAGAGAACATATAAAGACCTCTCTGGCTACAAAGCAGGAGTCTTAGATGCCTGTCCTGTGCCTAGCTGTTGTGATATTGATCCGAGGAAGGTGTGCTTCCTTCTTTTATTTCTGCCGAGGATTGATGGTAGAAACTGACTTGAGAGGATATGTATTGATTTAGCTTGGCATGTTATGGGCAAATAACTTGACAACTGCACCCAAATGCAGTCGTAGAGAAGCCTCGTTTACATTTTTGTGTTTGTTTTGCCGTTATTGATTTTTTTTTTTAAAAATGATCAGCTGTTACTAAAACTGTTCATTTGCTATGACATCAGGGTTCCCATTTGTTAACATGTTTCACATTTACATGTTTGTCTCTGTACCAGGAACAAAAGCATTGCACACTATGCCTCAGTTGTTCAAAATATGGTGCTAGAATAGTTGCATTATTCCAAATAAATAGATTGAGTTTCACAAATAAATGTGAAAAAAAAAAATTACAAATAAATTGAATGAGATTTGCATTTTTTGCAAGTAAAAAAAAAATATTTACAAATGTGTTGTCACACACACAACTCGTCTTTGAATTCATTTTCATGCATTTGGGAATCGCTTTCTTTGCATTTTTGGATTTCTTCTTGTGCATTTGTAGATGACAGCACACACTTGTGGATTTTGAAAGACTTCTAGCGTCAAATCCACGAATAAGTGGACTCCATCCACCATCTACTTCTGTGTCAATCAGATAACAGGCATTTTGCACTAACCAGTTATTGCACACTCCCGCTCCAACCAATCGTGATTTGCTTTATAATCAGGGTGTTCTTGCCCTGAAATAACTTTTGCTTATTCATCTGTATAGGCACAATTCTACAGTTGAAGACGTTTAAAATTTGGATTTCGTTAAACCATTAGATTGCATTATGAGGCTTTGAAAATGGCAGAGAAACAGCACAGATCTCTGTTGTGTGAACAACGTGCTGTGGGAGCATCATATTGTCAGAATCAGAAAGAGCTTTATTGCCAAGTGTATTGCACACAAACAAGGAATTTACAGTTATATAACCAGACAGTTAAAGATGAACAGAGGACACATATATTCAAGATAGAACAGACAGAGAACTGCCTACATTAAAGACTGTAATTATTTAATCAATTACAATTAAAAAAATGTATTGCATGGTTTGACTCAGAGTACACATTACATTTTATTCATTTAGCAGACACTTTTATCAAAAGCAACTTACAAATGAAAACAATAGAAGCGGTTAAACTTCTAATTGTGGAGTATTAATTCTTGGATGGATGCATTACAGCCTGTTCCCTGTGGTTATTGACAACATGTGCATGGGAAGTCCACACACACACACAATTCTTCAATTTCATCATCAATCAATAAATAAACATTAGCATTTAATAAAGTCAATAAAGGTAAACAGTTTAAATAAGTGTGTGTATTTAAATAATTATTAATGTTGCTGATTAACTTCTTTCAAGCCTTCAATGTCTTCCTTCAATGTTTTATCATTTAAAGAGCCCCTATCATAGCATTTGAAATGTTCCTATTTTTGTTTTAGGAGTTCCCAAAAACAGTTTAACATGCATGCAAGGATAAAAAAACACTTTATTTGTCTTATAATATGCATTTATTTTTAAATGATTTGCTCACCGACTCCCAAATGATTCGTACAACGACTCATTTTTCCAAACCACTCCTTTGTGTGATGCTAATCAACGGTGATTGGTCAGATGACAGACCCAGTCAGTTATTGTTTGTTAGCATAACGCATAAACATATTGATAAAGCACTGCAGTACTACAAGACGCTCTATTCTTTATAACAACTCCAATAACAGCGACAAACATTTCACATATTTAAAAAAAATTGACATTGGAGACCTAGAAGCTACGCTGAGCGTAACTTACACACACACACACACAGATACATGCGCACACACATACTGCCTCGTGCCCTGACGCAACAAAACCGTTCAAAACCCATAAAAGCAACAATTATTAATAATACTTACAGGTTGTGATTCATAGGAGGAAGCTGATCCATATGCACTGGGTAAGTAAGTTACTGAGCCCTCCTTCAGGAACAACTGCTTGCGAATCCACATTTGAATTCATTTATGTTTTTGAACGATTCGTCATTAAAATGAAAACACAATCGGGCTATACTGTTATGGTATCGTTGCAAATATGAACTCTAACCACCGATTCTTCACATGCTCGTCCCTGGTAAATGAAAACAAAGTGGCTGAACTATCTTTGCATTGTAGAACACAGCGTCTTCTCGACATGATGCTATGATGAAGTATTTGAATGTGTAGACTTCAAGTTTACACTTCCGTAACTGGGCGCGGCCAGTATGTCTCTACGTCACGACAAACCAGCTAATGACTCGTTTCAAAAACAATTCATTTCATAGACTCAGAGTCGACTCTCACTTTTGAAAGACAATAACTTTATATAAGGTGCACTTTCAGATATAAATCTTTGCAGGATGTTTTCATTCCCTTAGAGCTATATTCCACACCATATGAACAGTCATTTTCAAAAATCCATGATAGGGGCTCTTTAAACTTTTTTTTCTAATAACGTTTCAGATACTTGTTTTGACAAAAGTTAAAAATATATATATATATATATATATTACTCTTAACCAATATATTTTTCAGTTCTTAAATACTCTAAAAAAAACTGCTTACCACAGGCATTTGGATGTATGACAAACCTTGATATAAAAAAAAAAACTTGTGCATGTTGACTTGAAGTATTGTTCACTTGACAGAAGAATGCTAAGCTTTCACACTGTCTGGACCTCATTAAACGTTAGATTACAGTAGTGGAGATTTCATTATCCGCTAATATGTATATGTAGTCTGCCAGCACCTTGCCTGACAGGAAGTATTGGTTTCAATTGGATTAGCACTAAGTATATCTCCACACGTAGAATCCACAATGCGAAGGCGCCATTTCGAACAAGTCTGGCTCAGCACGGTCTGCATAGCTGTTCCCAGACCTGCTCACTGAAGACTGTAGGAACACAAGGTGAAGTGTGAAAGTCTGAAGTGGGTAAAGCTAATCATTGTGTAATTACAGCTGCCAAAAGGGAGCCATTAACTAAGTGCTATCCAGTAACAGTGGTCTCTGTCGCTTTGCGCGAGGACTGAGAGTGAAATTGTTGACAATGGTTGAATAGTCCTCCAAGGCCCTCTGATTTGGCCAGGCAGCCTCAGAGTTGCTTCTCATTAGCGGCTGTGTTTGGTGCAATGCCTTGACAAATCATACCCCAATGTTATTAAACATGTCGAAACATTGTTTGACAATGTCCCTGCTCGCCTTGTAATTGGTACACTCTGTGAATAGAGTATATAAATATATTTATGAGCCACGAAATTTAGAGCTATCAAATCAGGGCCGAGCCTAATGCATTTTTTAGTGCTGTAAATTTGGAGATAGTTGATGACTTTATGAGGATCTGCACTGTTAATTTTCATAAACAGCTCGGCAGATGCTGGCGAGAGCAGCTGTTGTGGTTTGTATTCTTATGGAAATGACAGGGCCAGCTGTTGTTCTGTACTTACTGTAGTTTAGCACTTGCAAACTCACTAGTACAATTAATCTTTCATAGTGGGGCTCAAGTGGCAAAAGACCGATGGACAAGTACAGCAGCATAGCTGTAGATCTTTTTTCCTTTATTATTGGGTGTTCAACTTTTCAGAGCATACTCTATATTTAGGAGAGCTAAAGATGAAAAACAGGGAACGATTCCTTCTGACACCAGGTTATATTCGTTATCAAAGTACGCAATATGTGTGTGGTTGTTGTATGCCAGATGAAAACGTTGCTTGTGTGTGTGCATGCCTATCTGCGCATAAGTCTATACCCGATTGAATCGCAGCAAAAAGAGAATGGTTTAAACTCTGTTTTGAGCCTTCTAGACACCGCTATCAAGATGAGGTTCAGCTAAAATATCTCCGACTACAATCATGCTCTCAGCTGAAATCTTCCTCTGTTTCATTTCCTCTGGATGAGTGTATATAATAGGGATGGCGAGATGGAAAAAGGCTGTATATAAGTGGGTGTCTAGTGTCAGGGAGTGTGTGCACAGGTTGCTGAGGACGTATGAATAAACGCCTTGATGTTTGTGTAACAGCGTAAGCTATACTGCATAAACACATGTGCTTGCATACATTTCCCTGCATGATCTGTTATTACACCAAAGAGCAGCATTATTTTCCCTCCCTGCATGTGTGCCCACTGATGCCAGTCTGTCTGACATCAAACTCTTTCTGACACTAATGTGCGTGCCAGTCAATTGAAGACCAGACTCTTGACTCGTGGATGTAAGATCATATTCTCGCCGACGGTCCCGCCATGTGGCACAGGAGAAACTCTTCAGCTCTTTCATGACTCTTGGCTATCACCGCACACTCTGTGAAGAGCAGCGGGCACATATCCAGTCAGTGAACTGCTAAATGCGGGCTTGGCCAGGCGAACAGAAGCAGACGTGCGGCGGAGAGCTCCGTAGTTGAATTTCTTTGGATGGGACGGCTGATCTCTCGCCTCCCCTACGCCCAGTTCTTTGTCTCCTTTGCTAATTGAGCAACTCGACTGACCCTAGAGTAACATGTCACCACAGAGGGGTCAAGGCCCTGGTGTCATGTGACATGGAGCCTGTGACCTGATGTGAAGGGAAGGGCTAATGTCACAGATCTAATCCAGTGACAGGATTCAGCTCTGATCGTTCGGCCTTTGTCATTTCCAAACCAAACAAATCACCTTGATATGATTTGAAATGCATCTAGATACATTACAAAATTGGCCTGTGTATCTGTTTAAACCTTTGTAAAATGTTTATTCATTTCGGCTGTTAAAATAGCTACCTAATACATTGCCAAAAGTGCTTTTGAAAAGACGAAACACAAACAGTCAGCTTAAAAGGGATTTTTCCTGCTATTCCACAACAAACAAAAAAGCTGATTAGTATGTGCCATTTGTTTTTCATGTGAATTATTTGCAAAATAAATATATAAATAAAGCTCTCTCTTATTGATTGCAGTCGACAAAAGCTCTTTTATTTCAGGCAGGACGTTCGTGCTATGTTGCCTAGTGACATAATGACATCCATCAGGAAGTCAAATGTCAGTCCTTTCTTGCTCTGACATTTAGTTTCGGGTACATATGGAGTCATTGTTTTGCATTTGATTTGGCTGATCAAATGGGTTATTTTGCGCTATTTTGAAATGACCATTTAAGTGCTTCGGCCTCCATGAGAGACTACTCTAAAGTAGTTGCAAAGACAAAAGGCTCAGCCTTGAATCTTGAATCCCTGAAGCATTGTCCGATATTGCAAGAAGGTCTGCACCAAATATCTATGAATGAGTTTGTATTTTATGTGCAAGAGGGACATCTTCCATCACTCACACCGCAGGCATTTCTGTCGGTACTGTGAGAAGACTGACAGGTCTATTTACCGCTTTCCAGTCAATCAAGCAGCCTCCTTAATGTATGTAGGCCTGTTGGCTTCAGGTTTGGGTTGCAACAGACATCTTTTGTGATGATGAAATCTCAGAGTTTCCTGTCCATTTTCCACTTGGAAGGAACTGAGGGCCTTTGTGGTGTAGTAGAAAGAGACCTGCTGTGTTTGAATGGATTTGATATATATGTTTTGTTGCGGTGTAGGTGTCAAACCACCTTGTGTTCTCCTCTGATGATTGGAGTTGCTAGTCTATATGTTAAATGAACACCTGTGACATTCAGAAAATTCTGATGTTCCTACAATATACCCATAAAAATACAAACATGTCGAACCTGAAAGCCTATCTTTGAAGTATCCATTTTTTCGGGTTCAGTGGAAATGTTTCATTCTGTTCGTAGAAGGTTCGTTTTCTTATTTCTTTAACTGGAGTGGACCATCTCAGTGCTTATCAGGGCCTCAGCTAAGAAGCGTCATACTAGTTTGAGGGGTGTCTGTGAAAAGGTTCCCCTTAATCCATTTTATTTTCTCTGCTACCTCAAAAAGCATTTGTCCACACAGCCCTATGTCCCCCGCTGGCCCTTTCCTCCCGCTTCTTCCAAGGATTGAGAGTGGAGGTGCAAGACACAGACTGTTTAAAAAAAAAAGCCATCTGGCCAGAGGAAGAGGTGGGGTGCGGTTGGGGGGTTGGTGGGTGGAGTCATGCTGGGCAATCAAAATGACAGACAGCAGTGAAAAGTGTTTTGTGGGCTCCCACATACATGTGAAGTAGCCTGACTTGTGAGATTTCACAGCTCCCTTTGGTCTTCAGGTAAACACTGACTTAGCCACGGTGTATCTCTTTCTCTTGCGCTTTCTGTCGACTCGCTCTCTTACTGCCCCTGCCCCATCTCATAAATATCCCCTTTAGAGACTCGGACGCCTTGGTTTTGAACAATTGCTCTAGCATTATGCATAATCAGTACAACTGAAACTAGGTGACATGATTGTCTCCTCCAGAAAAAAACGTGAATCAGGGATGCTAAAATTCGGCAACTGAGGCGAGAGTCGCACAATCAAAGCCTTCCTATTCTCCAAATATTATAATCTCTTGTTCTTATGCATTCATTTTCACCCCCCCCCCCTCCATTGTGGCCCCTTTTCCCCCTTCCAGAAAAAAAACCTCTAAATGTGTGGAGGCTTCATTTTTCACTCTCCCCAAGCGGCTCTGTTGTCAGAGGAACCCTTAGGAAGTCTTTATTTCTGCCAGGCAGGGCCTCTCGCGTTCCTCCAGCTTCTCTGGCCGTTCTCATGGCTGTCCCCCCACCTGCTGGGACCCTGATCCCAGGCCGAGCTGCGCTTCAGCAGGGGACAATTACTATCCCGCTCTGCCTTTGATCATCTGACCACATGGAAACACAACAGCTGACCACATGTTTCAACAGACAAGGAGGAGGAGAGGGGAGAAGAAAAGGTTGAAGAAAGAGGAGAAGAGGGAAAAGCATTTGCCTTTCATTCTCCCTCACACACAGCACACTAGAAAAAAGCCCATTCCAGGAGCGGTTGTAGTGCTTGTATAATTCTCATGATCTTTGGTGTGCGGTTTACGCCTGGACTTTTATTGTCATGATTATGTCTTTGGATCAGAGAAAAGAGTGCTTATTACAGACGTGGGGCGGCCGCTGTAAAGTTTCTTTTTGAATTTGCCTCGTCTCATTTACTAAAGCTAGCGCAGAGTGCTAGAGAAGTAATTTGAGGCTGAGCTTGTAAAAGTGAGTGCTAATTCTTCTGTCATTGTCAGCCAAATTGTCTTTGAGCCAGCTGGGCCTCTGCATAAATGCTCGCTGTGGTCAATATTGAAAGCGCTTCCACACTAAGTCAAAGCCACAGTCACAGCACTCTCGGTCTACTAAGATACATTCCTCTCCAATTGTAGTTCTTGAATGGCAGAAAGCCATGTGAATTAAATTGGCATTTTAGGTGTATGTAAAAATTTGGGGCATTTATTGTACACGATGAAGAAAAAGAAAGAGCTTAAAAAAATAGTTTAAAACACGCATGCCAAGTTTTGTTGAAATTAAATGTATTCATGTTTTAAGTCATTTTCATAAAAAAGCTTCATTTTAATTACTCTATGTAACCATCAAGTAAAAAAAGTATATTTTAATGATAAATATATCAAAAATATGATACATTATACATTCAAAGTCACAACACAGGTTAACCTGAACCAAACTTGTCATGGAAAAGGTCAAAATATTCAAAATTTTAAGCGAGTCAATCACCTTTAAACACAGGCATAAGGGTCTACAGGGGTCCACTCTATGACGTAATTTCCTTTTTTCTCTGAATGTCGCTTAAATCACATTATTGTGTTGGTCCCACACATGGCCTTGTTTTTGCAAGCAAAAATGTTCAAATTAGCAGTGTTGCAATTTTGATAGAAATCATAAGGAAAGATTCAGGAGTCAAAATGAATTCTTTTAAGAAAGCTTTATTCATTATGATTTCACAACTGTTGCGTTTAAACGCTGAATGAGGGTGTGAGCTCAGCATATTTTTTCAGCGTATGTGTGGTGTGTTATTTGTCACAGCATGTGTTCATTCTTTATTTGTGTTTGTGTACGAATTCATTAACTGTGTATTTGTGCATGTTTTAGTGTATTTCTGTTTGCATGCCCACTGAAGCAGACCTGAGAGGTGCTGGGATGTGTTCAGGGGGCCAGGGGTGAGACAGCCAGGCCTATAGGGAGCTGTTTGTTTTGGCCTGTTTGCTGGGGATGGCCTCCTTGAGTGTCCCTATTGTGCAGCAGATCACTTTACCACATTAAGGGTGCATGAAAAGAAGCTCTTCACTGGCACTTGGGCCCTGGCTGGAATAACAGGCAGTGTTTTGACTGGCTGCCACCTTGTATTCTGACCACTCTGCCGCCCAGCATACGGCTCCTGTCTGAAAGAAGCCTGGGAGGAGAAATGCAGATAGTCTGTCACAAGACTGTTCTCTGCAAACAATTTCGTTTGGTTATACCACAGTGTGTCAAAATCTAGCTAATTCTTCTCTTAATAATGATTTTTTTTTTCTATTTACATTTTTAGTTTCTAAAAGATTTGAAAATGCTTTTATTTTTAAAATTATGAAAAGGCCTGGCTTCCTCTACCATCATGTTTTTGAAACAACATCATTACATGTCTCACCCCCATACATGCCCTTTGTGCATTTTTACCTAGTTCATAATCATTTTATCCGGCAGTTAAAAATAATTAACAAGTCATGCTCTTTTGTCGTCCGCCATTATGAGTCCTCCGTCTAGCAATGAAAGGCTTCGCCATAAGCACAGTCACATAATAGTGTCAAAATCTATTTTAAAGTGCAGTAATTCAAGGGTTTACAAGGCTCCATAAAACCTCAACATGCCCCAGTAATGAGAAGCATGAATGGAAACTTGGATAGTTCTTCGTGGCCCCAGCAAAGGCGGGGGACCAAATGCAGGACACACGGTACAAAGCATGGGGGCTGTAACAAAGAAAGACAGGATAGACAGAGCTCTCGCTGAGTGAAGACGGGCCCACGTTGTAAATATTGGACAGATCTTGTTGCATGGTTGAAGTGATGCAAGCCGTACAGTATCTTAGTGTACATTTGAATGTTATAGTATTTTTTTCACATAAAAATAATGCAATTATTAATTATAACGATGTCCAAGGCTCAGGGAAGGAGGAGTCGGCAACCGGAGAATGATCAACATAAAGTTTAATCATAAAACAAACATAAGCAAATGAAAGTAAAGCGGCAGCCCCAACTGTTTCTCAATCGCTCCAGCACCGCCGCCTCGAGCAGCAACTGGCGGTCACTGCTCCTTCGTGCTGAGAAGCGAATGCTCTCAAACAGCGTGTCCCTCCTTCCTCCCGGGTTTTCGGCACCAATGTTGCAAAGTTAAAGGAACAGGGAAGAAGGAGGTGGGATCCAGCGAATGTTTTAATACAATCTAATCAACTCCATGAGACTCGAGACCGGTGTGATGCACATTAGCCCTTGTACCACCGGCCTTGCTCAATTCCCACGGTTCTCGGCCCCGCCCTGCTTGCCACATTACTGTTTAAAAGTTTAGATTATTAAACATATATATATATATATATATATATATATATATATATATGTGTGTGTGTGTTTACTAATCTAAACTTTTAGATAAATACATAAGATCACAGGGGTGTTTAAATGGAGATTAGCGATTTTTACGATTAACTGTGCAGTTCTAATGTATATAGAGCTGCACGGTTAATCGTTAAAAGAGCGCCATCTCAGTTCAAACACCCACATGATTTTATTCCATTCCAATAAGATCATTCCGATCTTATTCTTATTACATTTTTAAAAAGTATGATCACATCACAACAGTATTTTCAACCAACCACACAATATCATTTCTGTGTTACAATAATTCAAATTACCACAGAAGAACTAGGATAAGTGTTCATAGTTCAGATATAAACACTGATAGCGATCAAAATAGACTAATCAACTTTTGAAAGAAACTTTAAGCTTCGAGTAAAGTTTGTACCAATTGCTTCATTACATGGTGGCGACAAGGGACTGTTTATGTATATCTGTCATTGAATCATTCTTTCGAGATATTTGTTCAAAAAATTAATTGAAATAATAAAATATTTCATAGACTGCAGCAATTAACATTTTGTCAGAACCTCTAGTAAATTACATGTTAAGTTGTCTATTATGGGAGAATGTATTTTAAACAAAGGTGAATTGTGCAACTCTAATATAAATGTATATTATATTTTTCCATATCCTTTAAGCTTTAGTTTCAGGGTTTAGCGCATCACTTATAGAGGCATTAAGAAATGAGGGAATGTAACCGTACAGAACCTCTCTGTGCGCATATAGTCGTATTTCAGACTCCTTGCTGAGTTTACACTTGCTAGAGATCTCATAACTCCACATGTGGTCGGGGCAAGGTTAAAAAAAAACCGTGATATCTTGTAAACTTCAGATTGTACACACCTCTACTGTTCCCAGGACCCGTACAGGAGCAGGTCAAATGCAAATGTGTGAACAGTTACGCTCTGCATGCTCTTATGAAACGGTCTTCTCTTGTGGTTAAAACTCGAACAAATCCATCAGGGCACTTTCTAAATTTACACACGCACACTGCACTCTTTTTAAAAATAAATGGAGGTGTCATGATCTATGCACTCTTGAGTGTTGAGATGAGTTAGGCCTGCACTTCAGTTCTCCACGATTTCCTCATAATGTCTCCAGAGACAGATGCTGAGGCAAAATTGTGCGTGGGATGTCTGGATGATGTGCTTGTGCAGTTACAGCAACTTATCAGTGCACTTTTGTTTATTTGCTGTGTTGTGCAGATGTAAGGATTTCGAAATATAGCCAGCACAGATTATAATTGACAAGAGATAGTTCACCCAAAAAATGAAAATTCTTCAATTACTCATTCATTCTCATGACGTTCCAAACCCATAAGACTTTCGTTCATCTTTGGAACACAAATTAAGATTTTTTTGATGAAATCTGAGACTCCTCCATTGGTGGCTTCGCAACTACCAATTTGATGTTTTAAAAAGTTCATCATAAAGCTAATCCATATGAATTAAGTGAGACACTAGCGATTTATATGATTGAATTTAGGCTTTTATTCACATAAAAATATTTATCAACTCACACATCAGTTGTGGTAAGCAGAAGCTGCAAGCATGTTCACTTGACATGTGAGAACCAATGAGGTTCATTCTTGTGTAACACAGGAGAACTTGTTCTCGCGTGTCAAGCCGATTCGGTTGAGCTTCTGTTTATGTTCGCTGATCAATATTTATATGTGAATAAAAGCCAAAATGAAATCCGTTCATCATATAAAGTGATCGTGTCTCTTTAGAAAATTTCGACCAATCAGTTCACAGTTCAACTTTTTGAAGCTTAAATGTTATTTGCATAGCTGCCAATGGAGGCAGCTATGAGGCAGGAAGCTAAAAAGGATCTACATTTGTGTTCTGAAGATGAACGAAATTCTTACCAGTTTGGAACAACATGAGGTTGACTATCTCATTTTTGGGTGAACTAACCCTTTAAGCTGTTTATGCTGCTGAAAACAGTCTTAGACTAAGCTAATACTGTAAGTGTGTGGGTATGGGCAGTCTTTGATTTACAGGCTGAAGGCTGAAATCCATTGTAAATCACTAGAGAGAAAAATCGCTTTCAAAATGTTATTATAGGAACATTTAATGTTATTATTGGAGGTCATAAATGTTTCACTGTTGGAGCATCTTGGCAGCTATCAGTGCATTTTTGGCTGTTTGCCTCCAGCTGCCATGTTTTTGATGGCTGAAAAGGATCCAGAATATATTGTACAATGTGAATTTGAAAGGTTTTTGAGTGTAACTAATTTTAAGCTTGTATTTAACATGTAAAAGTAGTTAACCAGTTATTGTTTGACTCAGCAGAATGTAAAATGCTCCACCTATAACAGACTTATGGTATTGCTGGGCAGTTATGGAGCTTATTGTGTTTGTTCAGTTAATGGCTACTATAGGCAATAAATTATTTACTTTCTGTACATGTGAGAGTAGTAATTACGCAGCTGTCCCTGCCTCTTATCCAGGTCCCAAAGTGGTCTCGATGGAGAGCATGTCATTCCATATTAATTCAAAGCATATCATTTTGTGGTCTGCTGTCAAACTTTTCAAATTGAGAGGATGCTGTGCAGGATGCGATTTTAATATATGTGGCAATAAATTCTGGAGTTTGTGTGGATAGCTCTAATTTACGACCTACCCGTCCATTCATGATACAACAACTTGCCATTGACTTGACATTAAAATAAATATATATTTTTCAATAATTAGTGACTTCACACAATAATTTCTTTGTTCTGCCAATCCACTGGCCATCAAAAACCATTCAGTATAGATGAAATTGCTTGAAATATATAAATAAATAAAATGCATGAGAATAGCCAGGCTTTTTACTCATCAGCCTTTGATTACTTTTAATTGGACTGCAATTTTCTGTCCAAAAAGAACGAGTATGTGTGTGCAGTAAAGAAGATGACAGGTCTAATGGTTAAATGAAAAAAAAAGAAATGTGTCAGGCAGTAATAGAAAGATATGAATGCACATCAGAATGACTGAAAAGTGCACAATAAGAGGCAAGCATGTCAGAGTAGGCTCTTCAATCTTGTTTGTAACATTTTTTTAACCTAATGTTCGTTTCCATCACAATTAAAGCACTAAACATGTTTACCTCTGAACCTTTTACGTGCCTCATTTGCTTACTCCCAACAACCCAAGCAACATTAAAATAACTCAAGGATGGATATAGAAGTATTACTTCTATAGACGAAGATATAATCCATCTGATTTGGGTGAGATGACGTTTGGAGCCCCTGTAGGAGTCTGGTTGTTGCCTGGTGCATGTGACTAGCAGACCAACTGAAGTTACTCAGACTGCAGCTGCTGTTAATGTATGTTATAAAACGGTATAGAAATTGTTCCATGTGTCTTGCTGATGGGCGTGTTTCTGCACAGTCCAATGCAGAATTGTAAAGTGCATCAGTCAGAAATGAGGCTTTATCAAACAAGTGCATATTTCTGTTTTTCAACAGAGGGATTTTAAGAAGTGAAATCTATTTATTTTTGTGCTATTTCTGTGAGCCTGTGAGGTAATATATACTATTCTCGACACGGTTCTGGTAAACGGTGTGTTCCACCACATTTCTTTTTGTTTTTGCTGCTTAACTATATCACGGTGCGGATCCACTTGTCCGTGCGATACTTATGTCGCGCCGCGCTCCGTCACGCGACTTTAACGCGCGCGCAAAGCATCCCAGGAAAACGGCTCTTCATTTGGAAAAATGCTGCACATCAAAAAGCTGGCCTATGCCCATCTTTATGCAAATGAATTCCGTTGAACGCGCCGCGACTATCCAATAGAAGTAGAGCATTTGGAGACGGGGGGGAAGTCTCTCGCAGGTCCTCTGTTCTAGACTGGCCGCTGGCTCAAAACCACGCTCAAATCGGTAAACTTGAGTAACGCCCATCAAAGTACAAATGTGGGGAGGTGTCGCGACAACACGAGACTTTCGTGTCAGACAAGTGGATCTCTACCGTTAGGATTCCTCCAGCTTCAATCACTCCTCCCACTCGTTCATTGTCCCCTGAGTTCTGATCACCATCACCGCTCGCTCGCACTTGTGTCTGAGCACGGGCAAGAGCACGAGCGTTCTTGTAAAAATTGGTTGCAATCTGAAACATCACTGATAGAGGCCGCTAAAAAATACATATAGCACCTTTAAATTCCCATCTGGTTATCAACTGTTTGAATACTCTCCATATCACTGTCTGCTTCTGCAATCCTGTTAATAAACATTGTTACACTTACCACCTGTGTGACTCCTGTTCCATCCATGATGAGATGTACCTAGCAAAAAAAGTTGTTTTGCCCCCTGGAAGTTTAAATGAGAACTCCGGTGCAAAATGAACCTTTGGTCTAATAAAACATTGGTACCTAGTCAACCGTTCTCTGAGATTTGTTTTCATGATAATCGAATGTAAACAGTTTTATCTCTAAAAACTGTTTAGCGTATAACGCTAGTACTGGGGGCATTTACCAAGTAAAAAGAAATCGCTAGTTTATACCACTAACAAGGCTCAAAATAGCCCCACACTAACACAGTAACTAATTAGACCAAAGGTTCATTTTGCACCGGAGTTCTCTTTAATTGGTTGAAGTTTTATTTATTTTGTGGTCTGGTGGATGCAGTGGGCAAGATGTAGTAGTACATCCAATTTCCTTCAAGTGAAGTGACTGAGTTTTTTTTAATGGGTCCCACTCTCAGGGGGAAACGGGAATTAAACGTGGATTAATAATTGACATGGATTAATCCTTAATCTATGTGTTCAGTCTGTCTGTCAACATGCCCTATGTTCAGACAGTATTTTGTCTGCTGAACTGTCCATGACATGCATATTAAAAATCCCACACAAGTTTTGGAAGCTTTTAGTTAATAATTTTAGAGATAAGGCATGTTTTGCTTTCATTATCTTGTGCCTAGTCAAATTATAATTTTAGAAGTGAAGAAGTTTTTATAAATTGTGAGCATTTAAACAATGCATTTTTTTAAAGCCTGTTTGCTTTTAATGTTGTGTTAAGTTTGTCTTCTTAACAGAGAACAAGAGGGTGGAGAAAAAAACCTAGCAAAGGGCAGATTGTAACTTCAAAAGGCTTCTATCACATATTAAAAAAAATGAAATGCATGTCTGAGAGGTTGCAAAAGTACATTGTTTGCTTGGCAATATTGATAGGAGTAACAAATATTATTAGGCATTTCAATTATTAGAGTAAAAGGCAAATGAATTTAAAAACACCACCAAGCACAAAAATCGTTCTATAAACACAGTTATTTTTAATTTAGCAATTATAAAAATTTTCTGTGAATGCAGCATGAACATTAGCCCCCTTCTGAGCTATTATGCGGCCTGTCTGGTGTTGCAATTTTACACTTCACTGACTCTGACAACCAGTCTACTTGAGTCCGAATGCCCCAGATTTCACCTTATTTAGGTGATGTACCAAAATCATTGAGGGCGCGGGCACATTTAGCAAAAGCAAACCGAACCGTTTCTGAGATTATGACGGAATAACGCGTTTTATTGCACACACAAAAAATTCACACCTGTACGCTAATTTTTGCTCTATACTACGAATTTCGTTGCATATTTTATTTAAAAGCATCTTGACCTTCTCTTTGTACTTATAACTGACTTCGTGTGTAATATGTAGCTATAATTATTATAGCATAGGTAATATTATGATCATGACGAAAAACGGTTCTTGTAAAGTGGTTAAATATCATGCTGCAGAATTTACTTTTTTAAGACTTGAATGATGACCGTTTTGAATGATTTAATAGGATCATTTAATAGGCTAATGTAAGAAAGACAAAAATGAAAACGCCCGTGAATGTTTTTAAACTTCTTTAAACCCTCACGTTTTCACTCATCAAAACAAGCATACGAGTTTTCTGAGACAGGGGAATTGCAGCAATCTGACCTATAGTGCATGATTGAAGTTTCTTGACATTCATTTCGAGTGAGTTTGTCATGGACTTGCCAAGTGTAGGCTATTTAATAACTCTGTATTTTCTTTTCGCGGGAATTACGGGGTTAAGCCGGACTGCCTGTGACATTTATGACAAACATTAACAAAGTATGGCTTGACTTACTATTTAATTATACACAAAACATTGAGTCTAATACTTGCTCCTACATAAAAATTACATTCAGTCTATGAATATATGTGAACATGATCATTATTGTTGTTATAGCGTTCACTTTGCATGGCTGTTTAATTAGGCTATTTGTTTTGTTAAACGCTTAAATCGCATTATCTCTGAATTTATATTTTTAGGGGCTGGCAGTAGGCTTGATATATCAGTCTTTAAGCCTAATAACGGTGGCATGCAGCCTCTTTAGAATTGCAATAACGATTATGTTGTTATGTTTTACATCACATATTAAAAAAATATTAGAATATGCATGCAGATATGCCCTTTTTTAAGTAGGCTATTGTGTTGAAAAAACCATTCATGTCTTCATCAGCCTACAGGGCTAACGTTCCATGCGCTTTAAACTTGGAAATTAAATGATTTTGAATATCACTGCAGTGTCATCATTTACCCTTCAGAAAATTAGTGATGGTGCACTTGGATATTGTGATTGGAATTGGGTGGCCACGTTGCAAGGTTGTAATGTAAATATATTCACATAAACTTGTTCTCTTCTTTTGGTGTTTTCACCATTTTCATTTTTGAGCAAACACAAAGTATGTGATCCGTTTTCTGTAATGTCCCTCAACATGGATAGATGAAACCGGAAAAACAATTACACAGGAGATTGGTCATGGGGCATTGAGAGAGGTTGTTGGATTGACTCTGGTTTGGACCTTGCATTATCCTGGCATGAGGTCTTTTTGGCAATAGCCAAGCAATTTCCAACAGCACCTGGCCACCACCCCCTGATAGCCTCTAGTATACCACCCCCCACACAAATACACAAACAGTAAAGTGTGCATAATGACTTGTGTCGTAAAGAAAAAAAAATGAATACATGAACTACAGCTACAGTGTGAAATTATCAATAAATTAATGATTAATCTTATATCATGCAGGCTTCTATTATATTGACAGAGAGTAAAATATGAAGGTAAAATGTTATGTGACTTGATCAATCAATTGTCATTTTTAGTCCATGTTTTGATTGAATGACTTTTAGAATCAAGGATAGTGTCAGCTGGAGCAGGACTCACTTTCTGACCGAATGATTTTGCCTTTTTTACATTTTGTTGCTTTAGTCTTATTAATTTAGGCCTCCAAACACCAACCACTACCTGCTCTCTCGCCCCCTGCAGTCCCTGACGCTTGTTTGCAGGTGTTAACTGATGCAATGATGGCACCGCTCAGGCCACGACAACTCCATTTGTCGTCCATTAATTTGATAAGTGAGTCAGCATGATGACAAACCAGTGGACATCAACTTCTATATTAATAGTAATATTAATGTAAATATCGAATATTATTAGTAGCCTATATGGCCATTGGTGATGTAAAATTATTGAATATACACATTTCCAATGGTGCAGTTGAACTGAACAATTTAGTTGGCGTAGATTGACATGATTTCATGATTTTTCTCTCTAAAGCAAATTAAGATCATTCCCTTGCATTTTATGGCAACCCAAACATGCTTGTTATTATAATATGATGGTATTGGTCAATTTAGGCTAATCTGGTTCCATGTGTGACTTCGCCATCTTTGCCTTTACTCGTCATTTTTTTAATGATGAACATCGGGATACTTTCTCCCGGACATTAATGCACCACCTTGGATTGCTTAATAAAAAAATAAAATAAAAAATGCGCTGAAACAACCGCTGAAAACCTCACAGGTCTCCTCCATGGTTTAATTTATTTATTGTCTTATTGACCAACTTTGAAAGCAGGGGTTTCTTCAGTCAGAGACAGTGATGTTGCAAATAACTATTGACTCGCTGATGGATGAAGGTGCAAATGGATTCGCAGCGTTCTTAAACATCTACGTAAATTTAAAAAATTTGGATAGTAGGCCTAGGCCAGGACAGTAGCCTTTGACTCTGGGAATTCATCTTCACTTCTCTTTTGTTGCACACGTGCTTATAATATATGTCATCTCAGGATAATAATTTCTTATCTCTGTGTGCTAACAATCCCGCGGCAACTAGGGCGATAAAGGCCATAAGTTAACAAAACAAAACGACAAAGACCATGATACGCTTGCTTCTAATCAGCAGCTGACACTTGTTGGAATTTTAAATGAACAGAAAAATCTACCCCCTTTCCATTCCAGGAGGGATGTGAAGGGTAAATTAATTTAAACGCAAACATCAAGATAAATGATGGCTCCAGTTACCTTGCTTTAACATTACAATGGACTTGCAGCACATTCAAAGTAGAGTTTGAAAGGGCACATCCTGGATTAACAGTCATATTGAGCACCTTTGCATATTCATCGCTTTTCCTGCAGATGAATAAGCATTGCTGGAACTCATTGAAAAGGATTAATTGACGTGCAAATTATCTCTACCTTCCACAAACCATGTTGTATTGTTTGGTAAATATAGCGAATTAAATGACAAACACAGACCAATTCACTTAGGCCTATTTTAAAACGTATTTTACATAAGCTTTGCAGTTCGAGATGTTCACGTTTAACATTTTACTGTAAAAGGTTATACATTTTTTATGTTACTGTAGCATTTTGTTATACACAAATAATACATGTGTGCGTGTGTGTATTGTGTGTAACAATATAGAGTAACATTATATAACATTTTTTAAAGTAGCCATAGCCTACAGCGGAACCTTGAAAATCCTTTAGCTACCTTGTCTGCTAAGAGGGCTGATAGTGTGTGATGATATGTGTGAGTCAGTGAAGTTTTTTAATGTTTTAAAATTAAAGTTATGCGTGAGAAAACTAATAGGCTAGCTCGCACAAACGTGCTCACTATCACGCCATGTTCAAGGTAATCATCTCATGAGTTTATTATGACCGCGCACTCAGTTGCGTGACAAAAAGCGTTTGGAACCGGCTCGTGTCGGTTTATCCTCTTAGACAGTGCCACCCGCTTAGCAAGCAAAGCTATGAGATTGAGTGTGGCTTCAGGGAGGACTAGGGAAAGAACCTTAAATTAGTAGGCTACTATTAGCCGGTATACGCATGCAACCCATAAACACCCGAATAGCCTACTTATAATAAATTCTTATCTCAAAGTGATAAAACAACCCGAGAACACGTTCTGTTCGATTAGGCTGCTTAAACCTAATTGATTTAACCGAATTCCTGCATGCATCAAATTTCTTATATCTGTTTGTGTTTTATTTAGGCTACTACAGATTCAATGTTTTACTTCATCCAACTAATAACCGCTACTCTTCAAACTTATGCCACGTGACTAGTGCCTACGTGTTTTCTAATCGTTGTCAAACTAATTAGAAAAAAGCCATGCCATTCTTTAGACTGGTATTTTCCAAACACAAAACATTCACTTTTATTCACTTTTATATTAACATCATACTTTTAGTTGTTCTCAACAGCTTTAAAATGAGACCAAACGAGTACTTTCATTTAGTCAAGCACTGATAGTGTGTCGGTGTGCCTCAGCAAAATAGCCAGCGCCATGTTGTTACGTCACCACATATGTCAGATAGGCTAGAGCCGCTGGCATGAAGAGAAGAATGTTGTCTGAAATAGAAGAATGTGCGCTTGCGCAGAAAACAGAAAGGAATCAGTTTAAATGAATTTGGAAAAACTGTTTATGAAGATGGGGGTGGGGGTGGGTTTGAAATGAAGGTGGAGTCTATGGGGGTTGGTCTAAAATACTGCATAACAAGCTAGGAAGAAAAAAGATCCCGGCAGGTTCTCCAAAAAAAAAAAAAAAAAAAAAAAATCTTTCCTTCATAGGCTTTAAAGCGTAAACTTCCGTCAGTTAAAAATATATATATTGTGTTCACAGCTAGGCTATATATATATATATATATATATATATATATATATATATATATATGATTCTGCTGCGATATCGGAGTTGATGCTGTAGCCTACTGTTTGGCTATATTTTATTTTAATAATTTGATTGATATAGCCTAATCATTAGGAGATAATATGTATAATGCAGTGGAATAATCAAATGTTCAATCTGCTACTGGTGCAGTTTTGTTTTTGAATTAATGTCTTCCAAGCACAGCCTTGACATCGAGAGAATGGCTTATAGCATATATCTAGCAAAATGTTTTGAAACAAACTCAGCACTCATGTTTATAACAGCAAGTAAAGTAAAACATCAAGTCAAGTAAACTCATGTTTACTAAGGTCCCAACAGGTCCTAAGATAATCATATGCTTAAAACGTTTGTTAGCTGCGTTAACGCTTTACAATTCTAAACTTTTTCGTCCCTCGAAGAAACAAGATGCTAAAATGGCGGCATCTTACTGTCAAGTTCAAGTGGGTCGCTGCTTCGTACATTTTGGAGTAAGGCGTAGGCTCTGCTTTAAGTTCAAGGTTAGAATTAGAACAAGAGGAAAAATGGCAAATAAATAAATGTAAAGGAAAAACTGAGGTCCTCATTTTTGACATTTCAGGATTTGTTTTAATTCCAGTCAAAAACTTGTTCACATTTTGTCATAAATAGTTTGTTAAACAAACAAACAAACAATAACGCTACTTTGAAAGAAAGTACAAGGTTTTGCTGAATTCTGAATAGGTATGTTGAAGTAACATCGTTTGCCTCGAAAATGGCACAGTGACACAGTTCATCAGTTAAACATGTGCTTTTCAGGAATAACTTGATGCGTGACCCATTTCCACGAGAAAATGTCACAGAATCACATTCAAGCTTCATTTGTACATTAGATCTGTCTAAGATCAGGGCTGAAGATACATCGAAGGTGGCTGAAATAAATCTTTATTTATTTTAACTTAACGTATAGAAAATAGTATATAAAACATATATTCATTAAATTATTTAAATAAACGTATTCATATATCACCGTTACTTACGAGGTACTGATTTTTTTAACGTTTGTTTACAAAAAGTAGTGCTGGTGGTTTGAAATCATGTTCATAAGCACAATATATTTTTATGCATAATTGTAGTCTCTTAAAAATATGTAACAATGCAATGCTGTAACTCTTGGTGTCACTGAACAACATATTTCCCTTACTTTTCCACCGTAAAAAGTTCTAGTAATCTTAATACTAAATTTCATTCACACATACAGTTCTACATCTGGAAAAGTTATTCACGTAAAACAAGCAAATGTGTAATCAAAGTTTTCTATTTGTAATACCACAGTACTCATAACAAACAACACACTATATTCACAGAAGAACTACATTTAAAACAATGCAAACTGACAGACAGAAAGTTTTATTTTGAGAATGTTGTGACAGATCATTGCTCCTCTTTGAAACATTAAACACAGACTTCCATCCACAAAGACAGTTCTTGAACCATCAAAAAAATGGAATACTATACTGATTCAAATGGCTGTACCTTAAACCCAGGAATATAGGCTAATGTTTTCAAAACTGTCACACAAGTTGTTGATGCATGAATGATAGCTACTATTACATCGTGTATCTGATCAAAAAGTGTCGTGTTGATGAAAACACTGGTCAGTGGCCTCTCGAATTTGTAAGTTTCCCTGATGCTAGTAAAGGAAAGAAAAATCAATAAGAACCAGAAAGTCTACATCTCATATGGCCCGATTCATCGGTGATTTAAAGAAAATAAAATAAATAATAATAATCCCAATGTTTGTTTGTTTTTTTTTCTTTTTATACCGGTCCTCGCGTAAACCTAACGTTGGAAAATGCATACTTAAAACTTATGTCATGTTATAATATTAATATAATTAATATTTTACGACCCAGATAAGACACATTTATTGGTTAAAAAAAGATACAATCGTATCGTGGGAACTTTAGAACTGACTCCCTTTTTCATCGTTAAAACTGGTTATTGATTCAAAACTGTACAGTCTTGTTAGAAAACATTTCCATAAATATCATTTAAGATTCGGCTATTTCGCCGATAATTAAATTACAAATTGATAAATATGGCATCATGGATATGTATTTACATCATTATTAACAAAGGCAACGTTATATTCAAAGGTAACAATCGTAAGCTAATACCACATTCTCCACCTGAAAACGGACTTGGACAACAGATTTGACTCCATCAAACAAGGAAATACATTCACGAGTAGGCTATATACTTATTTATGATTTATTTTTTTTTGTTCAAGTTCAAGACAAAGACTTTGGCACGTTTCTTAAGACTGTCTGAAGTTTTAACAATCAATCAAAGGTGATGTGAGTGTCACCTTAATATAAAACACCGTGAAATATTCTTTCTTTCCCATTATTTTTTTAAATATTTTTTTTCAGAAAATACATAAAATGAAAAATAAAATAATCATCTGAAATCTGAAAACTAAAGGAAAACCATTTATTCTTAGAAAGTGTTATTTCGTTATTTAATGCCTTGCTAGTTTTCTTCGAACTCGGAATAAAGTCAAATTTCGAATCCTGAGAATATAGGCCTGTTGGCGAACTCTCATCTTTTCCTGTTGTTTCAATGCCATTTTGTACGCCATAGCGTATATAGTTTTTTAAAGGTTGCTTTAACCTTTTGGTCCGCCTTTTGAGAGTCTGCTTGGAGCTTCAAACGTACCATTCGTTAAAATTAGGCGGTAGTCCATCGCTGTGTGCAGATGTATTTTGCACTGCAGACGTGGGTGTTTTTGTCGGGTCTTCAGTGTTCGCAGAAACCAGCACTGGCGGCGTGGACGACTCGTATCCAGAACTAGCAGCTGGAGACGACTCTGAGCCTTGTGATTCGTGTACCTTAAATTATAACGTCCATAGATGTATGACATATAGCCAATAACACACTTGTTTACATGGTACGGTTAAACAGTAGGGCCTATGATTTAAAATGATTTGTGATCTATGTTAAACATTTGTGAACCATATAATCCATAACACATTTAGGCCTATCTAAGGGGTTTTATTATTTACAATTAGAACATTTGAAAAAAACTTTATTTGTATGATTTCTTTTTCGCTGCAAAATCATAAAATGTCCCCTTACCTTCATATGTTTCCTGAGAGAGCTGGGGTGTGTATAGGACTTGTCACACACTTTGCAGATATATGGCTTGTCAGATGTGTGCACGTGCATGTGCTTTTTCCTGTCGCTGCTGTTCGCAAAGCGCCTGTCGCAGCCGTCGAACTCGCATTTAAATGGCTTCTCACCTGCAAGTGAGAGCAAACACTGGGGTTTTAGGGATATCACTTTTTATTCATAGAGCGGATGAGCACAACTTTCTGTTATGTAATATGCCTTTCGAAATAATAGGCCATGCGCGCTTACGCCAGATGGTTTAGTTACCCACATATCACGCTCTTTGAGAGTCCATGCTGCTGTTATTCTTTATAATACTTTCCAAGCATCTTTAATCAACACGCAATACATCTTCGTGTAAATTGCACAGCAATTGCTTAATTTGAGTGCACTTTTCTTATCTGGCTATAGTTTAATACATTAGACCGTTCAACAGCTTGCTTTACATTTCGAAAGGGGTCATTTTTAGGCACAAATCCAGCTAATCAGACTAAATGCACTTCTACCATTACATACTTTCCCAGAGCAATGTGTAGCATTTTATTTATGCACCCACAATACACAGATCCCCACAATTAGCCTACTAACTTTATAGCCACAAGCATATAAGGACAAATGAAAGAGGACAGTCCATTCACAATTTCGCTCCACAACCCTGCAGCTTTGCATCCTCAAAGAGTTTCAATGTATAGGCTACATTTGAAATATATGTTCCTCAATCGAAAGAAAATTAGTATTTCTCAGTATATGGATTATACAAGATCAAAATGAGTTATTCTTGCCAAATATTTTACCACTCTATTTAATTCTTCCAAACCTAAAGTGTAGTTAAAGTGGCTATAGTGGCAGTTGTTCTCCATGTTAAACTTTTATATTTACTTTAAAATTACTGTAAAAGAATATGTACAATTGTATTGCCTACATTTATGCAAGAACTGCAATTTATGCATAGCCTACACAATTTACATACATCCTGCATAAACGGTTGTTTTTAAAAACAAACAAACAAACAAACAAACAAACAAAAAGAAAAACAATAGGTAATCAAAAGGAGGGGGGGGGGGGGGGGTATGAATGCCTTACCTGTGTGAGTTCTCTTATGAATTTTAAGATTTTCTGATCTTGCAAAGATTTTCCCACAACCGGGGAACGGACAAGGGAACGGTTTCTCTCCAGTGTGCACTCGGATGTGGTTTACGAGTTTGTATTTGGCCTTAAAGGATTTTCCCTCTCTCGGGCAGTCCTCCCAGAAGCAAATATGATTACTCTGTTCTGGGCCGCCAACGTGTTCCATCGAAACATGTGTCACCATTTCATGCATTGTGCTGAAAGTTCTGTCACAAGTCTTTTTAGGTCTATTCATTTGATTCTCGTCTATCCACTTACAAGACATTTCCTGCTTAATAGGCTGCCGCATGTATCTAAAGAAGGCCCCCGGACCGTGGTGTGTGGGTACGTTCATCCCCATGTTCATGTTGATGGGATGGTTGTAGTTATGGAGCTGAGCGGTGCCGTAAGGGTCCGTACGAGGGCTCGCCACAGGTCGGTACGGATCCGGACGGCCAAAAATGTCCCCGCGTAAACCCAGGTGCATTTGACTGTTAACAACGTGTCCTCCTGGTGAAGTGTGGCTCACGCTCTGGTCGTGAAGTCCAGGAAACAACAGATGTCCCGGGTTGTCCGAAATTCCGGGGGGGCCGTGTAGACTCCCAGAAGCGGCAAAGATTCCATGCTGAGCGCTCGGTGGTGCGGTCTCTCCGATGCCTGCACCCCGGTTTCTGAACAGAAAGTCCCTGGTCGAATTGAATGCTCCGCCGGCGTAAGAAGCAACTTGTCCTCCATGGTGGTGTCCGAGCGCAGCTGCGTATCCAGTAGCTTGTGGGGTGAACGCTGATGTCTGGCTTGAGGTGATATCGTGAGTAACGGGACTTATCTTGAAGGCAGCCGAGTGAGATGAATCTGCGAAGGGACTAAGCCCCAGCCCTGGGTCTCTGTTTCCCAACTCATGGTGTCTCGGTGTTCCGAACCCCCCTACTCCTAGAGACGGGAACTGAGGAGCGCTATCAAGGAGCATAGTCATTGGGCTCAATCGAGAAAAAGCAAGCGAAAAATAAGAAAAAAAGTGAAAGTGAAAAACCCCAGCTTGATGGAGTGGGTAACGGTAAACTGAGCACAATTTCACGTAGGCTTGAATAAAGAAATATTCAATTGAAAAACAAAATGATAATCCCGGGTCTCGGTAAACGGGAGGAAAAACTCCCGTAACTGGGATCCGCGAGAAAGAGGATCAAACTTCCCCCCCTTTCCAGACGAATGATGTCCTTGGACTGATAAAGTCAATCACTCACTCCTTGAACATAAATGAGCTCGGGAGGCAGCTCTACGCTGTCCAATGAAAGGACAGCTCTTTCTTAGTCACGTGACAAGTAGGAAGGGCGATAATTGGCTGCATGTTCGTTGATTGGCAAGGTTTAGTATTGAAAATGGCAGTTCGTTTCAGTGAGTAGATTTGATTGGTTGCTGTTGGCATTATGTGCAGGTACAGGAATGGGACTTCATTTCGATTCAGGAAAAAAAGGCTTGTTTATTTCCCGAGTTTAGCATGTCAGCTGTCCCCAAAGTTAGCCTACATGAACTTTCAGAATTTGCTTGACTATTTTTCTTAAAATAAACAATTGCTGAATCTCTTCATATAGAAGACTTAAAATATATTAAAAGTGAGAACATCTATCTATCTATCTATCTATCTATCTATCTATCTATCTATCTATCTATCTATCTATCTATCTATCTATCTATCTATCTATCTATCTATCTATCTATCTATCTATCTATCTATCTATCTATCTCATATGTACATTTATGCAACCATAGAGTTCCATGTATAGAATGCTGAAATTTTTGAAGTCGTAAGAGGTGAAAGCGTTTACAGAGCGTAGAACCCAAGAATAAAGAGAGAAAGAAATATGGTGGTTTATATTATAACGAGGAGTTTTTTTTTTCTACGGCGCCAAAAATTCTTTCAATTGCGGAAGTTTCACAGGGTTGCTGGTGACTCGCTGCAGGACACATAAAATCTGATCAAATTCAGAGACGCGTTGAGTGTTTCATGCAGCGCTTTATACTCCTCCAAGCCATTTCACGTTCCCATTCCCCTTCAATCTCTCCTCGGAAGGAGTTCCCTCTTTTATATTTTATAAATTAAAAACAAAAATCTCTAAATCAGACCCACATTCTGGTCTAGTCCACAGCTTTCACGCATTCACTTTCTACACATTTTCTACAATGGAAAAACGCGTATAGGCTACAGCTTTCACGCATTCACTTTCTACACATTTTCTACAATGGAAAAACGCGTATAGGCCTTGTCTAAGTTTTTAAGGTGAGTCATTGCATTAGCCTATAAAAGTTTCTTTCTGATCACTTTCATGTTTTATTCGGGTAACATAGCTTGCTACTAAATCGTGTAACAAGATCTTACGTGTTTTGAAAAACTAGGCTATTTTTTTCCTCTAGTAAATAGCCTACATTTTTATTAAAACGTAGGAGCCTAGTAAATTTTAATTGTTCATTAGCTTATTAGAATAGCATAAGAACTTTACTATGCTTAACAACACAAGTTTAAAGCAGATTGCTGGCGAAAGCTCTATATCCAGCAACCTCTATCCCCACCCTCCTTTCTGCGATGTCTTGTTCTTTCCTCCTTCTCTCTCTTACTCTCCCTTTCGTACACGAGCAGACATGTGAGTATTCTGCAGCGACGGACAGATTCCTCGGCGATTTTTTAAAAAGGTTTCATTGTCTGCAGTCAGGCCACGGATTCTTCACTTTCCAATCTAGATTCAGACCTATCTGTTTAAATGTGGACGCGCTTAATATATTATCATGTGACATTCATTTCCGGGCGGGGCTAGGAAATAGCTTAGTTCTTAAGGACGTGCTTTGCTTTCTCTATGCACGGAATTGTTCCGTTACTTCATTTAACTTCTTTACGGCCCTAACTCTGATGCCTACCAAAAGGCAAACGTGGGCAGGATTCGCTTTTAACTGAAGGGGGCCTCGTGCGTTATTTACATCACAGAAAATTAAAATAACTGATAGGCATATAATTACATAGAACAGAGCTACATTGCGACCGATTAGACTAGGCTATTTTAGTTAGTTAAATAATGTTTTTTTTTTTGTCAAAATAATGCCATAATTCTATATCTGCCGCCCCCTTGAGTAGATAGGCATTCGTATTTTTTTTATTTTATTTATTTATTTATTTATTTATTTTTTTTTTAGTCAGAGCAGAATTGCCTGGAAACAACTTAATACTGAATTCTGGTTATTCGGGCTAAACAATTATCAAACATACCAATTATAGAGTCGTTGAGAATTATTGATGTATACTGCTACGTCCTGTCGATTAATTTTCCAGTTATCAATCTCAAATTAAATTTATTAAATTTATTAAAATACACAAAATTAAACCGCAATACAAATAAAAATCACTTAGCCTAACCTACCAATTCGTCATCCTTTCTTTTTGGGAAATTGTTTTATTTAATTCTATATAGGCTTATTATTTTTGTGGTTTAAATTAATATTCTTCCCTTGAGACATTAGCTGTGTTTGCTCTTTCTGTGTGTTTTTGCGGACATGTTGCTTTATCTTTTTCTGTATCTGTTAAATATTCAAAAGTCTTTAGCCTTTTTTCTATCAGCCTTTGTGGAGGAGTGGTTCTGTTTATCTCAAACACTCAATCAGTGATGAGATAACCGAGGCACCTTAAATTAACATGTGTTTATATAATATTTGTTAACTTTGTTAGCATAAATGACAAGAAATTTAATTTGTCGAGCCGTTATGCATCTGATTATTAGTAAATGCAAACTGCCATATAGACTATTGTGCTATATGTCAAACCCCCTAAAAAACTAAAAAAAAGAAGAAAAAAAAGAAAAGAAAAAGTATTTTAGAGTCCTTGTTGTGTGAATCTTGTCTGCTTCTCACTCAGTTATATAAGTTCACTGCAATGAGGAATACTTTTTCTGTATTTCAAATATCTCTCTCTCTCTCTCTCTCTCTCTCTCTCTCTCTCTCTCTATATATATATATATATATATATACACACACACACACACACACACACACACACACACACAGGAGCAATGCATGGCTTTATTGTTGGATATTTCCTGGATATGGGAATGAAAGGCATAAGGCTACATTATATTTATAATTACAAAATACAATGGCCTACAGATATACAAGGAAGAGAAGTGGTTTACATGTTTGCAAATGTACTTTATGTTCTACGTATCTAAATATATCTTATTTTGTTTTAGTAATAAGCTCACCTCTCAATTGAGTTATCTTAAGATATATGTAAACAACTATGGATGCATTGGATTGATATTAGACTGTTGAATGTAGTTTTTGCACTGTGGGTATGGCAAAGACCAGCTTGTGAACTATAGATGTGTCATTTAGTGACCATTAGCCTACTTGAATTGATAGAGCAAAAAATGCTATTTTTAGTGTCTTATCACCTTTCTAAGATCATTGATTTCTTCATTTATGCACCTTCTCTCATTTAAATATTCTTGCACTGACCCATTTATTGGCAGAAGAAAAAAGAAGAAAGATATGAATCAGGATACAAATCAGGAAGAGTTGCTGTGTTTTGTGAGAGAAGACTCCGTTTTGTTGCACAAAATTATATCTGTCACCGTCATGGTTGTGAATATCATGGTCATTTATCTGAAAACTGCATTAGGACTCATTACAAAAGTATCAAGTCTTGGCCTCTATTGGGTTTTCATTTTATTATATTATGTTTGATTTGACTCTGTTGATGTAGTGACAACAATGCTTTTTTGACTGTTAATAATGCCTTAATTTTGACTGTTGTGAATAGAGTGACTGTAACCTCAGTAAATATTGTTGTCTTGTAATGTTTACTCTATCCAAGAACTTCATGTGTGGGAAGAATTATATCAGTAAATAACCCAAGCTTGTGCCCACTCAAAAGGCAGAGAGTCTTCAGAAGAAGTATATTAATTTATTTTTTCTTTTTTTTTTGTTTTGATTAAAAAAAATGTTGTGAAGCAAGCGATTATTAGTAACATATAATCAACGATTTTATCTTAAAACTTAATTCATATAATTAAATTCTATACCTATCATGTCAACATTTTGTGTGGTTATTTAAACATGTTTGAATTGGCTCTTCTACCAGGTATTCAGTTTGATGTACACACACTGATGCTGTGTCATTCTTTTTACAAAAGCAGTTAATTAATTGTTTGTGGTGAAAATATACAGATATTTCATTTTTGTCATTTTATATCGACAGATGCAATTGACACCAGATCATTTGGGGTTTGTAAATGTTGAATGTGTGAAACTTTTATAATTTTTGTAACCTAAAATGTCAGAAGTCTAATAACTCTTTCATATTCCATGGTCAAAAAACGTTATATTTAGCGATTATGCGATATTTAGGTAGCCTATTATTTGACCCAGTAGCCTATTTTTTTTTTTATTGTGGCCTAAAGCATGCATTTTTTTAAATCATATTTGCTTGCGTATTTAATATTTTATTAATATATGCATTGATTTTACTATTAATGCATTTAATGTATCTATTCATATATATATATATATATATATAATTCATAAATATATATATAAAACGATTGTTCTTTTTATCACAGATTTGCAACTCCATAAAAATCCTATAAAAATGCACGCAAAAGTAAATACGTAAATCTAATGTAAAATATGTAAATATAGCCTAAGTAAATCTCTTCACTAAAAAAACGAAATAAATTAAACTCACCACTACACATGCTGGGCAAGGACACTTTACAATATGTGGTTATTTTAAATGTATTGTAATTTAATGTTTACATCTTTGTATGAAAAGTGTCAAAAAGAGTGAAAAAAAAATCTAGATTCTGTCGCATTTCACTTGTAATATTTACCTGCAAGTAAAATTATTATAGACGCTCAACTGGGTTGCTACAATATATACTGCAAAAATATAAGTATATTTTTGATGGTAAAACAACACCATCAGGCCTACAATGGACCGAGTATTACCAAAGTAGCCTATATTCTATTTAATTAAAGTTAAACCATATTGAATAGTAAAACAGACATTTGTGAATGATAGAGACGTGTGGTGAGAATTTGACGTGAAAGAGAATTTTGATTTGCTTTCACAGTTGCATAGCATTCGTAGCTCAGACGTATAATAATTCATATGTAATTTAAACATTTCGATATTTTAGCCAACAATATTCATTCGGAACTCTGGTGCATTTAAGTCACATATGAGACAATATCTGGCAGTGCGCGAGCGGCACATATCAAAGCATTTTCACTGGGATATTTGAAAACGGAGTCGTGTGGTGAACGCCTGCGTGTCCCTTTTAAAACAAATCCAGAGACTGTCAATCATCGCGCATTCCGACCAATCCCAAAGCACCGTTTTTTAAAAGCTGGTTTGCCTGCTGTGCTTTTATATTGCAGTATGGCCTGGTTCGGAGAATTTTACTACCACGGTTAATGCCACAAATCAAGAGGGCAAAGTGAACGGCATGGGACTCACACCAATCTTAACGAACCTGGGTCCGATTCCTGCGTCTGAGAGGTTTACTGGCAATAACTGCACATGCAGATGATACAGCGGGGGAAATGGGGAAGAGTTTTGTTGGTAAATCGTAAACGTTAAAGGTTGGTTGATTTGCCAAACCCTCGTTCAAGCTCGCAACAAAACATGACAAGCCTGTCGCGGTTTAGTGGCTGCCCTCTTTCTTGCGTCAACCCTGGGGAGAGCAATACTGAACCCAGCATGGTGCTGCCACCTTTGGCAGAGGAGCACATGGGGCACCCCACTGGCAGTTCCTTAAAACTCTGCCCCTCGCAAAATTTGCGAGACTACCACGAGACGAGGGCCAGTGCATATGTTGACCACTCGGTTACCCATTTTCCAGACACTGGATACACCAGTCATCGCTTAGAACCAAGTCCTAGGGGCATTATCATTGGGACAAATCTGACAGCAGCAGGCATGCCACCAGTAACTGATCAGCTGGCTCCGAGACCTAACCAACATGGCAATATTGGAAGGTACCGTGACCTCCACAGCTATAGGGATGGCAGGAGCCACGCGTTCTTCACCACGTATCAAGAGCAGGCCCATGGCTCGTCAGACGGAACCCGAGATCTCAGCAGCCAAATGATGTTGGGTCTTCCCGGAGATCTTCTCTCGCGGACGCACCCGTATGGGCAGTCGGTCAATGGCCCCAGGGCCAACAGCCAGCAGCTAGTCACCCAGTTCTTGGAGTTCTATAAGCCACTGAATATGGCCATGCAACGAGGAGGGGGTGACGCCTTCCTGAGGAGCTCCAGGCAGAACCCGAAGCACGAGCTCGTGTGTAAGTGGAGTGACGGCCAAGAAGGCACTGGCAAGCCGCCCTGCGCCAGGAGTTTTGGGACCATGTATGAACTCGTCACCCATGTGACGATTGAGCATGTCGGAGGACCGGAGCACTCTGACTACGTTTGTCACTGGGAGAACTGCCCAAGAGACAGAAAGCCCTTCAAAGCCAAATACAAGCTGGTCAACCACGTCAGAGTGCACACTGGAGAAAAGCCCTTTCCCTGCCCTTTTCATGGATGTGAAAAAGTTTTTGCCAGATCCGAAAACCTCAAGATACACAAGAGAACGCATACAGGTTTGTTAAATAATAATCATGTTAATAATAGTAATATAAAGATAGGCTTCAGACTTTTGGAATTGTTTCTAAATCTTTTTCAAAGTGTTTTACTTAACATTGTTACAACACATTTTTTTAAACGAAGAATTGCCTAAGAATAAATAAATAACATGTTTGATTATTTTATCCCAAAGTAACGTTATATCATATTAAACAACGGTAGCCTATAGTTGTTCAATTATGTTTGCTGTACATAAACACGGATTTTGGCATAGCATCATGTTTAATGTATTTTCAAAATGTTTCTGCATAAAAATAAATGTAGAATTTTTACACTCTATAGAATTTAATAATTTTTCTGAAACACTTAAAATTAAGCGCCCATTGTTTGTTCTAACGTTTGCTGTTCGTATTAGTGGAATATGTTTTTATTTCGTTTTTATAAGCCGTGCTGGTGAAAATCAGTCCACAGGCCAGTTGTTTGGGTGCCTCTCATTCATGCAGTGAAAATAAATAAATAAATTCCAGGGCACCGGAGAGCTGTGACGTAGCGTTTACGCAAGGCGCAGCTGAATTCTCTGCCATGTGCACACGCTCGTGCTTGGCACTGAAAGCTTTGAGATCACTACACTTGAAACTGACGTCACAATAATCCTTAGAATATTACATTTACATTTCAATATACATTTCCCCAATACTGTTTTTTTTTTAAAATATTATTATTTATTTAACTACTAGGTAGGCTATGATTTAGCCTTTATGTAAATAATTTATCGATTAGTCTAATTTAGCTACCAAACCCACAGTTAACTTTATTTTTCTCCTACTAGAAATCAATTAAAATAGGAATTCATCTTTGGCTAATAAAGCACATAAAAATATGAATGAGGTCGACTAACTGACGGATATTAAGATTTATTAGGCTCTTGTTCACTGAATGCATTAGAATTTGAAAATGAATTACTGACGCATAAATTACCTAGAAGCCAACTATTGGTTATGGCATAATTCAACTTATGATAACAGCCTAGTCTGTTTGTTCTTATTTAATTTTTCCTTATAACTGAAATGTATTTGATGCAGGCTGTAGCTCAACCAGCTATATATGCATTTACGCTTCATTTAGGCTATTTAAGCTAAGGCTAAGTCTGTTTTAGCACAGTGTAGGCTAAATCAGGATATTGAATGAGCAGCCATTGCATGGAAACAACTGAATGGAAAATACCACTTTAAAGAATGATAGGGGGGAAATAGGGCTAAATGGATTTTTTTCCCGATTTATCACATTTTGCATGTAGTACGAGAGTGTACGTATAGCCTAAATTTCTCTCCTCGCCTACTAAAAGCTATTGTTCAATGTGTGGAGCAGCACACTTTTTATTTCCTACAACATCCTGCATAACACTAATGACACAATGCACTCAGAACTGATGAGCCATGGTTGACTGTACATCCCACCCGTAACTCGCGTTTCCCCCTCCTCTGCCCGTTTAGGTGAGAAACCGTTTAAATGCGAGTTTGAGGGCTGCAATCGGAGATTCGCAAACAGCAGTGACCGGAAGAAGCATTCTCACGTTCACTCCAGCGATAAACCCTACACGTGCAAGGTCAGAGGCTGCGAAAAATGTTACACACACCCCAGCTCCTTGCGCAAACACATGAAACTCCATTGCAAGGCCTACATTGCCAAAATCGGTGAAGACGACGAGCACTTTGTTGAGGCCAGGTCTCTTGAGGTGGCAGAACAGCAAGAAACACCCGCCTCTACAGTGACGGGATCGATGACGACTCCCTCCCAAGAGACTCTGTCTCCTGAGACGCGAAATGAGTCGACTATGAGGTCACGTTTCCATCACACTTTTGAAAACAGTTTGGACTATACAGCTCACAGGCCACAGTCCCTTTTGGACCCTCTGTTGCTACAACGGGGCAATTATAGACCCGAGTCTGTGCAATACTCATGCAACCAACCAAGCCATACTTTCCCACCTAGCCATAGAACTTTTACGTCCAACTCATCTTTTCAAAAAAGTCTGGTAAATGGCTGGTACACTTGTCATAGCGCCGTGGACACATTTTCACACAAACACTGACTGATGTAGCCTATAATGTGATTCGGCCTTGTACTCGGCGTGTTAAAGCGTGACGGATGACAGCCGAAGTTTTAGTAACTCCTTGTGTAAAATTGTCCTACAGGCTTACAAAATAGGATAGTGCAATTTGTTACTTTACGTGAACTTTATCTGTTGTGTTCTTGTATTGGTGAGACGTCGGTGACGGTGAATTTTCCTAAACTGTAAATAGCTTATTTAACCTTTATTACTAAATGTCTATAAAAGTTAGGCTATAGATAAGTTGCCAAAATAAAATTCTTATATGAAATATAAAATATCTGTAAACAAGATATCAACAGACGGAGTAGAATACATTTCTAAATAATAAAATTAAGTTATTTCTGCACAGAAAAAAGGGCGAGGGCCTATTCCGAGGAGGCAGGACCTATAGTGGAAATGAGAGATTTATCTCTTGAAAAGTTATTCATGAAGTTAATAACATGTGATTTTTTTTTGTAAAGTAGTCTACAACATGTAATTTATAGCCTATGTATTTTCTGTCACCGCTTAAATTTTGGTCGCAGGTTATTACAATAAAAATATATATCGTTTGTCTTTATGTGTGTGAAGGTGACCTGGACGCGGCCTATTATTTTAAGATATTCTCACTATTGGGTGCATTTTTATACCTCAATAATTCTAGTAGCTATAACAGTCATCAGTCCCCTTCATGAGAATGGTTTAATTAAGATTCTACTGTATATACTGTACAATTAATTATGTATTCAAAGTTTCATTAAAGTAGCCTATCTCTATTCTCTTTGATCAGGCTTGTGATTTAAACTTCATGCTTCTCAAAAGAAAAGTACGTGCGTGAGTTCAGTAAGCTTTTGGATTTTATCTGCCTGTTAATTTCACGAATACAACATAGGTGTGTTTAAAAAAAAAATTAAAAAGAGAGTATATATAGCCTACTAGGCCTATAGGCTTTTTATATATGCCTACTTTTAGTACTTTTCAGATTTGTACAATGTCCAAAATATTTATTTTGAGAAAGAAAGCGTTTTCAGTGAAGGCGATTTCGCGGCCAAAGTCACCTCAAATGAACTCCGGCAGGTTCCAATTTAACAGCCAGTTTAACTCGTCGTGACTGTATTCTTTTATGCGAACTGTAATTTCGTTTACTATTAACTTTTATTAAAACTGCAATATGACAGGGCATGAATACGGTGTGAGCGAGGATATTGGCCTTGTTCTACCTGCACGCATGCAAGTTGCTTATTGTACGAATGTGTTGGTTTTCAATTGAATGAAAATGAGCGCAAATCCCAACGCATAATTGACTGTAATCTGTCCTCTGTATAAGAACCAAAATGGCAAATTTGAAAAAAAGCAGTAAGTTTGGTATTGAGGAAATGTTAATGCACATACTGAAATCACTTTCAGTACACCAGTTGCATAAATAAAGTGCTAGTGCATATTTTCTGCTTTGTGCTCAAACTCAATACTGTCCCAATTTTTTAATTGATTCTGTATATTTTGAAAAATCTGAACATGAGCTGTAAGGCTCTAAAGGCTGCAAAGATGAAACTTGGGGCCTTCGGTATGGTGCTACCATTGGAATATTGAGATCCAAAGGTTGTTTTATAGTTTCTTATATAAGTATTGTTACTCAGATAGTTTGCACTTTTTTATGCTATTTTATGCTCCGGTTTTGCCAGGATTTTTGTGCATGTGTGTATTGTGGTGGTAGGATAGTTTAGGGTGTGAAGCAGCTAAAATGACTATGTATTGCATTTTAAAAGACTAATTTCTTTCCTGGTTGGTTAATACAATAATACATTTAATTCATAGTTTAAGAGCCCAGTTCCCACTGTCAAGGATGGTGCCTCAGGCACCAATCATTATAACCTACTTATAGAGAGAAACTAGTGAAAAATCGGGTGACCACAGAATACAGTGAACCTGTGTTTTGGGGACTAAGGCTTGAGAAAAACAGGTTTAACTGGGGGAAAAGGTGACTACCGAGGCTTTTGACCCTGTGCGGCTTCTGACATATTTTTTCAGTTTATTCATTTAGCTATTGTGAATAACCTTAGAAAGGTCATAGGGCAAATGTAAATCTGTCTCTCCAATGAAACTTCATACCATCAGCGCCAGACTGTGGTTTAAAGCAAGTTGTTGCGAATGCTAGGAAAACATGTTCATATCTTGGTTTAATGAGATATTTCCAAATGTACCATATAAAACTTGCATTAATTGGGTTGTCATTGGAAAGGATCTTTAACACATAGAGATACTTGCATCAATTTGGTGCGTACTGCATGTGTCCGAACTGATCCTGTCTTCTAAAATTATGATACCTTTCAAAATGCCTAATATGTGAAATCATATGTATAACGGCTCCTGAATGTTTTCTCCAGATCAGAAAAAATCACGCTTCAACTGATGCCTTCGATGTCTTTTATATTTAATGTCTTCTTCTTCTCAAGAATTAGGACATTTTACCATCACAAACATCAAATGGACACCGTGAAAAAACTGAAAATAAACCAAAATTACAATCAAATTTGTGAAGAAGTGATTTTTCCATGACGTTATTCAAATTAGCTTATTACTTCAAATCAATACACATCAATACACATAAACGATAAACAAGATATGTACAAACATACCGTGTGCCTTCTAATCAGGATTCAGGAGACATTAGGAGACATATTTTGATCAAAACTCTTCTTAATTTCACACCTCTCAATTCGTGTGCGACACCTCATGTCTCTCAGTTTCTTCTTTCTTTCCGTGTTCACGCAAAATCAAATCACATGACCAGTACGTCTTATGTCACTCATTTTCTCCAGTAGGTGTCACTATTACCAAACTATCATGCAAATAAAATACAATTCCCAAAAGAGTATTATACAACATTAATAAAACAAACAAAACAAAACTTTCAAAAGAAGATGAATATTCAGCAAGAAAATACACTATGTGCGACAGCTACACTGCCACCAAAATTACAAAGGATTTATGTCAGTAATATCTTGAACAAATTAAATGAATCCTGTAATTTTCTTATGAGCTGTCACTTAACTTGCATTCATCTTTCAACACTTTCACAACCAGTGTTATTTAACCATTATTTGAATTAAACTATTTTAGATGCGTCAAAACTAATCCGTTTAATCCCATTTTGAGGTTTCACGCATTATTTAAGAGTTGTTTTCAACTATTACTACTAATTTTTGGATTGGACGCTCCAAAAGGGATATTTGTGTCAGTCGCTCACCCTTTTTTCCTAACTTCCTTTGTCCCATTTGGAGTTTAACCTTTCGCACCAACCCATCATCGTCTGCACTTGTCTCAACGACTCTAGCTAGTCTCCATTCATTTCTGGGAACATTGTCCTCTTTGAGAATTACTACATCTCCAACATGAACATTTCTTCTAGGCCTGTGCCATTGCTGTCTGAGGCTTAAGTTGGCCAGGTATTCTTTGCGCCATCTGCCCCAAAACTGTTCCGACAGGTACTGCACTCTCCTCCATCTTTTCCTAGCATACAAATCTTCCTGAACAAATTTGCCAGGAGGAGGAAGAGGCACTGAGGTCTTCATCGTGAGCAAATGATTAGGAGTCAAAGGCTCAATGCTCTTTGGGTCATTTATTGTGTTTGTGGTAAGCGGACGACTATTTACAATTGACATTGCCTCGTAGAAAAATGTTCTTAATGAAGTGTCATCCAGTCTTCCTTTAGCTTGTGCCAGAACAGCGTTCATCACACTCCTTACAGTCCTTATTTGGCGTTCCCACACACCTCCCATATGGCTTGCTTCAGGAACATTCATAAGGAAGTCACATTGTTTGCTTGCAAGATAGGTAGTGATCCTCTCTTGATCCAGATCTTTCAAACCTTTCTCCAGCTCGTTCTTAGCCCCCACGAAATTCGTGCCTTGGTCGGATCTGATCTGTCGCACAGCTCCTCTGATTGCTATGAAACATCTTAAGGCATTCAGAAATGCATCGGTGGAAAGATCTTCTAGCATCTCTAAATGTACAGCCCTGGAACTCATGCACGTAAACAACAGTCCATACCTCTTGAATTCTTTCCGACCTTGTTTTGTGTAGAAGGGGCCGAAACAGTCGATACCAGAATACGAGAATGGAGGTGAGGGTTCCACTCGGTCAGCTGGAAGGTCAGCCATACGTTGTTCTTCGACTGATCTACGCATCTTTCTGCAAGTAACACAATTTTTGATGTTCTTAGCCACTACATTGCTTGCACCTAATATCCAATATCCATTGGCTCTGAGCTCATTCAAGGTTTGACCTCGGCCCTGATGTTGAGTTTTCTTGTGACAATGGTCAAGTATTAGTTGTGTGACGATGCCTTCCTTAGGAAGAATTACTGGATGTTTCAACTCAAATGCTGCACTAGACTTTCTTAATCGTCCTCCAACTCTAAGCAGTTCATTCTCGAGAATGGGATCAAGTTGGTATAACTTGTTATTCTTTGGCAGCTTAGCAGGGTTTTGACTCAGCAATTTCAGTTCTTCTGTTTCTCCTCTACACTAATGGACCCTGACTTGTCTTTGTTTACCAGTCTTTTGATCCTAGCAATAGTTTGGAGAGCTTTATTCCAATCTGAGAATCTTGAGAGTCTTTCAAGAAAGCTACCTCTTACACAGGAATCTGTTTTCAGGACCTTTACCTCAGGATCACCTACAAGAAGCACTGGGGATTTTTCATGAGTGCTAATCTCTCGTTCCCATAAGAACTTGGGACCTGTTAACCAACTTGAATCCATCAGGTCTGCCACCTTGAGACCCCTAGATGCACAATCTGCAGGATTTTGACTTGTTTCCACGTAGAACCATTGTCTTGGATCTGAAGAGTCTCTTATTTTCTGTACACGGTTAGATACAAAGACATGGAAGCGCCGGGCCTCGTTCTTGATATACCCCAGCACCACCTGGGAATCAGTCCAGAAAAACTCCTCATTTACCTTCAGATCAAGCTCTTCTCTAAGAACATGACTTACTGCCGCAGAAACTGTGGCTGCGGTCAGCTCAAGGCGTGGTATGCTGAAAACCCTTGAAGGAGCTACTCTGGCCTTACCCATGATCAGTGCACAATGTACTTGTTCATCAGCAACAATCCTGATGTATGAACACTGGCCATAACCCTCGCTGCTAGCGTCTGAAAAATGATGTAGCTCTATTTTCTGAATTCTGCCTATATTTCCAGGAATTAAGCATCGTGGTATTTTGACCTTTTGGAGATTCTTCAAGTCATGAATCCATGCATCCCACTTTGGCTTCAGATCAGAGGGAAGAGCTTCATCCCATCCTACCCCTCGTTTGCACATCTCCTGGAGCACTCTCTTCCCAGTCAAGATATAGGGAGCGAGAAAACCTAATGGATCGTACACACTGGCAACAACTGACAGAATTCCTCGTCGAGTGGCAGCCTTTTCGTTCAGGTCAACTTTGAAGGAGAATGTATCAGTCTCTATGTTCCACTTTACTCCCAGTACACTCTGCATTGGAAGCTCATTGTAGTTTAGATCGACATCCTTCACTACACTGGCACGTTCGCTCTCTGGAATTGCATTCAATACTTCTCTGCTATTAGACACAAACTTGTGTAAACGCAGTTTTCCCTTAGCCAAGGCTTCTTGCGCTTCACTAACCAACTCGTTGGCCTTCTCAATGGAATCAACGCTGACAAGTCCATCATCCACATAGAAATTTTTGCGAATGAAGCTCGCTGCCAGTGGATAGTCCTTCTCATATTTGCTGGCAAGATATTTCATGCCGTAGTTCGCACAACCTGGAGAGGAGGCAGCTCCAAAGATATGCACTCGCATGCGGTATTCCTTGGGTTCCCTTTCGGTGTTCCCGTCTTCCCACCATAGGAATCTCAGGAAATCACGATCATCTGGACTGACGTGAAAGCGGTGGAACATCTTCTCCACATCACAGGCAATCGCAATCTGATGCTCACGAAATCTGCACAAAACTCCAGTTAGAGCATTTGTTAAGTCTGGTCCTGTGAGTAAGTGGTCATTTAGACATGTACCTTCAAATTTGGCTGAGCAGTCAAATACCACTCTTATTTTTTCCGGCTTTCTGGGATGGTACACCCCATGGTGCGGAATGTACCATACATTGCCTTCTTTTGATGTAGCATCTGCTTCTTCGGCATCACCATCTCTAAAGATACTATCCATAAATCTCAGATAATCTTCTCTGTACTTGGGATTTCTCTCCAGTTTTCTTTTCAAATGTTTCAAACGAACCGTAGCAAGCTGCTTATTGTTCGGTAATTGAGGACGCTCTCTGAAAGGTAAGGGCATTTCCACATGTCCTTCTTTGTTGTGTTGAGTCATTTTATCCAACTGTTGAAGAAATTGAATGTCCTCCTGAGATATTGTCTTTTCTCTTGAGTCTGTATCCCGAAAATCTGCTTCTAACGTCCTTATTACAGCAGCAGGAGTGATTGCCGGGAGTTCCTTCACAGAAATGCGATGACAGAATCCTGCTATGTTTCTAGAGCAAGTATGGGGTGTTATGGATCCCACTATACTCCAGCCTAAGTCTGTTTTGACTGCGTATGGTTCATGATCCTTCCCTGATATCACCTGGGTTGGCTTCAGAGCTCTTGGACAATCAAAGCCAATTAGAAGACCTACAGGACAATTTAACAAATCTGGCATCTCGTCTGCAACACTGAGCAGATGCATCCATTTCTGAGCCTTTTTGCAAGTAGGAATGCTATCTCGTTCCAAGGGAATGTATTCTCGAGTGTATACGGGTGGCAACTCGATGTACTCTTGCAGACTATAACCTCTCACTCTTAGTCCAATAGCTCTCTGACAATTCTCTATTGAAGCTCTATCAGTCATTGTGGACAGCTTTAATTTCACAGGTTCTGTGTTTGCTTGAAGTTTATCACAGATGTCTTGATTGATAAAGGTATTACTGCTCTGCGTGTCCAGCAATGCGTAGGCTAAGATTTCTGTGCTGTCCTTTGTAGCACAAGAGAGCCATACTGGAACAATCATCGAAGTGTGATTACCATTATCCATCTCCACACTGCATAAGCTAGTGGAAGCCCTTTCATCAGATGAATCTTCTGGCTTTCCTCCTTGAGAGCGTTCTTCGTGAAGTGGAGAGGGGTGACTCTGCCTGCAGATGTTGCAAGTAGCTCGCTTTCTACAGTTTTTAGAGACATGGCCGACTCTGAGACAAGCAAAGCACATCTTGTTGTTGAGGACAAACCTTTTCTTCTCCTCAAGAGGCATAGCTGCAAACCTTTCACATTTGTATATGAAATGATTTTGCTGACAGCAGACACATTCTATTTGTCTATTATCCCGAGTGACCGAAGGGCTTGGTTTGGAGCCTTTCTCTCTTTCCAATGCACTCCTTGCAATGGGTTTAACATTTTGTGTCAGAGCACTGGCCTTGATACGTTTCTGCTCCTTGTCAGACTTTTCATCTGCATGTTTTAAAGCAAATAGAGAGGAAACAGGATTACATGCAATACGTGCCTCCTCTGCCACAAAGTCTGCAAACTCAGTGAAGCTGGGGTATGGCTTCTCTTCATCTAATGCCTTAGTGACATACCTATTCCAGCGAGTTGTTATCCAGTCAGGAAGTTTCTGAAGCAATTTCTGGTTTTCTTCACAATCGTCCAAAACCCTCAAACCATGCACATGAGGCATTGCATTTTTGCAAGAGATGAGGAAATCACTAAACTCCCTTAATTTCAGTGATTCTTTGGGTCCAAGTTTTGGCCAATTGTTTAGCTTTGTTCTAAACGCTCTTTGAACTACAAAGGGGTGTCCATAACGTTTGTTCAGGGCATCCCAAGCTTGTGTGTAAGCATCCTCATCACTCCTATAAAATGTTCCCTCTAGTACACTAAGCGCATCTCCACTTATGTATCTTTTCAGATAGAACAAGCGATGTCCTGGGCTTGTACAGTTTGTTTCGATCAAGGCTTTAAAGCAGGTGCACCATTCAGTGAACTTAAGTGGATCACCCGTAAACGTGAATGGCTCTGGAGCTGGAAGTTTAGTCATTGCCAGGGATTCTTTTAGAGCTTTCACTAACAAGACATCATCTACTCTTTTCTCAAGCTCATTTTCAGAGCAAGGTTGAGCTAAAGTTTCTTGGGAAACCTTGATGCTTGAAACGTTTTCGTGATGCAGTGGAAACTGACTTGGAGGCATGGTGCTTCTTTCTTTAGCATCTCCTATTTCAGCATTCAGTCTTGATTCCTCTTCTGCATACACACTGTATTCAGCTTCCATTACTTCAAGATCCCTTTGTTCCTCCAGCATTTTTAACCTCTCTTGTTGGGCTAGTACCTCTTTTCTTTGAGCTGAGATTTCTTTTTCTCTCTTTAGTTCAGCACGTTTCGCAGCCAAGCGTGCCGCTGCTTCCGCCCTTTTTGCTGACATATGACTTCCTTGCTGACTATCTCGTTCAGCTCTCGACACAGTTGAACCATAAATTGACCTGGCGTCATCTCTTTGCAGTAACTGAAGGAGTGTTTCCTTTACAGCTTCAGCATCAAACTCCTTTGTGCCAACTTCTGCGCATCGTCTTTTCAGTAGTGTAGTTATTTCACTAGTAACTGAAGTGCAGCTATCCATTCTCCTTCTTATATCTTGAGATGGTACGTTCAGTGCGCGAATACTCTCATAAATTTGTTTTAACTCTGCTTCACGTTTCTCTGCCGTCACTATCATATCATCTAACTCAGTTTGAGAGCACTCTTCTTTCAGTTTAGATCTGACAAATTGAGCTTCAGCTTTAAAGTTTAAGTAAATGAACATAAACTTCCGTTCTCTTTTTGCCAACTCGTCATGTTTAAACTCAAGCATTTTTTCTGTAGGACGCCTTTCTCTTTCTGATCGCCTAACTTCTTGCTCAACTTGTGATGATAATTCCTGGAATCTCGTCTTATTAACTTCCAGATCTGCATTAATTTCAGCTAAGCGTTGTTCACATTTTTCTCTACCAGAGGCATCAATTTCCGTTTCTAATTTCCCCTCTAATTCTGCCTTTTCTTCTTCAAGAGCTTGAATCACTTGGTCTAAGACACAAATGTCTGATCTATTTTGATCCATGTTCGTAACTTGATGTATACCACACTATTAAGCTTTAAACACTGATAACAAGCTGTAATGTGGAAATTGCAAAATGTCAGTTTTTAAACAAGTTACACACTTCTATCTATTTAGAAAATTATCAAATGCAAATATTTGTTTAAACTATTTGCACAATTTCAACCAGAATAAATGTTAAGGCAACCAAGAAATTAAATTTCAAGTTGAAAAGACACAGTCTGACCTTCAAATCCAAAGGTAGCAACTCTTATTGACAGCTACATTGTCCGAAAACTTTGCAATGTTGCCGCCTTGTGGCTGTCGGTCGTCACTGCAGCAATATCTTCTTGCGTTGCACTTCAGCACGGCAAGGGATGCAGTCACGCGAAAGGCAATAGAGTTTCAATGCGACGAAATCGCGTTGGACAATTGAATGGCGACGTCCTCACTTTCACCAATGGCTGTAGTGTTCTACCGGGGTCGACTGAACGTTGTAGGCGCTTCACATCGAGGTCTGACGATCTTTCCTTTTCCACGATGAACTCTTGCACTCTTCCAGGCAGGGTGAATGCACGTTTTTTCACTATAACGGCTCCTGAATGTTTTCTCCAGATCAGAAAAAATCACGCTTCAACTGATGCCTTCGATGTCTTTTATATTTAATGTCTTCTTCTTCTCAAGAATTAGGACATTTTACCATCACAAACATCAAATGGACACCGTGAAAAAACTGAAAATAAACCAAAATTACAATCAAATTTGTGAAGAAGTGATTTTTCCATGACGTTATTCAAATTAGCTTATTACTTCAAATCAATACACATCAATACACATAAACGATAAACAAGATATGTACAAACATACCGTGTGCCTTCTAATCAGGATTCAGGAGACATTAGGAGACATATTTTGATCAAAACTCTTCTTAATTTCACACCTCTCAATTCGTGTGCGACACCTCATGTCTCTCAGTTTCTTCTTTCTTTCCGTGTTCACGCAAAATCAAATCACATGACCAGTACGTCTTATGTCACTCATTTTCTCCAGTAGGTGTCACTATTACCAAACTATCATGCAAATAAAATACAATTCCCAAAAGAGTATTATACAACATTAATAAAACAAACAAAACAAAACTTTCAAAAGAAGATGAATATTCAGCAAGAAAATACACTATGTGCGACAGCTACAATATGGTTAATTTGAGTAAATTGCAATCGTAAAAATCATTTGGAATCTCACTTGTTTTCAGCACTAATAAAATGGATAGTGTGTATGATTTTCAAATACACAAAAATATTCTCATTAACAAAACGGCTTCAAAAGTAGCTGAGAAATGTAGCTGAAAACAACTGAAATCACATTATTGATCACATCATTTTTTTTGCATTTCTTTTAGAATTAATTTATTTTTGACTCGTGTTGCTGTTTATAGATAATTGGAAAAATTACTTTACAGACTCTCTAATTTGTCATTTTGACATCTTTCTTCCTCAAACTATCCTGCGATTGAAATCAAATGACAAAATTGTATTTGAAGACTGATTGGATACTATCGTACACTCCCTTTATAACCTCACGGTATTAGCAGATGCTGACCTCCTCCTTAGCTTCATTTTTACATTCTTGCAATCTATACAAGCACTTTATTTTATAGTCCTGTATTTATTGTAATTAATATAATAAGAACTGACCCTAAACCTACTCCTAAACCAATAATTTAACTCAATTTAGTCCCCTTACTGGTCATTTCTTAAGTAAAAACCCAATCTACTTTCAAAATTTAAAGCAAATTAAAAAAACCTTTTATCTTGAATACTTATTTAGTCTAACTGCATTGACGCTTTTAAAACAGCAATTTTTCCTTTATTAAATGTATGTACACAAAACAAATTGTTTTGTTTTAATTTGAATGGATTCACTCTCTGAAAGCAACTTTCAGGAGGAGTATTTATTGAGAATATCCCAGAATAAGTGTCTCTGTTTAGTCCTGTATTTATTTTGTCTAGCAAGTGCAGTGATGGTGTCCATTTTCATCAGTCAGAATTTAGATCTCTCTCTTTTTAATGTCCGTTGTTCATCTTAACATTTCCAAAAGTGTCGCACTGAACAATATTTCTTCAGGAATATCTAGATCTTTAGCTGATTTCTTTTAAGGTTCCTTTACTGTGAATGAGATGATTCTTCTCACCAGTATTTCACTGCTACTCTCAACCACTTTTCACAGAGTGCTTTCTGCCTAGCAACAAGGATGTATGGCGAAGATAAGTTTGGATTTATGTCTATATGTGGCAATTTACAGTATCTTCAACTTTATTATGCGTCTACACACTCTATACTTTAATGTAACAGATATCGTGCGTCATAGATTATTTCACCATTGCATCCTCAAAGTGTGACCAGAACTATATGATCCCAATGTCTGCTGCGTTCCACCTGCTCAAAATGACACATCTAGCAGGATCAGTGTGAAGTTGCGTCAGCCTGGTGAGGGGGTGGTGGCTGTGCAGGCCGATGGGGTGTGATTTTAATTGGATTCCTGCCTTTTCCAGTCGTCCCCAGGTCAAGCCAGTGGTGTTGGTGTTCCCTGACTTGGGCTTCTTTTCATCCCAACCCCCTCCTGTACATAGCAGCCCACTTTTCCACTCTCTCATCTGCTGCACTGCCTGTGCTCCTGGCTTCCCTCTTCTCCCAAGACTCCCTTATACCGGCCCCTTAATCTGTGCAGTGGTGTGGTCCTGTGGCGGGTGGGTGTCATCAAATCACAAAATTCACATTTGATCTCGCATCCTTCAGATAGTTTACAGAGTCGCCATCGTCCACTCTTACTCTAGCTATCTGCCGCCTTTTCGGCCATGCCTACGTGCTTTTTGCAATCATGCTTTCATTTGATCTTTTTTTCTGAACAGGGTGTGTTATGCGTTATGCTTTGAGTGCGCACGCGCTCTTCGTTCTTACCCTGTGTGTAATGAGAGTGATTCTACAGACACAGGCAAATTGATTTTAGAGGTGAGGCTGTAATGAGGCTTTCAGTCGTACAAGACGCAGAACTCAGAGATTGTGTTGTCTTTTCAGTTGTCAAGTTTCCTGTGAATCTCTGTGAAATAATTTGTCTAATGTGTGTCCCCGGTTTCATTAAGCTATGCTCAAGTGCTAACTTGACAATTACCACGTGTAAAGAAAATACTTTAAAGGGTTAGTTCACCCAAAAATGAAAATTCTGTCATCATGACCTTAGGTGGAAGACATAAGAATATATTACATAATAATATACAGTGTTTCAGATTTGTTTTTGTTTTTTTGTTTTTTTATGTTTTTTGTCATTCAATGAAAGTTAAAATGTTCCAAAACAACACTGGACCCCTTTGAATGCAAAAAAAAAAAAAATGTTAATTTTCTTTTTTTCTCACTTTGAAGGGAATTCTTATGAAAAATATGGTTAGCTTTTGAACATTTTTTGCATTTTAACAAAACACATTTGAGATTTGCACTGCTAACGGTGCAGTCAGTTGATAGGTTGGTTTTCTGTCCCATCTTGATCCGCTCTGCAGTGTTGTGGTGGTGGTGCCAGCCCCCTGTGTAGCTCAGCTGGTACCACAGCTTATTAAATACCCAATCTATTCACTTGCCGGACATTCCGTTCTCTTGTCAAACCTCTGCAAGTCCAACCAAAATGAGGCTGTGCAGTTTTGTGCGGGGCTTTTGCTATGGGGTTTTTCCATTCAGCACGGCTGCAGTTTGGGAGTGGAAGCTAACTCCGCCCAGCCAAATATCTGATGCGTTTCTGTCTTTTGATGCATTATTAGGATTGCAATTCACCCCCATGGACATTTCTTTTCAAAGTTTTTTTTTCTTCTTTTTTTGCACACGCTTTTTCATTCATTATCCATGCCTTACATAGACATTTCTCTGATGATGGCGTCTCAGGGCAGCAGTGAAGACAGTAAAGAGATCTGCTCAGCCAATCAGCTTGCAGGTGTGGCTTGCGCTGGGTTGTCTCGTGGCAGTTTGCAATAATAGCTTGTCGGCCGCCATGGTCATAGTCGACCCATGTACCAGAGGGTGAAGAACACAGAGAACAATTCTCTTACCATTATTCATTAAATCCACTTTAGCAAGTGTTGTGGATTTGGCCCTTTTGAAAGGGGGCGACTTTGAGGATGGCCCTGACTCTGAGCACCAGTACTCTGCTTTCAGAAGGGTGACCATGGCCATCACCCAATTCCTCTGATCTCGCTTCCAGATCCTTTTTGGTAAAGATCAACTTGGAGAGTACTGTGCCCTCCACGTCTTGGCAAGGGCATTTTTGGCAGCCTTCATGAATGTGAGAGGCCAGCTGAACATGCTTAAAACGACACACTTGAGCTTATTTATCCACTCTTACAGTGTCATAGCCTTAACAAAGAGATTTTTCATTTCTCATACATTTTGTAAAATCCAAATTAGTTTTAATTTTTTCACTACTTCCACCCGCAGTACAGAATTCATCTTGAATGCTTGCAGAAAGTGGCTTTGATCTGAGCGTGCTGAGCAGAAGCATCCTTTGGATTTAAGAGACCCACAGACTTGAAGTGAACGTTGCCTTTATTGTGGTTCCCTCAGCACCATCACTTTTCATTAGTAGCAGCATTGGACTCTCGCAAAATACCACATTTGAATATTTAATGAAATGCATGGTCTTTTATAGTGGTTTTTGTATTTGTAATCACACTGATCAGGATCCAGGGGTGTCAAAGTGTGCAATAGTGGGTGTTTAATTTTATCTTTTGAAGGATGCATCACAAGAGAGTTGTGTTAATCAATCCTGTGAACTCAACATCTAAATGAGAGATGGGTCTTCTGATCACTTCCCCTGAGCTTGCAACTCTCAACGCTTTGCAGCATAGCATAAGATAGGAACTGAGGTATACCTGACACAGCTTCCGCTATATGTGGGCTACTTCTAGCTGATGTGTATGTATGTCACATGTGCTCATATTTGGGCCTGTAGGCCAGGTTAAGGGAAAAGAGTGTGTGCACGTCTTTAAGTTGATCTCACTGTTAACCTCACAGCATTACACCAGCACCTTGAGGCCATAGTGAACAGTGATGGATGGTGGAGTGGATAAAGCAGGCTCAGGGGGCCAACCGGGGCACAGCGTTTCTCCCCAAGCTATTTCAATTACAGATGAAGAAAGTGTTCTCTCTGTGATGATATGTAGCTTAAAGGCCGTGACATTAATGGTTGGGACAAATCGGATTTGGTTTGGTGCTGACCCGCCACTCTAGGGCGGACCTAGATGGAAGAGTGAGGCAGTAAAAAAAACCAACAACCTTTACTTTAACCTACCTCTGCGTCAAAATGTGCTCTCCCTGTGTTGTACAATAGCACCAGTCAGGAAGCCACATATATTGTAAACCAACTGGTCAGTCGGCAATGGGTTTCAGACTGTGTAACATGCATTTAGCTTACCAAACCACATAAATATGTATGCCATTTAATTCCTCATTAGCTGGGTTAGCATCAGTCTAGTGCCTGGATCAATTAGGCTTATCGTCTTGGCTTTGCAGGCTTTGATTTTAGTATTGGTCAGATACATGATTTTCCCTCTACAACATGCACAAATTGCACTGACAGCTTTATGTATGAAGGTCATTTCGCACTGTCTTGAATCATGGACTATTTTAAAACAAACTAAGAAAGATGTAGCTAAATCATTCACTGGATGAAGCTAAATAAATCCTGGTTTAGATGTATTGATTGGCTTGGGGAACAAAAAATCTGTGCACATGAGAGGATTGAATGTATTTCTTTAGCCCTACATTAGAGAGGGATAGAACCGAGGTAATTAACACATCCATCACTGGCTTATCCTCTATATCTCCAGCATTAGCATAAACGTGCGATGTAAATGTTGTAAACGTAAATGTAGCTGTTGGAACTGTTGTAAATGTAAAAAAAAAAAATGTTCTCCAGTCGTAAGTTATGTAATTTAATTTTATATCTATAGGGGCTCAACACATGTTGTGTCTGCTAAAAGAATAAAAAGTCATGTTTCATAAAATGTGTGCCAGAAGCACAGATCGCCTTTGGCTTGATAGATATCAGGTCACTGCTGTCTTACATTGAGATTGGTGGAGCAGTTTCTGGAAGGAGGGGCGCACAGTGAATAAAGAATAAAATCAACATTTACTCATGTGAGTATTTAAGTGCTGCATGATTTTGCTGCATGGCTTTAACTGCTACAATTACTGCTTGCTAGGGCTTAATATTTGCCACCTTAGCAACTCCAGTGAGTTAAACAGCAATAGACATTTTAAGCCATTTTAGCTATTGTTGCCATTATGTCAAATCTAAATACATTTGATATAAAATTGGCATATGCATGTTCCAAATGGACATTTATGATGATGATCTTTCTGATTTTGTAAACTAAGTATATTAATAAACTCTGTGATTGGTTTATTTCTAACAATGCCTTCTGAAAAAGACAGTAGCATTTTTGTTTTCAAAGCCAGAAGATAAATAAGAGCTGGATTTAATTAGGTCTGCTTGTGAGGGGCCACATTTCCTTTCAATCAGTTGAAACTAACTCTGTTAATTAAATCTTCAGAGCAGTTATTTTCCCCAAATAATTTTCTTAATAGCAACTGTGTTCCTTAGATCTTTACTCAGCACTGCATATTTTATTTTTATTTCCAGTTTATTTTTTCTTTTTTTCCCTCTCTGAAATCTTAGTGACCTATATTTTCTACGATGATCTAGTCTGCAACATGTACAGTAGTAGATACTATTATTAGTTTAATTTGAGGTGTGCTCTTATTTTTGACCTGCTGAAGTGTGTATTTCCCGACCATCTCATTTTGCTTATCTCATTTTATCACCTATAATAAGAGTAGTGGGGATCACATTGTGAAATCATGCATTTACAAATGACGCTTAAAGGTTTTTTACACACATTAGTTTTTGATTTATGCTAAATGCCATTTATCATTTTCCAAAAAAAAAAATAATCCTCTCTTAGTCTGCCACCGCTGGTTGGAAGCTTTACACCGTCCTTCAGGTTTCTCATACATGTCAACTAGTCCTCTAAGTCACGTGAGGAACCCTATCCCAACCCATCCGATACGAGAAGCTGATTGGAATCAATAACCAAAATTGCAAGACGCTGATTTTCTAACTGGAAATTAATGAGCAATGATCATATTATTCTGTGTCGATTAGAAGTGTGATGAGATATCAAAACACGCAATACTATTTGGTTTAATTTCCAGCCTTTAATTGGAAAGATGAAAGATGCAATTAGTTGTATGCAAGTCAAGAATGTTTTCTTTCTTTTATATGTCAAACCTTCCTTCCATGATGGGTAAGGCAAAAATGTATGTCTCTTGTATGCTTTGATTTTTTTTTCTTTGCACTCAGGTGTAATGTAATTATATTTATTTATATGCACTTCACTCTTTTTTGATCTTGGAATTCTTGTTAATTCTTGAGTGAATGTCAATTAAAATATAATGTTGTACTTATGATAAAGCATCTAATGATAAACAAGACCTCTTACCCCAGATTTTGGTTGTATATTTTGAGATCCTACTGCATGCAAGTTTCTGAATGCTCTTTAATAAAAGTGAACAGACTGTATAGGTTTCCTGATTGTCTGAAAAAAAGATGCATTGTAAAAAAAAAAAATTGCCTTAAATTTTTAATTCTTGGATGTTTAAATAATTTCAACTTTAATTACATTGGACTGACTTAAAAAATAGTTTGAATCTTATATGACTTTTGATAACTTAATTTAAAGCAATATAAAAACATATGTTGTTGTAACTTACTGATAACGAAAATGTGATGAAGGTATTGTGTAAAAGTATTTGGATTACATACTGGAAAATGTGATATGAAGTTATAAATTAGTGGAATCCAACTCTTTACACTTGCACACTCATTACACACACTCATGCTGAATGATAAGTTTAATCCAAACTTGAGATGTAAGCCCCCCACTCAACTGCGCACCATACTATCCTTTCAACTTGCTGTAATCCAAGCAAAGAGAGACAGCTAAACTTATAGTTTAGTGGATATATTTCCTGAGGGAAGTGCACTTTGGTATGGGTCGCTGGGCAAATGAACAGTGTCAAATGCTATCATGACAGGGATACAATGTGTGATAGCTTTAAAGAGGATTGGACATCAACCTGTAATTCTATCTTGATATCAACCTTTCCCTCATTCTGCGTGTATTTCAGAGTCAAATAGCTCATTTCTATAGTTTGCACACACAAACTTCAATTGCTATTGACATAGCTTTAAGAGATGAAAGCAAACTTGACTCAAACTCTATTGATTGTTTTGCTGTGTTTTATATCTTTCATGCATTTTCATATAGTCCTCATCTTTTATGAGTATTGATTAAAATATTGGATTGTCCTGCTTGCACAGGCGCGTATGTATGTATGTATTTATTTATTTATTATATACATTCCTGAAAATCAAAGTTTTGTACATGGAAATTGTTGCTCTAGCTATTATAATTACCTCTCCATCCCTGAATGTGTCCACTGCTTTGTGCTTTGACAACAAAAGAATGTTAAATCTTGCATACATGTTTATGAACTCCTCGACCATTGTGGTCACTCCTCTATTTATTTAAAACAATTGTACTATGAACAGAAGAAAAAATAAACAGACTGACTCAACATACTAGTCGTCGTCTTTTTGCGAGTGAAAACTCTGTGTACAGACACAAAAGGGGGACGTTTTCACTGCCGGAAAGTAAATTCTTTTGAAGTGGAACTAATCATCTGAGGGATGGTTCTCGTTGTCCTAACAACGCTGCTGAATTGGAATGAGCCTCCTTTTTGTTGTATATATGTTTTCTTTCTTTCATTCAAAACTGATGATGATAATAGTTTCACGCCCTGTCCACCCACATTGTCAGCCAGAACTTTTGTAGATAAGTCCTTACTTAGAGACGCGTACACACGGCGGGTGACTCTCAGGCTCTGACGTCAGCTGCACTCTTATGTCTACAAAGCTTTATATTAAGAAAATCTCACACATCAGAACTGATTGGAACCGAAGACATTAGCCTACATACATGAATAGCTAGGCAATATAAAGGCCTACCTGTTTTGTTTATTTTTTATTTTTTACTAGGTGCCATTGTTATTTAGCAAGCTGGACCAGATTTTTAAAATAGTTGCCTAGGCTATATATTAACATTGGTTTATATCTCCCATGTCATGTATTAATTACCGGTGGTTATCGCCATCGCGACATTGTTTAATAAAACACTCACGTAGACACGCAATGTTTATGTTTCTGTGGTCGTAGCCCACGCAAGTCACACAGGCTCCGATGATTGACCCGGCTGTGTGTTGCCCCAGATGAAGTAACTCCGGGCCTCAGTGACCTTTCAGTCAAGAATCCCATCTCTTAATTACCATTACTAAATCTTTCTCTCTTCCACCACTTTTTGCTTCGCAACGTTATAAACGTTTGGGCATTTATGGAATTCCGAAGAACCGAAACATTTTATTGTCACCGCGGGGTTCAGGGTTCAGACAGCGGTCACATGCTGGAAAAAATAAACCAGTTGTAGCCTATTAAGGGTAGCCTAAAGTTGACCTGTTGTAAATATTATTTACTGATTAAGAATAATATTTGTTTTATTGATAATTATCACATGTAGATTAACAAGTGGTAGTGAAGTTAGTGTTTAGGCTGGCTATACGAGGAAACATGCAGAATAATTTGTTTTCTCTAAAAAGGCGTAGCCTATTGTCATAGGTTTGAGTAGCCTATATACTTTACATTCAAATGAACTTTAAAATTCATATAAATTTGCACTGGAAAGTGGATCATTTAGGTCCTGTAAAATGGTCCATATTTCTTAGTTTTGTCACTGTTTTTTGACTATTATTTAGTTTCCTTAAGCCTAAATATTTTCTTTTACAAGACCATTCTTAATTAGCCTAGCTATATGGAGCCTACCGATATTACGTAGACATCAATTAGGTAATTTCAGCCAAAATAATCAACATAATAATTACAAGATAATTATTTCTAAAATGGTTTAAGGTAGGCTACCACGTTCTCAAAATGCATGTAAAAAAATCCACTCATAACGTTCAAAAATCCCCTATAAATAACAATTCGTTTATAGCAAAAACAAAAACATGTTTTCCCTCTCGTTTTGTTCTTCTAAATGATTTATTATATTGTGACAAGAGTAGGCCTATCAGTGCTCTAAACTTCTGTATTGCAGGTGAGTGATGTTGCTGTTGAGAGGTGGCACTAGACACCTAAAGTAGGCATCAGATGATGTCACATGGGGAGGATCCAAACTAGAGTGCGTGAAGAATAGCAGACTCTATCCTATTGGGACTAAACGCTCTGTTAAAAGAGACAGCCATGAAATGATGCTGACGAAAAAAAGTAGTAAACAAACGGAGCACGGCTTTTGCTTTTCAGTTAGAGCGTCTCGGTTGAGAATTAAGCGCCGGTGGCAACACGTCGGACAACAGTTGCAGCATATTAAACAACTTTTACAGTTCACATATAAATGACTTTGAAAGCTTCACGCGCTCATTAAAATGGTTTATGTTGTAGGCCTAATATCAAAGACCAACCAAAACCTCTCAGATCAAAACCTTAAACCGTTACTAAACGTTATAAACAATTAGTCTATTTTAAACCAGAGTGGACGGCTGTCGGTAATCGCGTGATGTTTGCCTGGACAGAATAAAATCCCTTGGCGTGAAAGTATTTTTGTCATATTTGCACGCCATGCGGTAACTGGTTGTCATTGTCGCCGCGCGGCAGACGGAGAGCTGGGAGAGAACACTCGGCCTGTGCCAATTGGCTCTGAAAGCTCCTGAAAACAAGAGGCAGACGCTGCACGATTCTAATCTTAATCGTCCCAGACATGAAGGTCACTCTCGGCTGGACTCTCATGGCGCTCATACTGTTGTCTCTTCCATTAAGTAAAACGTCGATTCTACAACCTTAATATATCAACTGCGCTCATGTGAACAATAACTGACTGAAATGCAAGCAGCAATTATCGAGGTCCAAGCACAATAATTAATTTAGCATTTTATCATCCATAATCTAAAACGATAAATAGGCTAAAACCCTGTTTAATTTACATTTGAATTAACATGACATTAGAATTTGATTTCCTGCAGGCATTTCACTCTGATATGTCGCCAGTCGCCACCTTCTGTCCAAGCGGGATGAACTCTTTGTCGAGCTGCTAAAATCTGACTGGCTCATGATGGTTAAAAAAAATGCAGTTGTTCACGCATAGTTAATGTTTTGTTTTGTGAAAAGCGTTATACAGTAAATAAATAAATACATATTACGAATTATTTATTTTATCATTATTTATTTATTTTTATTAGGCTTAGGCCTATAGCGTCACCAAATTAGCATGCCCTGCTAAATTGATTAAGTGTCCGCACGGTGACGCTCTACAGGCTATATAGCAAATTTAATCGAAATTATTTATCACACTCATGGATTATTACCTTTTTAAAATTGTCCCAACATTATTAATTTGCTGTTAATTTGGTTACATTTTTAAAGGTGAAAATAAATTAGGCCTATTAAGAATTTCTAGTGCATGTGTCAAGGAAACTATTATTATTTTTATTAATAATACAGCATTCCAATATCTAATATTAATCTATCGCCTATAATATGAAAACCTTGTTTATATGACACATGAAACATATCTAAATGTATTTCTCTAGTTCTATGTGGTCCAATCCACCATGTGACATTTTGGTATTTATAAGTTCAAATTTCTACCATTTATGCATCCCTGGCAAAAACATGATCCCTAAATATGCCCTCAGTACCAGTTAGTTTTGTGAACTTCAGCCTCAGCTTGATCTATGGGAAACTGTTATTGATAAAATCCAAAGTGTGTCTGTGTTAAATGTGCGCAACCTGACAATATAAACTCATCAGTTCACAGACATTTACGAGTGGTTTGGTGAGCAAAGCAAGTTCATTTGGGGTGAGGCTTGATGTTGTGCGAGAAGATTGGCGAGTCGTGTCCCATGTACACTGCTTCACTCAAGGGCGTGGATGTGGTCCAGTAACAGAATACAGTTCCTTCCCGCGTGTGTGAGTCTGGGCTCAGATTTAGATGCATACACTTGCTTGGCTATTTATTCTTCATTAGCCAATCTAGTCATTTCAATGGGCCTTGAACAGCTAGCGTGCCATACTCAAGATGGCATCAGACAGAACCTGCACATCTTTCCTTTAATTACTTAACAGAACAGTAGTTATAAAAGGGGCTCATGATCACCACACTGCAGTTCACATTTTTCTTTATCAGATATGACACACATTTCTAAATGAGCAGTCTTGATACTACCCAGGGCCTATTACCAGCAGCTCTTGCTCAGCACATTCTGACATTTATTTGAGTGTTAGACTAATAATGGTTAATGAGCTCCCAGTAACACACACTCAAGACACCCATTAATGGAATTGTTGCTTAAGTGGAGGAAATATACATGCTCTAATGATTAATATCTCCCTCTTGCTCTCTCTCGCACACAAAGGCCCACATAAAACTAAGCATAGTGCAAGCTTTACAGGTATTACCGCATATTGTAGTTCACGACAGCTTGCTCTCATATTTTACCAGCTTATATATCACTAAAAGGGGTAAAAAATAAAATGGTGTTCTCTAATATGGTCATACTTGTTATGTAGATAAATCAGTCTTTGTGCTTGTGGAATGGCCTCAATACCCAGTCTCAAACATTAAAAAATTAAAATCTCAAAAAATTATATTTGAAATTTTTCTGATCCTGTGACTTTCTCAAAACACTTATGGCTGTCTCGAAGTCTCCTAGCAACAGCAAACAAAAGCAGGGCACATTTCAAGTTTCCCGCGGTGCGGCCAGTCCAGCACTGTCTTTGATCTTGACTGGGAAAATAGCTGAGTGGGCACTACTGGCATTTTCCTTTCATTTCCCCCTCCTTCTATCTCCCTCCCTGTTCACAAAGCTCCTCAAAATACCCCAATTTTCATCTGCCCCAAAAAACTAGCACCTCTTTTAATCGCCCATGTCCAAGCTTTTCATTGAATCAGCACATTGTTTTGTTTTTCTGTTCAGGCATACGGTTGGCAATATGGTTTAAAAAGTATTAGCTTGAGTGAAGTGCAAAAAGAAATGATTTTATTGCTTTGGATACACAGGATGGTATATTTTACCCTACAACTAAAAAGGGTGTTATTGGGGTTACCGTCTTCTTTCAACCATTTTTTTTCTACTTCATTTCTCTGTCTTATTCATTTTGATTTGCACAAATCTCCACATTTTGCTTTTTTCATCATCCTTCTCTGACACATTAAGCTTTGTATTTTTTTTTTTGATAGAGCCAGGACTGCTTATCTCCTAAGAAACTTGGGACGCCCGCAGCTTGCTAGACAAATAACGGAGCTGCAGTGGATTTTCAGGGTCATGGGGCACCCACAGAGCTGTCTTATTTAGAATTTTACATAAAGTGAAATGTGTATTGAAAACATTTTTGAAGTTAATTCTCACAGAGAAAAAAATGCTTTTCGGGTGTGTCCTGTGGTGTGGAAAAAAAAGTGTGTTCCGACAACACAAGTAAACAAAAGCAGGGATATCAAGAACAATATCTTTAGGCTACAATGTATTATAACATCCCACAGAGCTCAGTTTACATGGAAAATGAAAATAATGAAATGACAATATATGGGACGAAGAAAAAAATCTAAACAAACTCTTCATTGTTTTGCTGTAACAAAAGTCATTTAGGTTGCTTTAATGTCGTTCTTGGTTTTTCTGGTTGATGTGATGCCTGAATCTGTTACAATTTGTTTTGTCTTAAAATTGTCATGTCTCTTTAGGTCTTTTTGACAAAGGCATACGAACCCGATAAACCCCTTGCATTTGAGCGCGTCACATTTTTCATTCTGTCAGTGAATATTACTGTTTTTTGATTTCTTCTTGTGTTTTTTGAGGTTACATTGTGCTTTGGGGTTGTGTGAGGCCACTCTGAGTCCTATATTTTTACATTAACAAATACCCGAAAGGTCATTTGCATTTGCACATGATATGAAAGAAAAAAACAATTATGATACAGAAGGAATGGGGGTGGGAAGGCTTTCATCAATTCCCTCATTGGGGTTCAAAGTGGGATTAAATATGACCATTTTTGTCCCTATGCCACACATTTTATTTATATAACTGCGAAGTCTGTTCAGGGACCCAACATTTTTTTAACCATGAAGTGTGTCATTTGCCAGGGGAAGCAAACGTGAGACAGAATTCCCACCCCCAATCCGTCTGTAAGCATCTTGTTTCCAAGAGGCAAGGTAAGAACGTTTAGTATTGTCAACCAGCAGTTGAGTCCTATCAGAAGAATGACCCTCTACTCTGAGCGTTGTCCATGTCGAAAAGCACTAGTAGTCTAATCTGCTGCACCGCCTCCTTGACAGAGCTTGTCAATGGCTTCATTTGGTTATCATTTTAAATTTCTGCCTGTAAATCTCAGAAGCTAAATAAGCCTGATTATCCTCAGTGATTAAGACATCCTCTGTCAGAACAGCATGCGGTGCTGTATAGAGTCCTGGAGCCTTTCTATTCTGCTAAAGCTAAACTAAGGCAGAGGTTTGATTTTGGGTGGTTAATGATTTTGGCTGTGGATAAACCCCCCCCCCCCCCCCCCCCCCCCCCCAATATATCTGCCTGTTAACTGTTAAACATTCTTAATGTTCGCTATAACTACAATTCAGCTTCTCCTTGGTCCATATGTTTACTTCCTAAAGGGAAAGTGAAGCGTTCTCAGAGAAAAAAAAAAAAACCAGGACCAACAACAACAGCACTAGCCTCCAAGTGTGGTCAGATCTTGTTTGTGTAGTGAAACCCCATCATTGAGTTCCAAACATCCTCATTCACAAATGCTTTGAAGAGCTTGTGAGGTCAGGTTTGAAATTATGGCTCGTTCCCACAGCGCATCCCCACTCTCCACTAGTGCAAATCCATTTGCCACACAATGCATTTCAAATCAAAGCTGCATCACCATAAGACGCCTTAGGAGACATTAAGCCATACTATGTAACTTTCAAGTTCGATAGCATGGCTCCTGTATGCTTTGAAGTGCTTTCTTTTTTTAATGCCGTATTAATAATACCACACAGGCTACCACTGACTCTTTGGATGCTGTTTTCCTCAACTCTTCTCTCAGTCTTTAATGCAGGTCTTCAGGGCTGTGTTTATGGGCCGGTGATTATAGGGCATATAGACAAGGTGGCAAAAAAATGCTGGAGCACGCAGGTGACATGTCTCGTTCTTACTCTTATTTTTTTTCTTCTTAATCTTCTTTTTCTCAGTGTTGTGGCAGCACCAGGGGGATGGAAGGAGTTTACACCCTGTTCAGAACATGTGCTTATGAATTGTGTGTGTGTGTGTGTGTGTGTGTGTGTAAACAGATAGCCTATGGGTGAACATTTTGCATGCATTTTTATTGTTTTCTCTACTGATTGTTTTAGTTTAGATAAAAATGTACTGTTTTGTCTCTGTATGTTTTCTCTTTTGTGTCTTAATGCAGATCTGATAAAGTGTCTTTTGTATTCAGGTGTCAAAAGATACATTTTTCTATTTAAACATTTTAAAATTACATTGGATTAAAGGCATAGTTCACCCAAAATTAAAATATTGTCACTATTTGCTCACCCACATGTCGTTCCAAGACTTTCTTGCTTATGCGAGAACAATGTTATTTGAAGAATGTTTGGTAACACTTTATTTTACAGTGCACTTGTTACACATGATACAACTATAAATTATGCATAATTACATGAAACTATCCCTAAACCAACCCCTATTCTAACCCCTAACATTATAGTAAGTAGTTAATTATTATTACTCAGTTCTTAAATGAATGTTTCAACTGTCTTTATCCATACAATGTAAGTCAATGGGGTCCAAAGCAACATTGGCAAAAAAAAAAAAAAAAAAAAAATAGTGTGAATAATGTTATTTGTTTGTTCTGCATATAAAAAAGTAATACAAGTTTGGAATGACATAAGGCTGAGTAAATGATTTTGTTTTAATTTTGGGGTGAATTACTCATTTACATTTCAATACGAGCACGTTTGTTTCCTTTTTTCTTTGCTTCAAAACTGATTCTCATAAAGACATCTTTGGAAGATAAGTATCACATACAATTGCAGAGCAGTAGTAGAAGTTGCAGCAGAGATTAATCGTTTTACTCTTCTTGATCCGCCAGCTTTCCTGTGTCCGTCTGCCATGAGACAGGCGTTCCAGTTTGGCTGCCGAACGCTGGCCTTGTTGAACCGCGGGGTCAGCGTACCTCCAGCACTACTCCAGATTGCGCTTCATCCTCTACCGCACCGGGGGCACCTGGCACCCCTCCCTACCATGGCAGGCCAGATCAATGGTAAGATCCATTCGAGCAGAATGACCGGAGGTCAGCATCAAAGGCCCCCCGCTTGTCTCGCTGCCACCTGGAGCTCAGTGAGGGTCATGGGCCGCCTGGGCCACCACTGCCTCCTCTCCTCTTCAGCTGGCTGGGTATGCTGACTGGAACCTGGGCAGGGTATGAGCTGGCTCTGCCCCGGCCCAGCAGCCCACATGGGGAGAGGGCCAGAGGTCAAGCCCATCAGAGCACTTTGCATCCTCCGATGAGAGGATCTGGTATGGTTTTAATGAGGCAACACTGATTCGACATCTCGTTATGCATGCAAGCAGACCTAATGTGTGGATTGTTTTCTTTCCAATCACTGGATGCAGATGGAGCATTTCAGCCATTTACAATTATATTTTAATAACAGAGTTGAAAACTCTTGTTGCATATTCACATGGTTTTTCACTTTAAAGAGGTGTCTTAAGTGGTGTATAATGCAGTAATTCCTCATATAAAGAGAAAACAATTTGAAAAAGAAAATTAAAGCCATGGGGTCCAAAACAATTGAAATACTATTTTTTATTTTTTATTTTATTTTTCCTCTGTTGAAGAAATAATGTCATACAAGTTTGAGGGTGAGTAAATGATGACAAAATTGTAATTTTTTGGGTGAACTATCCCTTTATTTCTAATTACCATATAATTCTCTATCTTTTTAAATGTTTCAGTTCAGCAGAGAGTATATAGCCAATTATTGTGGAACATATATTTATTCATGCAACGTTTCCCATATGAACACTGTGGCTCCCTTCAGCAAAATTTTGGTCATATGGTGAAAGAACAGGCAATTATTTTCATGCAGCTGTCAATACTCTGAACAGGCTAATACAGTCTAATTAAATGTCATTTTTGGGACACTAATAAAAATGAACAACTCTTTTTAATATCACTGTGAAGCGCTACAACTGCTGGAGCCTTGCAGTCGATGACTTGATCCTTCAATGTCCCTTACTTGTGTGATGAGGGATGAAAGGGGACGCAATAAGAAACACAGAGAGAAAGAGAGAAAAAATGCAAGTTTGGCAAGTAGAGGAGTGAAGGGGGAGACAGATGGCGTGAAGTCTGCATCTCTTTGGCGTTGGGCTCATGGCGCTAAAATCCTCCCTCTCACACATTCCAACAAATCCAACCAGGAGGCTCAGGAGTATGTTCCACTGCTCTCGAAATGAAGCATCTGATCAGGATAAAGCCACGCATACACACACTTTCTCACTGTCTCTCTCCCTCTTTCACACACGCGCATACATGCATTCACACACTGTCAGTCACCCGTAACCTATCCAGAAGTTTACATTTTTATTAGTATGTCACCCGTTCTGGAGTTTATTGGCTTGTTAAAATAGGATGTTTTGGGAGCTGGGGGAGAGAGAACATGGGGCCATGACTGGAAATATTGCAGTGGAGAAAAGGAGACCAAGTGCCATTCAAGTGTAAAATCTCATTGAGTAAACATGGGGCCACGGCATGGAAACAAAATGTGTATAATCCATTCGCGGCAGAAGAAATGAGCTCTGCAGTTAGTCACGCTTGCATCACATTAGCCTGATAAGTTCCCTGCCAGTTTGGACTGAAGTTTGACGTCTCTAATTTAATTGGCATATATAGTGAACATCTGTACATCTCATATTATGTCTCCATCAGTCAACCAAGCTACAGTTCTATGCCTCACTGTGGTTTCATAAACTTTATTTTAACCCATCGCTGTATTTTATTTGTCGTTTAGCTGAAATGTACCGCTAATAGCTGTTGACATATAAAACGACCATGTGTTCCTCCTTTCAGCCAGATGCAAACGGCACAGATGGGCTTCTTTTTTCCCCCAAATGGAGCTCTTGATAGCAGACAATTAATGTGCCTTTGATTGCGCTCTACAGTACTCTCCCATTGATTCTAGGAAATGTATTCATTGAAGGCATATGATCAGCCACGGATGAATCTTGTCAGATGTGCCAAATCACAAATGAAACGCTTTAGTGCCTCTCCCTCCAACCTCCAGGGCTAAGAGCTCTTGCATGACACACACGCACACACACCACTCTTTTCCTCTCTCGCTGTTTCTCTATCTCTCTCGCTCACTCTCTAGATGGATGGCTGAGTTCTGCCTTCTGTTTGCGCTGCCATACTAATGAATGAGTCAGCTGGGAATATGTAATACTGTGAAAAGGTCACCGGAGGCATGTGTATCACATTACTGTTAATGATAATAAAAAGAACAATCTGTGCAAATCCATCTTTGAAGTCATTTTTATTACTTCCTACTGTGAGTGATTTTATCTGTCATTACTCTTCTTCTCTCTGTTGCGGACTGGGTGATAGGATGAGATGAGATGAAAATGTACTGTAAAAATGATCACAGGATTTATCTCTCATTGCTTCTGTTTCGCTGATCCACAGTTATCGGCCGAGCGTCGTAATGAATACAAGGATCATCTCCTTCAAAGCAACAAAGCAAAGCAAAGTTCACCCAAAAATAAAAATCATTTCCTCACCTTCTTGTTGTTTCAAACTTGTATAACTTCTGCACATCTCATTTCGTGTAACAGAAGAAAGTAAGTACACTCACCTAGGATTATTAGAAACGCCTGTTCAATTTCTCATTAAGCAATTATCTAATCAACCAATCACATGGCAGTTGCTTCAATGCATTTAGGGGTGTGGTCCTGGTCAAGACAATCTCCTGAACTCCAAACTGATGGTCAGAATGGGAAAGAAAGTTGATTTAAGCAATTTTGAGCGTGGCATGGTTGTTGGTGCCAGACGGGGCGTCTGAGTATTTTACGATCTGCTCAGTTACTGGGATTTTCACACACAACCATTTAGGGTTTACAAAGAATGGTGTGAAAAGGGAAAAACTTCCAGTATGCAGCAGTCCTGTGGGCGAAAATGCCTTGTTGATGGTAGAGGTCAGAGGAGAATGGGCCGACTGATTCAAGCTGATAGAAGAGCAACTTTGACTGAAATTAATAAACACTCATCCAACCGAGGTATGCAGCAAAGCATTTGTAACACGCACAACCTTGAGGCGGATGGGCTACAACAGCAGAAGACCCCACCGGGTATCTCCACTACAAATAAAAGAGGCTACAATTTGCAAGAGCTCACCAAAATTAGACAGTTGAATACTGGAAAAATGTTGCCTGGTCTGAAGATTCTCGATTTCTGTTGAGACATTCAGATGGTAGAGTCAGAATTTGGCGTAAACAGAATGAGAACATGGATCCAACATGTCTTGTTACCACTGTGCAGGCTGGTGGTGGTGGTGTAATGGTGTGGGGGATGTTTTCTTGGCACACTTTAGGCCCCTTAGTGCCAATTGGGCATTGTTTAAATGCCACGGCCTACCTGAGCATTTTTTCTGACCATGTCCATCCCTTTACCACCATGTACCCATCCTCTGATGGCTACTTCCAGCAGGATAATGAACCATGTCACAAAGCTCTAATTATTTCAAATTGGTTTCTTAAACATGAAAATGAGTTCACTGTACGAAAATGGCCCCCGCAGTCACCAGATCTCAACCCAATACAGCATCTTTGGGATGTGATGGAACGGGAGCTTCGTGCCATGGATGTGCATCCCACAAATCTCCATCAACTGCAAGATACTATCCTATCAATATGGGCCAACATTTCCAAAGAATGTTTTCAGCACCTTGTTGAATTAAGGCACCAAAAAAAGAGGATTTTATTAAACTATTTCTTCTCTTCCATGTCAGTCAGTGTGATTACAACGTGAATAGCGTCAGAAACTGACAGGGAAGAGAAGAAATTGTTTAATAAACTTGTCTTTTTCTACGCTCGGCCGATAACTGTGGATCATTGAAACAGAAGCAATGAGAGATAAATCCTGTGATCATTTTTACAGTTAATTTTCCCTGCATATAATCATTCATGCATTATGAAAAAGATCTCCTGGTCTATATCATACAATAGCCGTAGGCCTACATCCTCTCTGAACTGGCTGGGATGTATATAGACTCACTTCATCCCACATGGAAAATTTCACAGTCTGCTGGATGGATCCCGGATCCTGAAATAATAAAGCTTATTTCACTGTATTAACCTTGTTCCAGATTGAAATTCAGCTGCTAAAACCACCGCACGTCCATCAATCATAGCTCACTTTCACAGACTACAGCACAAATCTCTTTAACGCTCATTATTATTTCATCTGTCGTAATGAAGGGAGATATATGTGGTTAGCAGTGGTAAGCTTTCTTGAGCTATTACCGTTTATGGTGGTCAGGGTATTGCTTTACCGATTTCCTTTGCATTATAGATGGTAGCGAAACTGTAATTGTGTTAAATTACTCGACTGGAGGCGGCTTTTGATCTCCAGCTGGATGTGGAATGCCATGTTGCATATAAGTCATACATTAAGCAGTTGGTCAGTGATTGAAAGGTAATTGTAGTGCTACACATCACATTCTGTACTCACACAGCGGAGCCCGGGGACGATAAAAGGGTTGCATCAGCATATGTTATTTTAGCTCTCTCTCTTTCTTTAACCCTTCTGTTTTTTTGACTCACACTCCTCCTATCGCTCTCTCTCTCTCTCTCTCTCTCTCTCTCTCAATCTGTCCCTTCCCCCCATCCATCTTTTTCATCTCTCACAATCTCTCTCCCCCACTGTCCCTCTCTATGAAACATACACCCACACGCACATATTAAGATGACTGTCTCTAGTCTTTCAGGTACTGAAGGTTTTTTTCCTGCCACGGTGACCTCATCCTGGGAAATCGAGCACTTTCTGATTGAAAATAGTGCCTGTAATTAAGAGCATTCACTATTTCTTACCACTTGGCATTACATTAGTATGCAAAGCTGGCAGCCGCTTAATCTGGGGAAAAACGTTTGTTTCCTTAATTGCCCTCTTAGGACAAATGTGTGGGAGGGGAAATGAAACACTAACTGCCATAGGAGGAATGAAGCCTGGTGTGAGTTGAGGATGTGGCTCCCTGACACAGAGGTTAAACCTTTAAACCCAACTAATGGGGCCAGAGACAACACACACACAAATATATTTGAATAGAAGGGAAGCTGGATTTATTTAATGGTTTTCACTCATACAAGCATTACAATTTAGCATGAAGTAAAACTTAAACATGACTAAAAAAAGAGCAGGACTCTATTCCACACAAGTGCTTCATTATACACGTTTAATAATCAACTCGATATGACATTTAAAAATTCTGGGTTTAGACATTTCTATGCTGTCACCTCTTTTGGTCACATGTGAGGGATGAAATTTAAAAAAAAGAAACAATGACCTGACTTTTCACCCCAAAAATTCTCTCATCATCTTCTCATTCTTAAGTTGTTCCATATCTGCATCCACCTTATTTTTAACAAGAACAGTTGAGGCCATTTGTAACTTGAATGTGTGAGGCTTCACAAAAAAACAGAATGTTATTGCAAACTGTATTGTTTGTTATCATATTATTTAAATGGATAGTCATAATCATAAAAACATTGGTTCATAGTGCAAATGGGTTATCCATAGTTATTTACCTAAATGAACCGGTAGTCTTGCACATTCAAAAGGAAACAGCTTACTATTGCAAAATAAGGTGGATAACATGAAAGGAGAAATTCTGAAGAACTGCACTGGTCGCTTTCTTTCATGCAGCAATATGGGGACATAAGCTTGAAATCTTCCATGGGAATATAAAAACACAAAATATCACACTATCCCAAGTCTTCTGAGTCCATTTGATAGATTTGTGTGAGTACAGACATAACGTTTATCATTTTACCCCTCTGGTGGAGTCAGTGAGTGTAACAGGTCAGGTGGATTTGTTTCTGGGTGACAGTGCAGTGAAGAGGAGACAGGAAGCAATGATGAAGGGACCACAAACCTGGACTCAAATTGCACCATATGCTGGAGAACTGCCCACAAAGCTATGAGTTTAACAATGAACATTTGTAGATATTGTATGGCTTCAGTTGACTAATATATTTAAAACATACTTTTTCATACTTTTATGGATTTTTTCCTCAAGCTTGTCTGTTTTTTTGTGTTTTACTGAAGAAGAAAAAAAAAGTCATCAAGGTTTGAAACAACATGGGATTGAATGGTGAACTCTCATTTAAACATGCAGTGTCCAATGAAATGTGAAATAAAAGTTAACATATTTTGAAGTATATTATCTGAGTATATATTTTGTACCAGCATTGTTGTTGCTGGACTCTCAGCACTCACAATAAAGTGCTGACAACCAGAGAAATGGGAAAAAGACACACAGGCCTGGTTTCACAGACAGGGCTTAAATTAAGCCAGGATTAGGCCTTAGTTTAATCAGAACATTTAAGTATTATAAGTGTATCTTAGATATGCAAGTACAAGTTGCTTCCAGATAAAACAACTCAAACATCAATTTTAGGACTAGCTAACCATTGTCTGTGAAACTGGAGGAACATATTGCAACGTCTGTACTGAACAATATGAGACCTGATAACAGCACCTTTTTATTGCTGTTGTACAGTTCACAGTGGACAGTTTATTTTCCAGCTTGCTTTTTTGCTACAACACGTATTCATGAGATCACTTGGGCAAGTCTTTAGTTCTTTAGATGCACACTGTTCTGAATCTGATTTTTTTGATGGGTTCTTAATATTTTCACTCTGACAATGACACTTGAAATGAAATGAAAATTAAATTCTCATTGAAAACATCCAGAAAACACCTTCAAACACATTACTGAAAATAATGACATAACATGAGGCATTTGAGAGGAACAGCAGATATGAGAACACTTCTAAATTGATGGCAACCGTCATGAGGTCAGCATTGTCTGTTTATGTTCATATCGGAGGTGAAAAATACTTTGCAGTGAAGTCTGCATGAAACTTGATTGAGAACATCATGTCCTCTTAATCAATCCTCGTTAAGCAGTATTTGTTGACAAACTCTTTGTAAAAATTGTATTTGTGGACCTAGAAGCAACAATGCCCGCATGTGTGTGATCTAGTAAACACATAGGCAACACGATTTAATGCATGCTTTACTTCAAAGTTGTAAGTAGGCTATCCTTCAGACAGCTTAGACTTTTCTAAAAAAAAAAAATCTTATCCAAAATGTTATGGCTATGGTTCTGACAGCCCACGCAAACAATGAGCAGAAACAACAAAAACACTCAGTTTACATGGGCTTTTGTTAATAAAAAGACCAATTTCATCCCTTTAAAAGTACTGAATTTCAAACCAGTATGTGCTTGTGAACTGTTTTTTTCCAAGAAAGGTCAGCATATTCCAACCCTTATTCAGATTTATACATACAAACATGATATATATATATATATATATATATATATGAAGAGTTCAGATGCAAAAGCCTCTAAATGCCATGTGAAATTTTCTTCTTTAATGATGATTTTTATCAAACTTGTATATTGAAGTTCAGTAATTTCACTTAAATGGCAATGATAATTACCTATTAATTGTTATTTAAGTGAAATTACTGAACTTAAATATACAAGTTTGATACAAATTATCATTAAAGAAGAAAATTTCAAATGGCATTTAGAGGCATTTGCATCTGAACTCTTCATATATATATATATATATATATATATATATATATATATATATTGCTTTAATCTTTTCTTTGGTTTAGGCTATGTATTTAACGCAGTGGTTCCGGATATGTTCCTGTGTTAAGCCTTTTGCAGACAGTCATTTTGTGCCCAATTCAAATGTTCATCGAATTGATGCAGGCCCACAACCACACATAGAAAACAGACATTTGGCAACGAGGAATGTGTAAATCCTCTAGAGAGACAGGCTACTAATTAGCGGACCTTCTTGGACTTCACTCGAGTGTTTATGGCGGAGCCTGACAGATCCATGCCCGTCCCCTTCAAGTTGTGTTCAGAACCCTGTCTAATTCAGGTACAACACCTGCGGACTGGATACTCATTCATTTAGTTTACATGAAACATTTCACTAACATATCAACAATATATAAATAATATAAAAATGTTACTTTTTTTGCGAGTTTATACTTTTCTGTTTTTTGATTATTGATGCTTGATTCTTGTGATTATGTTCCAGCAAAACAGAGATATCGAAATTATTCCTCAAATGATGCTGAGTGAACTAACACAGTAAGACATAACTTGACAAACCAATAAAGACGTATTTTATTATCAGAAGAGATTTGGTATCATCATATCCGGATTTCGGTAGCTGGAGCCCGAGGGAAATTTAAATAGACAACGTGAAACTTTTGAGTTGTTCAATACAGCAAATATTTGTCTGTTCAGTTGTCAGTGCTGCCATCAGCGTAAACAACTTTACTGTTTTTCAAACGCTTAGCAACAATGCCATTGGGGTAAATGCAAATTATAAATAAATATTATATGAAATAAGCTTGAATGATACGCAGTGATGTTCATAGACAAGACTGTGACAAATGAAGTGAAATATTTAAAGCTACTAATTTAGACTATCCTAAGCTGCCTGTCACCAACAAAGTAACTTTTTTTCGTCTGTACAACAATTCAGTGTTGTCTAAGTAATGGGAGTGAGTTGTCCTTAAATTTGGTGTTAGAAGTTAAGCTCGAGTGGCTTGGAAGAAGACTTGAATTAAGTCTTGTGTGTATATTGAGGGTCCACTGTTCTGCTCACAAAGGCGAGATAATCCAAGTAATTTACACAATGCATAGGGCTGTGTTGACATGGTGTAAAGGAGGGCCTTTCCCTTTATCTCCTACCGAATTGGAGCATCTTATTAAATCGAAACGTCAATTATAAACGTCGATTTTTTTTTTTTGGTCTGCTCTTAAGCAGAACCATTGGCTGGGTCCTCTGACCTCACAAGCGTGATCTGAAAAAGTGATTCATGTCAAAGAAACACGAACACGTAATCCAACTTTCAAATGATAAAAGGAAGACAATTTAATATATATAGGCTAATGAAATTGCTGTCACTATTACATCTTTATGAAAATATTAATCAGCATTTTGGAGCATTTTCCTTTTTATCAAATCAATGTTCATATGTTGCTGTCACATGTCAGGAAATCACGGTCTTTTCCGACTAAAGTTTTACTTTAAAGCATAAACTATGCATTAGGCTACTTAAAGCTATCTGATTTTATTATTATTATTGGCTGTTGCTTTCAGTATATAACTTTAAAACGATACTTTATTTGATTTTATTCAATTTATTCAATTTGATTTTGTTTTGAGAGGAAACGGCTATATTTTGACCATGGCTCGTATTTGACTATTCATTTAACTTTTCAAAAGAAGTTGGAGCAAGGTAACATTTTTACAAAGCTATCAAGAAAAAAAAGCTATCAAAAAAAAAAAAAAAAAAAAAAAAAAAAAGCTATCAAGTTTTTAAAGGAACAATGCAGATGCACTCTCGAAGCACGTTACAATTAAATAAATCTAAAGATAATTAAATATACATAATCTGCATGGTTTTATAGCCTATTTAATCAGGCCATCGACATAAATTGTATACACGACACTCTTTATTTACTTATTTAATTTCCAACCCTTTTTTTGCATCAGACACAAAACAATAATAAGGCAAATAATAAAGACAATAAAAAAGAAATAAATCTTACATAGATAAAACATAAAATCTATAGAAAATAATTTTGTTTTACAAAGACATCAACTTAAATACGTTCATAGCTAGCCTGATGCATAAAGAGATAAAATATAAAAGTTTAAAATAAAAATATTGGTAATCTTTATTATTATTTTCATTATTGTAATTTAATGCTTAAAAATCCAAAGCGGAGGACATGATTTTCCCCTCCCAGAATGATAAATATGGCATCTTTACATTACGCGTTTCAGACATCTGTCATTCATTTGTCATATAAACAGATTTTTCCTGTCTCTGTCATGTATGATTAGATGGCAAACTGAATATCCTCCTTTAATCCACACTAATGCAGGTGACCAGAGTCACAGTTTGCACAGGTGAGCTGCGCTATAGAGCGCGAGACACGCTTCTTATTGACCCTGTATTTGAGACGCATATTTTTACTTAACAATGCGATGTATTCACATTTCATAATGCAGATAACGTTTCCTTAAAGTTACCATGTTAAAAAAACAGCCTATTTTTACTCATGATTTTCTCAAATAAATTAGAATAAATTGCTTAATGAACATATAATCTATAATCACACAAACTTCCAAAATTAGCTTCATGATTCAATAGTTTGCACAGCTGGACAGCAGGCTAATAGAAAAAATAACAAAATTTTGTAACCAAACCAATTACCGCTACAAATAAAATATGTATAGGGCATGAACAACAATTATTATTATTATAATTTTTTTCATGTAAAATAAAAATAAAAGAAACCAAAATAAAAGTATATTAAGCCGAGCAGGGAAACAAGATGTCACAATAGGAGTTCATTAGCAGTCAGAATGGGGTTCTTGACGAGGCAGAAGGGGTTAGGTGGAGCAGAATGATGAAACCTGCTCTCTGGGGGCCTGTACATCAAAGCGGGTGAAATCACACTCCCTGAGAACTTTTAAGAGCTACATTGACAACGGAACTCTTAAAGCCCGAATGTCATTTTTGTCAACCCAAAGCGGAAACCTGTGACTTTAAAACACCTGAGCGCGTGCAGTGTGGCAGAACAGGCGTGATGTCGCATTTATTCGCACTGTCTGAACTAGGATACACTCGACGAACAGTAGGTGACACACCACATCACTGTCACTTGGCAAAATCTCGGATTCGAATAACGTAACCAAAGCGCGCCAGTCCTGCATCCGCGCACTTAAACTGGGTAAAAGGACAAAGTAAGGAAAAAGAGATCAAGGAATGCAAAATCTGAGCAACTTTAAGCGGTAGCTCAGAAATGGCCCTTTAACAGCAGGGCATCTCGGAATGCTTTGTAAGAAATAAATGGGAGCATTTGATCTGTTAAAACTGTGGATCTCCAATCCAAAGTTAAAGGAATTCATGGGCAAATGTTCCAAGCAGCATTAAAGTTTTGGAAATAGCATAGAGTTCCCCAGAGTAAAGTTCATCAGGTTCTATCAAGTACTCTCAGCAACTTTTCCATGGCGCAATTTGATAGCCCACCCAAAATACTTCTTCTCCTTCACATTTGGATCCTGTTGAGCGACGAGAGCTCAGTGCTGTCAGTCTGAAGATCAAACTCTGTGATTTATTTATTTTTTTCAACTCTTGACATTTTGTTTTAACAAAAAGGAAACAAACAGTTTGGCTGAGGAAAAAAAAGAACATGTTAGCCTATATGTTCCATAAAGAACACATCAAATAGATTTCTGTAATAATCGTAAGTATAAATAAAAACAAACAAACAAACAAACAAAAAAACAATTTGTTGTCTAAACCCAATAGTCTATACTCAAAGGTATGATAATGATAAGAGTGGGGAGAGAGGTGCATTGTGACATCATCAAGAAATTAGCTTTAGAGGGTGAAATCACGCACAACTCACGAGTACCACAATCTCAAAGTAATTAACAGTAGAAGTTTTATGTCTGAGTGAAAACAAAAAAGGATTTAAGAAAGAAAACGAATTTTGAAGTAAATCATTTAATTTATTTGAGTTTATAATTTGATTTGTGATCATTTTAATGGATGTTAAACGACTGAACATCATCTGAATCAGCAGCCTATCTTGGTTAATTTAATAGTAGCCTACATAAGATCTTCTCATTTGTTAATAAATTAACTAAAAAAGCCTATAGTGGCTACCATACAATAACAGTGCAATGCAGCTATTTTAAATTGAAATATTTTAAATGAAATGACAGAGGGAGGCACAATATACAAATTGTTCTGAAGGATAGGCTACTTATTTTTTTTTAAGTTAAATTACTAAGTCAATGTACACGTCCTGTTCGTGCCACAGCTCATCGTTTGAAGGCTACTTGATGTATATTATTTTTTTAAAAAAATGCACATATAATGTGTTTTATAATTAAATATTATATAAAAGACACTTAGCGTAAAAGTACCACTGAGTTACAGAAAACAAACGTGTTTTTATTTCTAAATCAGTTAAATCATCAAAAATAAATAAATAAACTAAATACTATGTTGACGTTTAAATAGACTTTTATTAATTTGTAAAAAAAAAAAAAAAAAAATCGGCATTTCCTGTTGTTGTGAGAGATTGCAGGCAGGATTGGTTGTTCACGAGCTCCGTCCTTTCGCGTCTCCCTCAAACAGTCGAGGTAAGTCACTGGACATGTCTTGCAACGTATGTGTGTTGAAATTGTTGATGTACTTGGCTATAGCGTGGCTTTTCCTCTTATCTGGGCAGTATTAGGAGCCTCATCTGTAAATATCTGTAAAACAGCGTGTTTTTCCCCTCTCACAAAGATTGTTAACATTTTGGCTAAAGCGAGAGAAATTTCAAATCCAACTGGTGTATAAACCAACAGATGGGCGTGGGGACGTGGACTTGGAGATGTGACAAATGATTTTTGAATTCCCGACTGACATAATGAATTGGGGAAAAAAAGATCCCAATAAACTTGTCACTCAGTCTTAAAGAGGTTCGGTAGTATCAGAGCTGTTTTCCATAACTCACAAGTCCACATTTCTGGTCCTCATGGTCTATGGTGTTTGAATTTGCACTGTAGTCACTCAGGGTCGGAACCCTGCATGAAATATAGGCTACCATAGCAACAGAAACATGGCCTTTATGGGCTTAGCATTATTCCGCCCTAATAGAAAAATAACAGCGCCAATCCGTTCCTTAGTGAGGAAGCTTAGAGGTAGAGGCAGACTCCCACCTGTGATCCATAGTTGCCACACCACTGTGCAAAGACCAAAGGAAAAGGGCCCCTTTTAAAAGTCTGGGGTCGGGTGGATGTGAGGCGAGTTTCTAACCAAACCACAATCTCTGTGCAGCTGCAAACATCACTCCTTCAAAAGAGAACACTTCAGCATCAAAATTATTAACTTAGCTGGCCTGTAAATAATTAAACGATTCAGTGACGGCATAAACAATGATAACAAACACAGTAGAACTAGTTGTTTTATTTAATTTGCCTTAACTGAATTATATTTGCGAATCCAGCCATTTCTACAAGCAGGATCGAGTGCTGTTAAAGATTCCCATTTCAATGAATCAGCTCTGCACTATTTTACTTAACATCTTTCTGGTGTCTTACATTTTTCTCATCTCGTTATAAAGGATATTGTATTGTTGAGAAAAGGGATATTACCATCGACATGAGGCATCCCTATATTTTGTGTCTGTTAATTAAACATATTTTTGAAGCCCATAGACAGAAACAAGCTGTAGAATGTGTGTTGTTCTGTCATTGAAATCCTTTGCTATTTGTCCTTGTGCCCATTCCTTGCATTCATTTTTTTTTTTTTTTTGGAAAGATTAGCAAAGGCACAACTGCAGAGGAAAACAATATTGTTTTCCCAGAACATTGAGAGCATTTCCTTTTGTTGTTGTTTTCTGAAGCCTCTTTGATTTTGCAGGCTGTGATCACAATGCTCAGCTCTTATTGTAGCTTGATGGTTTTGAATATGGTATGACAGTCATAACGGGCAGCATCAAAGTTTTCTTTGGATCGCGCACTTCATTCTCGGTGTAATTATATCTGTACAGTATGCATAGTTGACCAACGAGAGGGCAGCCTCCCCTGCTGATCACCAAGGGGAATCCTACTGAATCTCTCCCAAAGCCTCCTGTTTCAGAGCCTTAAACTGGGCACCTTCCCACATCAAAGCACTCCTGAGCGCTTGCTTCTCAAGGACTCACGTCTTCGGGAAAGAATGGCCTCTCCTTAGAAACGAACACCGCTGGTCTAATTTGCCTTGCATGGCCCTCCCCATCCCCCTAGTGTATGTGCAGACTGGGCCTGATCTGACACAGCCGTGGCTATCTGACGAGATCACATGGAGAGGTGCGGGAACTTAAAGGCGAGAAGTTACTCTGCATCCTGCCAGGAGCCTCAAAAGGACTGTATTAAAATGCACTCAATATGCCGGTAAAGGCTTTCAAAGTGTTGTGCACCCTCTAGCCCCGGCAAACTCAAAGGGCAACTGTGAACCCATGGCAAGGGGAATAAGACCCCTATTAATTTAATGAATCCAGGGTATTAGTATGCCTAACCAGTCTAGCATATTTCATCTTTAGTCAAGTTCAATGCAGCAATACACTAACTTGGGAGTGACAACGGCAGGTGAATATTAGACGAATTTGGAATTAGAATCTCAATCGAGAGCATTTGTTGCATAATGATTACCACAAAAAAAGTATTTGGACATTGAGGCACTTACAATGGAAGTGAGTGGGGCCAATTATTGGAGCATTTAAAAGCAGACATCGTTTTAGTTGTAAAGCTATGTTTCATTAGTTAGCTCCATTAGTTAACATGAACTAATAATGAACTGCCCTTCTACAGCATTTATTAATCTTTGTTCATGCTAATTTCATCATTTACGAATACATTAACATCAAAGAAATAGCTCACTTAAAAATGAAAATTCTGTCATCATTTACTCATCCCTCAAGTTGTTTCAAATCTATTTTTTTCTTCTGCTGAACACAAAAGAAGATCTTTTGAAGAATGTCGGTAACTAAACAGTTGATGGACCTCACTGAATTCCAGTAGGAAAAAAATACTATGGAATTCAATTGTGTCCATCAACTGTTTAGTTACCAAACAGTTAACAAAGATGAACAAATACAGTAACAAATGTATTGCTCAGGGAAATTTGTTAATTTTGTTCCTGACTTGTGGCTAAACTGGTCAAGCAGTGAGTAATGTAACGTTTACGAATTGGCCCCGTTCATACCAATTTTACTGTAAGTGCTTCACTGTTCACATGAAATTCTTTTGTTTTTGTAATTACCAACTGTGCACCACCAACTTAAACTGAACCTGAAACAAACAAAATGCAGAGAAGAACGCCATTGTGAAAGTTCGCCCCAACTTTTTACTATACTCAACCCCCCTAAAATTTCTTTAAAGGATAATGTTTAATAAATTAGGCCATAAAATTTACCAAAAGATGATAGACGGGAAGCATATATTAGCATAATTTCACACCCGGTTGGCTGTAAGCTGGGAGCATGCTGGCCGTAGTGATGGAACTGTGAATCTTAAGCATGTCTCACTGCAACTGGGCTGTGTTAGCTCAGCCTCTGTGCATCAGACTTGTTTGTGCCAAACAGAGGGAAGCGTGACGCGAAGGCTCCTCCCTGGATGTCGCTCATCTGAGTGCGGTGGCCGATTTCGGTGTGTTTGGCGTGACCACCTGTAAGAGATTAGGCAGATAGTGGAGATTCGGACCAGGAAGGGGCAGCTGCTGGACCTAATTAAAGACACAGTAACAGAACCTCTCACCGCCACACATCAAAGGTCTCAGACGACGTCCGTCTGCAGGCTCATCTCTGGGGTGTAAGGACCTGATGTGACCGGGACCAGTTGCATGCTGGGCCGCAAGCCTGACCCCTGGTCCAGCAGCTCGGTTGGGGCCAGGCTTACCTGTGCCGTGCTGGCGAAAGGTGATGCGCCTCATCTGTGTTTGCGTGGTGACTCCGACCTAGAGTGCAGAGAGACAGAGAGCAGAGGTGAGAGGTCAGCAGGAGAGGGTTATGTTTAAGAGAATCACACATGGGCCACATTTACCAAACACTGTCTGAAGGTAACATGAATTTTCAACTGATATCGCTCCTCAGGAGCACATGAAATGTTCACAGTGCCTTTGTACTTGCCCCCTGACCTCGGTTAAAAGAAAGAAAAAACTGCTGCTTTGATTGACTGCTTGCTGATTTGCCATGATAGTTAATTATCCAGTTCAGTCATTACCAAGACAGAGGGGTTTGAAAATTTCAAAGCCAAAGTATTGTTCACTTGATCTGGAAAATGCATCGAAACAACATTTTAACCCCACTGTTGCTGGAGCAACTCTGCTTGTTTCACTTTATTTTGCAATTAATTAAGGCAGACAGTGAGAGAAGGATGTTCAAAAGTGAGCAATTAAACACACTCTCTCACACCTTTTAACCATCCTTCACTGGAAACTCATGTGTGCCTGTCAGGGGAACCATAAACCTGTTATGCAGTTATCCATCACTTCAGCCTTATTCTGTAGTTGATGTTCTCCGAATCAAAGGTACCGTAAGTCAGCGTTCACTCATAGTGATGTAAATACTTTGACAATGTCTGCAGCACTGCCTACTTCTGCTTTATTGTTGTCAGACATCAAGTGTGGTTTTCCAAGATCCTTTGTCATTCTATTTCTATCTGATTTCTATCATTTCCATGATTATACAGTTGCTTTCATTCAGCTTCTTGTTTTTCATATTACAGCCTTTCCATTTTGAAAAAGTGAGAGTTCGGTGTTTAAAATAAAAAGGTTATAAAAATTAAAACATAACCCTAATGGAACTGATTCTTGCTCATTAAAGCTAACTTTTTTGTTATTATTATTATCATCATTATTTTTTTATTTTTTTTTTCCTATAACACGTGTTCTGATAAATCACACCTGTCTTTGTGACAGCCCTATGCTCTGTAAATTGCAAGAAGTATTTTATTTAAAATTTTTATTGCTGAAACGCTTCACAATTATTGTGCGCATGGGGTTGAATTTTGAGAGAGGGGTATTGGTTTAATGTATGCTTGTTTATGTATTTTAAGCAAAAACATTTAGCTGATTTTGTTAGTCTGGTCCAAGTGATAAAGACTGTGGCTCTCGTCATAAACCGGCTTAGATGTCATTAAAAACATGTTTGATGATACTGAGAGAATTTAAAGTTGGAAATGACCGAAGACCCTTATTTTGGGGGCAACGTTTGCATTGGGTCATCACGTGTACTTCTTTTTCATCTTTTTTTTTAATGCTTATTTTAGAATATGCCATTGATGCATGATTAGATTTGTCTATTTGCAAATCTTATTCTGCATTCACTTCAGCATACATAATTTTGCCTGTTGGGATCCATTGAGCTAATCCAAATAGCTGTCTGTGTTTCTGTCTGGGCGAGTTTCGGAACATGCACATTTTCTTTGTATCCTGTCCTTTTGGCTTAAAGCTGTAGAAAATAAAGATAGACGGACCTGTCCCTTTTTATTGAACAAGAATTGCTGCCAAAAGTTGGATAGCGTTTGCCAGTAAAGTGGGAATAGGAATAACATGTCAGCTGGAATTCATTTTATGAAGGTCTCTGCCACCCTGTCCGACCAGGCCCTGTCTTAGATAGTGTAAGGGCATGTTTGTGGTGGTTATTGGGCTCTGTGGCACCCTGTATGGCAGCTGGTTGTGTGGGAGCCTGCTTCAGGCTATTCGGCAAGCAGTCATGTGGTTCAATCTCGTTATAGCGTTTCTCCTCCAGTCTCTGCTTGAGCAGGCCTCCCCAAAGTGTGTCATCAGCAGATGTCTTTATAGCAGAGGCTTCTTCGGCAATTTTGGTTTGGCAGTACCTTTCCCCCCTCTGTCTATCAGGCCCAGCAGTCATTTCAATTTTTCCTCCTCTGCTCAAGTCAGAAATACTGCTTGCCTTTGCAGGTCAGACAGGAAGAATGTAGTCCAAGAGTGAGATTCTATTTCGTAGGACCGCATCTCTCGTGGATTAAAAATTAGTAATTCATTAGGGTCCTTAGCTCCATGCAAAAGGGCTGCTTTAGCCTCTAAAGATGGTATCTAAATCATGGTGATGTCTAAATTTAGCTTTCAGTCCAGTTAATTAACCTCACATCGAGAAGTTATCATGAACTTTTTTCACATTTCCGAGTTTCTCAGAAGCGGAAGTCGTCATAGTTGGGTAAACTTTTATAGAGGTAAATGAGAGACTACATTAAATTATATTGTTTGTGCTCCCGTTTGCTCCAAATAGCAAAAGAAAAACTCCACAATAGTGTTTTCACAACTTTCAAAAATAGGCAATGATAATATAGAGAGTTTGATAACAGCGGTCAGAAGAGAGAAAGATGTCAATGTTACTGTCACCTCCATAGACTCTGTAGAAACAGCGTTAACTAGTTTTTTGTAATTCGATGCAAAGGTAATGTATAGTATTATAAATGTACATATATTTTTTTAATGAAAATATAAAAAACATTGCAAGATTTCTGATGTTCATGGCAGTTTAAACACATCATCACAGTCAAAAGGGTTCATTGAGGAAAAACAGCAATGATTAAATGTTTAACCTCAATAGAACAGGAACATGGGCCGACTCACTGTACCGTTACATTTCAGTGAAAATAAACAGCCTTTCACTAATTACCAGATTATTCAATTCTGGCTATATCGCTTGTCCAACCCTCCAAATTCCTCTGTAAAACACATTTTGCTTGACATGGCAAATGCTTAAAGCTGTATAATTTACATTCATTCATTGTTTAAAGCAGCCAACAGGTATTGGTTTGGCAAACAGATACACTTGATATATTTTTGCATAATTATTTTTCATGCGTAATTTTGAATTTAACTATGATGCGGTTTGGCTCAACATTTTAGGTGGAAACTCTCAACTATTACTGGAACAACTGCGCACGTTTTCAGTGCATCAATAATATTCGTATTGATTTCGGCAGGGAAAAGTGCGAGGTGAACTGCATATTTGCTTCCGCATATTTTAACCGCATAAATTACAGCTAAAGGTTGGTGAGGTGTAGTGGGTAATACTAATGAAACTAGCCATTCTGTTCTGCTTTTCTTCATTACATGTACACATGGAGCACAACTTCAGGCTAAAAAACCACAACAACTGATATAATAACTAATTTGGAAAATCTATTTTTTCACATCTAATCTAATTTTTCACAGCTTTACAACAATTCATTCAGATTTTTCATTAAAGTTTTTAATAGCACGGTATCTTCACTTTTACGATTTGAATGTTATAGGGAAGATGGTTGGCAATTTCGGTCATTTAGATAATCTTGAATTCTCTGTGCTCATTACGTAAAGTCCTGTCCCAAAGTTTATTATAAAACAAACAAGCAAAACATTAAAATCTAACTTCTTTCTTTATAAACCCCAAGACAATAAATATCAAAAGTCTCCCACACAAATAATGGAATAAAAGTGAGATAGGAGTGACCTAAAACAACATGCATCACTTCGCTCGAGAGACCGACAGTACAGGTTTTTTTTTTTCTTTCTGGAAAATATCAAAACAAACATGAACTACGTAAATGCAAAGCAAAAAAAAATTCGGCAGTAACAGGAACATTACCAAACTCTCTCCGCGGTGAATAGTGTATTTAGGCCACCATGTTCGCAATGAGGGAAGGTGATAATAACCCAAAACATCCTTTTTATTATGGATGTGCTTTCACACCTCTACCGTAAACACCTTGATGTGGCACTTTGCATTGTGCTTCACACTACACGGTAATGGCGGGTTCCCCCAGCATTGTGCGAAATGAAGCCGTGCGCATGACTTTGCGGCGTGAGCAGAGGTCATAGCTGACTCTTTTTTTTGTTGTCGGGTCTGATGGGTAGGGCCCATATCTATTAGATATCAGTGGTCCGGGCTCCCAATGCTCATTTAATGTTAATCTTGCATTAACGTGCTGAGCCACTGTAAGGTAGTGCTAACCCTTCCCCCCTCATCAGCCATGTTTGTTTTTGCTGGCACTTCATTATCAAAAGGCTAACTGCTTTACAGCGCCTCCTGCTGCTCCCCCTGGAGGAAACTTGGGCACATTTGGAATTCAGCCCTCAGATTAAAAGGTAATCAGAATGGCCAGTCTCAGCATGTTGAAATGCTGCATTTTGCCATTTAACAAACTGGACTGCGGTCAGTCTTTCCCAGTTCTCAGTGTTTTTTTTTTTTTTTTTTTTCAGAAATCAAAATTCAACGCTTTTACGAATTTGCAGTGATTCATGCCCAAGCTCATGCAGTTTGTAATCACAAAGTTGTTTGTGATGCCGTCTGACAGCTCAGAACGCCTGGTTTTTGAAAATGTGATCGTTTCCTGCTTTGCAGTTTGTGGAAAATTAAGGAGTTTCTTCGGGAATGTTCAGACTTCAGATAGGAATCTCCTTTCCTGTAAGTAAATCCTGTAAGTTTGCCTCCATTTTATTTCAGGCAGCTTTGAGTTTGTCCATGTCGTTCCCAATTAAAGCTGTGTCCGCAGACGAGTGTAGTGGTTCTGGTGGGAGGCCGTCAGCTTCAGGCAGGCTGGAGGTGTTAGGTGAACGGGTGGCTTTAGGGGTCCTGGCCACGCATGAGGTGAATGAACAGAATGCCTGTGCCCACCATGTGTGACCACTAATGAAGACGCTACCAGACAGGACCCCATCACCCTGGTAACAAGATGTCTCCATAAACAAGCTGCAGGACGTTGGCAGGCCACTTCCTGGTTGTATAATGTGACCTGCTTTTCTGCAAAGGCAGATCACAGGCCTCACTCGGGGGATGTGAACAAATTTAGGAGCCGTAGAAAAAACGTAGAAATAACATAACCCACTTTTGTTGCCCTTAAATGTAGTTTTCCTGAATATCCCACCTACTTTTACATTGCCCATTACTTTTCCTCTGACATAAGTGCTTGTCCCCTTTCCCTATTGTCCCTGATTGTTTTACACGTAGCTTAAACCTGCTTTCTGAAAGCATGTCTCATTAGTGGACAGCCGTAAACCTGCGCGTCAGTGGTCCACATGCCTCTTCCTGCAAGGGGGCTTTAACATATTCCACTCAGCCAGTTTACACTCAGACTTGTCACCTGCTAAACACAAAGTGCTTGACAACAGTGAACCATGGGAGATGTGTTTTTGACAAATCTTACAGGGAAATCATAGCATCTGCTGTGAGGAAATATGGTAATAAGAGTTAAGATGGCTGAATAGCCTGTTGGCCTGCCAACACATTTTGCCTTTGACTTTCAGGCAAGACACGGGGGAAAAAATAAAATAAAATGTAGACACTGCTGTGTTATTATCAGAAATATTCTTGTGAAGTGGTGAAGTAGTTGACTGTGTGTGTTTTATATAATCGTTCTTTAATTTCGTTTGTGCTGTATGTGCTGTCCCTTTCTAATCTTATCTAATGATGTAAACTTTTTTTCACTTTTTTACATATTTTTTATCTTCCACTCTGTTTGAATTTTAAAAGAAATATAGTAATAATTTTGTTTTGTTTTTCAATGATATATAACAAAAAAAATTTACTTTTTTATTTGAACGCCAATACATTTAATCTCTTGTCATATTTTTATTTTTGTTATCTGGTATTCTTTGGTATTACTTGAACAAAAAAGACAGAATATTATCAAAATAGCATTAAATGATATATATTAAATTGTAAGTAACACTTTTGATATCATTAAGCCATTTAAGTTATTCCTTGAAATAGCACTCGTTTGAGAATTTTATGGAAATTATGTGTAAACAGTCATTTAACATATATATTCATGTTGAATGCCTAAATTAATATATATTCATGTTGAAAGTCTACATTTATATTAGTCTTTGTTTTTAAGATGAAAATGTGTAAACATCTGTTTTCTTGCTAAATAGAAAAAAACACAAACCATATACCAGGTTTCATTATATTATAGAGTATATGATATTATGAAACACACCACACATTCATTTATATGATACACAAAGCCGTGTAGATAAATTAAAAAAAAATTATGGACACATCGGCGGCATAACATTTGTTTATTTCATCTGTAAATTACAAAAGAAAGGGAAAAAACGCATTCAAATTAGAGTGAATTAATTTATTTTGTAAATGTCATTCATTAATATGATTGTGCGCTTATTGCATTGATGTAAATGTTAAACCCGCAGATGAGGTTATAAAAATGTTTTTAATGTTTTTAAATCGGATCTTTTTCGGGTATTGTTCGTTTTCAACATTGAGTAATTTGCGTGCTGTTATAGTAACACTGCCCTATTTTTCTTTTTGTCTAATACACCAGTATTTCAACATTAGTTTATAAAAGAAATAACTCAAACAGTTCAGTGGCTATTGCAGAAACAACGTAAAATATATCAGTTGTAAAATGTTGAATTGAAAATACAATTTTGTTTAAAATACCACTGCGTATTAATAAAATTGCAAAACGAATTAAATTGCATTGTAATATAAAAAAAACAGGGAAGCTTTTAAAAATAGATTATTTAAGTAGATACTGCAAAATATTGTAATCCGCACAATCAGAATCAACACAAATGAATTTAAGCTACTTTTTAATTTTGCTTTTTATTTTTTAGATTGTTTTATTTTTCTCAGTATTTGAATGGTATGTTTCTCAGTATTTGAATGGAGGGTAATTATTATATTTTGAAAAGTTTTACATCGCATGCGTTGCAAGTTTTCTTGTTTTTAATTAGTTAAGTTTGTTGTTTGTATTGCAGCCAGTTGAAACTATAGATGCATAAATGAGGTTTGATTAAACAATGAGCGTTTTAGCTTTTTTTTTTGAAAAGCAAAAAAACAAACAAACAAACAAAAAAGCACCATTGATGCATTCTCAGCTTTTTTATTTGCCTTTTTGATTTCTCCATCTGTTTCTAAGAACATTGTCACTTTTCTTGTATTGTTTATCTAGTTAAAGTTTGCGTGTAGCATCAAAAGCTGTCTCGCTTCATTAGGTATTTTGTGGCAGAATCTAATTGGCAAAAGTTTCTTTCATTTCCAGTGAGGCTTTTTACTTCTTCAAGGAGAGTGGTCATGAATGGTTTATACTGAGTCATAAACTAATCATACTTAATGATAGGAGGGAATCGACAGAGGCGCAGGCCTGATCAAAACTGCTCTCTTATTCAGATTATTACTCTCTTATTCACTCTGTGTGAGAAGGGAAACACTAGGAGAATGCTGAATGAAAGCACACCATCTGTTTTTCACATGTTCCTCAGTGTTGGGGACATCAGACTCTGTCATCAGCTCATTTTACACTCGAGTGCCACTCAAACTCCATCTCTTTTAATTGATATTTACAGTCATCTGTTCATTTTCATCAATTTATAGCACACCAGTACATTTGCACTATTTAGCGATATGCAGAACTGTCATCTGCTCAAAGTAGAAAAAGTGTGCATGTTTTGTTTACTTGTTTAATGGTTATTAAGTTTACGCTATAGCAAAAAAGTTATTTGGATAAAGGGTAAGTTGTTGAGACCGTTTTTAAATATAAAACCATATGATGCATTTGAGATATTCGAGTTATGTAGCTTTTTTCTTTCCAATTTGATTTTGATACTTCTTTAATTTGTCTCATTCAGTCCATAAATTCCTAAGATGCAATTGCGGCTATTTTTATTTTCTCATGGTTAAAGTATGCTAGCTATATCCTGATGAAGAGAACATCTTGCAAATTATAAATATTATATGCAGTAGTTTTCTCTAGATGCATGTAGACCTCAACACTTAAGACAAACCCCAAGAAAAACAACAATCGACAAACTGTAAGTACAAAATACACTCTGAATATATCCACCCAACAAAATAAACGACAGTGATGACAAAAACAACTGCAGAAAGTCAGCAAACAATAATTCTATAAGAATAACCGCATAATTAATTCTTGCCGCAATGCATGCTGGGATCTTGTGGTCCTTTATGAAATCAGCAGCGTTCTCCTTTATAAAAATAGTTTATAAAAATCTGTTATACTTATTTTGCCTTTCTATTTGACTTATTTTTGTTTTAATGTAGATTCAAAGAAATTTCTTACTGGGTCCATCTGTGTGCCTGTATTTTTGCAGTATATAACGAATGGAATAGAATGAAAGGAATGTGAGTACAACACTTCAATATTAAGTCCACATGCCGTTTGTGGTGTTTGGAATGGCTCCCTTCTCTGTCCGCTCATAAAAAAGTCCAAAAGCAAACAGTGAGTTCTTACTGTGCCGCCGTTCCCATTTCTCTATTCAAACTCTGGAGGAGAGAAAGTTACCTTTCTCTTTCTTATTCCAAATTACAAAAAAAAAAAAAAAAAAAAAACTCTCACATGGTACCAAATTAAGTTAACCTTACATAAAAAGAGAAAAAAAGAGGGAGGGGATGAGATAAAGAGGCTTTTTCTTCTCTTTTTTAAAAAAGACTCAAAGAGACTCCAAAATGAGGCTGTCATATTTTACAAACAAGTTGGTCTTAATGAAAGTTACTTTTTAGTGTGAGCGATTGATTATTCTACAATGTCCCTGTAGCCTTAAAGACATGCTCCATATATGCACTATTTTCTAAGTAATGCAACGGCGTATGTGTTTGAAATCAACTCTAATATTTTCATCTCCTTTTGGTGTACAGTATGATTTTACACCACAAAGGTTGAGAAACAAAAATCATACGGATGTCCAGGAAGCGGGTGAGCAGAAAAGGAAATAGTTGCATAAACGTAAAATGGAGTTGCGTTAAAATGCTGTATTATCTAACGAGAGAGGCGAAGTTTGTTTCAAAATGGGGCAAGTTAATACAGAGTGTTACATCACCATTTTTTCCCCACTCAAAACAAGGTACCCAAAATGTGGGTGGGGTATGTGGGTGTGTGTCTGCAGGAAATAACATCTTGGCTGTGGATAAATCACGAAAGAAGTGATAGATCTTCATGTCATTTTGTAGAAAAACAGGATTTATTCATATCCGTGTGCGATTTACTCATGCGATGGGAAATGCGATTTGCGCTGTGTTAATACAAATATCATATCACTTACAGCTCTCGCTCACTACCGCACAAAGAGGCAGCCATTTTGTCTGGCTCCCTCTGAATGCGCCTCCGTTCCCATTGTATGACACTTAAACCCTCGTTTTATACAACATTTATGATGCCACACCAAACGCCCATGTCACACGCTCTCTTTTTGTCCGGCGCTGACAGAAAATGCACATTTTGAGGTACTGCCTATGATTATTCCTCTCACAACGTTCCAGACACTATTGAGTAATAGCTACGCCACATGCCTGTCTTCTTTTCTTTCGTTTGCACACACACACACACACACACTCACCAAAGCACCCAACATCGGACAAGATGAGGCTCATTGAAGAGCCAATCTCACACCTGCTCCCCCACCCACTAAGTCCACACACACACACACACTTGCGCTCACTCTCACACTGAGCTTGTTGTCCAGAGGTGACTTTATTCTGAAATGACAAAGTCAGCCAGAAAAGAAAATCTAGGTTGGACAAAAAATAGTAAAGTAAATAAATAGCAAGCGACACTGCGATTTTGCATTAATCAAATATTGATATAGTCTTTCTTTGCGTATGGCCTTTCAATCAGGTACTTTATTGTATCCGATCTGAAAATAGGCTGGCAAACAGCTAAGGAGCACCCACATACTTTAAATTACTCTGAAATAGTGATTTCACTTAATTTGATTTTTTTTTGCAATTAAAGGCTTTAAAACCCTTTGAAGATGTATAATGTCCTTAATTAATAATAGAGCTCCCAAATCACATAGCCTTTTTAACATTTCCACATCTCAGGAATATTTGAGCAGAATCAATACATTTTTAATTCGTTTTCTTGACAGGACCGGTCAGTGCTGAAGTTTCCCAAGTATATTTTCACGGGGAAACACAATATCCATATGACCATCTATTTTGTGCCAACACAGCAACATGAAAATCCATCATCTGCAACTTATGATTACTCTGGAATAGGGTGTGTAATGTAAATCCCCCTCAAGAAACACTTCTTTAAAGCTGAGCTGTGAATATTGTTGAGGATAGAAGCCTTTGTTTTTAACACGGATGTATTTGTTCACTTGAACTTCACTTTGTTAATTTAGCAGTGGTCGTTTTTCAGCAAATGCATCCTCGGCCCCATCAGAACGCCAGCCCACGTCAACTCACAAGTAAGGCATTGGATATCCTCACACACCCATTACACTGACCTGATATATCAGTCACCACACTGAGTAGATCTATACTTACTTTTACTTATAAAATAACATACTGCACTTTGACATGTACATTAACACTCACCTTATCCATTTGCTTTGTACACATCCATTATGACTGATGGTTTATGATGCGTAGCTTGGAGCTTGCTGGAACAGGTATTTTCTTCTTAATCTTGTGCAACTTCTAGCAGTCTGCCTCAAAGTCTCAGTCCAACTAGGAGAGTAAGACACGGAGCTGAACTCCATAAATCTGCACAGACCAGGCCTTCACTGGTCGGGAGCACCATGGGAGTGTCAGGCTGCTCTCGGCTGGGGTTTTGGGGCAGGATTATGGATTGAGAGACACAGCTGAGAGGCTAAACTTACACTTTTCATTCCAGCTTCAAGGGGGTCTCGATACTTCCTAGAAGCCAGATTTCAGACCTTTCATTTTGCCCCTCCAATGAATGGACCATTAACTGCTGATTCTTTAAAGGTTTGTTTATGACGTGCAGTTAAGAATTTAAATTCACCACCACAAAAATTAAAAATTCTACTAAAATTAACAGTGTTTTCTATTGATTTTTTTTTTTTTTTTGGAGAAAATGTTTTGGTAGTGTGAAACGATAGAAGAAAGGAGACACACATGGCATACTTAAAACGCCTTATTGAGTGCGCAAAGAGAGAGCAGTATGCCCCCTTCTGGCTCTCTTCTTTTCTCTGTTGTCCTTTCTTCTCTTTCTTTTTTCCCTTCCGTATTTTGAAATGTGCGTTATCTTTTGATCTGCTCTCTGAGTAAGGGTCTCAGGATTTGTGAGAGTGATTGCCGACTGATTTGGAAGGACAAAAATTCTCCATAATAAGATGTTGGCTGCAAATAGGGGTCCAATAAATGCCCCATGTTTTCTGGTGTCCCCCGCTCCCCACAGAAAGCTCTAGATCCTCTGCACTGCACTGTAATCTGTGTGAACTGTCTTCTTCTTTGCCTTTAAAGAGCTCTGGAAATGTGACAGTACTTCTTAAGAGGGACACCTCAATATTGATATGACTCACTTATTTTCCAGCTGAATGGAAATGAAGACTTTCTTAGAGGAGCTGTTTGATCTCGCTGTAAATTTGGGGCACAAAGAATATTCTCAGTCACAGTGTTTGCCGTTTTTACTACTGCTCTGCCAAAAGTGTGATACCAGACATGATCAACATCTGCATCTGACATGCATGGATGCTAAAGTCACCCTACCGAACTGATCATTGCTATGAAATTGATACCTCCAGTTGGTTTCTATAGGGTATATGCTGACCCAGTCGCTTTCGTAGCTGTAAGGCAAACTATTACCTGACTAACCGTACCCATCATCCTGGAATTGCGTGATGTCTCTCGGTCGCCTTGCCCAGCACCTGGTGCCACAAGCTTGAGCAGGCACTGGCACCGGCAGCAGCCTGTGGTCCTAGGGGCCAGTACTGGCGAGGGACTGGGGTGAAGAAAGAGACCTAGAGACTACTGGTGGCTTAGCGTGCCCAAGCCGGGTGTGGGTAATTACGGCGGGGAGAAGCCGATTAGCCTAGACCCGAGCAGCACAGCGAGGGGGACGGGCCCACACCCAGCAGGGAGGGGAGTCTTGCCACGGCGAAGACCAATCAAGTGTAAAGCCTAGTGCAGACCCCCGGCCCTCAATTCAGTGGGAAAAGGCTTGGCTGGCGGTTCAGAGCACCGCAACTTTCACGGATTAGTTGAGACTCTATTCTGGCGGCTGAAAGGGGAACACAGCACGAGAGCGGGGCTTCAATGTGCGCGCTTGGGCTTGCACAAACACACGCACACACACACACAGACAAAACCTCCCAACAGCTGGGGAGAGGGCTGCAGCCTACACCATGTCACCATAGCAACGGCATATCTCACATTTGAGTCAAAATAAAGACACTTTGGGCTGAAATTGGAATATTTATTCCCCACCTCTAAAGTAGCATTTTCGCTTTCCTCATTTATGCTGAGAGTGTCATGGCTCCAACTAGCATGTCTTTAGCCTTTTTTCTGTTCCCCCTTAATGCTCTTTATAACTTTTTGCTCAAATCCCAAGAGGATTTCCATATATATATATATATATATATATATATATATATATTAATAATTCATTTTATTTATAGGCGCCTTACATGACACTTAAGGACATCTTACAGACAATAAAACAAATCAACAATAATCAAATACTCATTATTACAACCTTGGATAGGCCTACATAAAAAGTATGTGTGTGTGTATATGAAGAGTTCAGATGCAAAAGCCTCTAAAAGTCATTTGAAATTTCCTTCTTTAATGATGATTTTTGTCAAACTTGTATATTTAAGTTCAGTAATTTCACTTAAATAACAATTAATAGGTAATTATCATTGCCATTTAAATGAAATCACTGAACTTAAATATACAAGCTTGATAAAAATGATCATTCTAGAAGAAAATTTCAAATGGCACTTAGAGGCCTTTGCATCTGAACTCTTCATATGTATATATGTGTGTATATATATATATATATATATATATGCCTTAATCACATCTAACACAAAAGTTTTGTTTATTCAATAAATATCTATCTATCTATCTGCGTGTGTGTGTGTATACATACAGTATATATATATACTGTGTGTGTGTGTGTGTGTGTGTGTATATATATATATATATATATATATATATATATATATAAATGCATAAATATTTTCATTAATTTTAGATAATTTTAATCACGAAACACAATACGTCTTTTTCACGGTTGTTCTGTGTCAAATGCCATGAAGGTTGGTAAGGCATTTAGTCTTGCAGATCTAACACTAGCTGCTCAATGACTACAAGTTATAGCCTTTTGTGAGCCTTCCAGACTCATTTCAAAACCATAGCCTCTTACTATCCATTTTACCTATCATTTCGCTCTTATGGAGAAAACAATCATACTGTTTGCCACTTCTCTGGTAAATAGTCCAAAAAAGCGCGTTCTTTTTGTGTAACAATATCACTGCTTGATAATGGATGAAACACACACACACGCTCACAAACACACACTCACACATGTCCAGTTTATCACACAATACCCATAATCATTGCATTACCCATCTGCCAGGCACAAATTGAAGCAATGCACTTGTTATTATTCATATTTATTTATTTATTTTCTTTTACCTCAAATTGGTGACAGTGCATTTTGTTAGAACAATTTAAATTCTATTCCGAGTTATTTTACTGGCTGAATGACTATCAATCTCCCACTTTTATTAGCACCAAGATACATGGGTGTAATGGACATGTAGAGGTGCAAAAAATGGAACGATAACGCCATTATCAACGAAGCTCCTCTCATTCCCAGCCAAGAAAAAACCCAATTGGACTTATTATCTATAGATTCACTTAAGTTGTTTGTACTGTTATCACAGAACGTGACAAGCAATTAGATTTTCATCTACTACTGTTCCATTGATGCAAGATAAAGCTTTTTATATATTTAAAAAAGCATGTTTATGTTTGTAACTGGCAGTTTTTACTTGCCGCCTTTTTCAAATATAACTGTTTTAAAGCACAGTTTGGGGCTCATTTTTATTTTGGGGCCGGGTGGTGTTAGTACGTATATTTATGAGTGCTTACTTGCGGTCTTTCTTCCACATTCTGTGTAATGGCCGCTGTTCAGCAGGCTTCTGATTGAAATCTGGCATTCTGACATGAGATGATTTGAGGAGAGGCCCCCACAAGCTTCCAGGGGGCTCTTCTTGCTCTCTGTCCTATCATGTGCACTGCTTTCTGTATGCACTGCTTATTGCATATGGACTTTGAAGTCTTGCTGTTCTCTCTCCCCCTGTCTCTTTATCTCTCTCTCCCTTTCTCTTTGCTCTCGTTCCCTTTCTCTCCGCTCTGGGTTGCTTTTGATGCATTTGCGTTCTATGAATGGTTTTCTTTAACGCCTGCTTCCCCATGCCTCTCTTTTCTCTCTCTAAAACAGTGAGTCTTTTTCTTTTCAAACAACGTCGATAAATTACAACTTGTCAAGTGTCATTTCCCTTGTTTACTGCCATTTTGGGCATCTTTTCCCTCCTGTTCCTCCCAGCGTTTCACATTTAATTGCGTCAGTAATACTCAGGGAGTTCACCAGTGTGGCACGTTCGGCACTCGGCTGTTATGGCGGGGGGACGGAAACTATTAAAATATTTTCCAGGCTTCAGGAGTTTTGTGTGTGTAATTTGTGTGTACACTGTGTTACCACCAATTACAAGAGATATAACAGAGCTAATGTAAAAAAAAAAAAAAAAAGACATCCAGTGTACATAAGTACAACAGAGGTGTTTCTTAGGAGCCCCTGTTGTAGCTCTCCTATGCAACCCGCCTAATTTATTACATGTCAGCAAAAGCCAACAACCTTTTATTACCCAACAGTAATTTCCCATATGTTGAGTGTTTATCACCACTCAGGGAACAGAGGAGTAGGAAGTGTAGAACTGGTGGTTCACTGCAGACATGAGGTCTTAAATAAAGCTAAAGCTCCATGGAGAGATGGTCTCTATTACCATGGAACTCTGTTTTGGTATGTACTGTATCTGCATTTCTAGTCAAGATTAAGTGATAACTATAGAATAGAGACATTCTCTATTTTAACAGATCAAATTTAGTAGAAAGAACCTAAGCTAAATAATTGACAGGTTTTTTTTTTTTTTTTTTTTTTTTGCTGGCAACCAGCCTACTTCTCTGTGAATGCTTAACACCTAATGTCAGGGTCCTGACTACCCTGTTGGAGTTTATTTTGTGACGTATTATTTAATGGCTGATGTCAGATTTAAAATATATAAATAAATCAATATTTAATTTGCAATATTTAATCAATATTTAATATTAAATTTATTATCGGCCATAACGTAAAAATAATTATTGGTATTGCCCTGAATTTTAAGGTTCGCGCCTTCCAAGATATTATTTCTTTGATTTTAACCAAACATAATTTCCTTATTCTTAGTTGTTTTACAAGCAATCTAGCTTGTAACAGGCCCACACGTCCAGCGTCCCCTTGTCTGATTGAACGCCTGTAGATATGTTATATTATAGCAAATTTTTGGAAAACATGAAGGCTTCTTCTAAATGTTTTTGACACTCTGAGATTTTCTTAGTCCAGAATTATGATTTGTGTGTGAAATCTACTTAAAGCCAAAGTGCTGGAATGACTAAAGTGTTTCGTGGGTGGCAAGAACTGAGAAGCATTTGAGTCAGCCTCTGTGTAGTGGTACACAGGTCTAGTCGAAGCACTATAAACATGTCCATGGTACGCTGTCTATAGTATTGAGTTTGAGAATGGAGTTAAGGTGGTATTAAAGAATGTGATGCAAGCAGGAGAGAACAAAAAGCCGGCCTCACCTATTGTTGGAGAATCCTACAGAGATAATCGATCAGCCAGCCACAGGTAGGCAGTCTGTAGAACATCTTTGTGAACTGCCAAATGACAGCTGACTGCAAAACACATCACACTCACAACACACACACACACATGTGTAAATGTATCCACTCCTATATTAATCCCACTGTTTACCAGAGAGAAAAATTCTTATAGAAAAAGATATTCTGTTCGACTCAAAATAGTTTTTTGAAAGGAATAAAAAGACATGGGGCATTTCTTTTCCCCGCCGGAGTTTATTTGCTACCTCATTAGGCCACAAAATGGTCTCAGATCCGTCCATCACGCTCGCAGCATCCAGTAGCGGTTGATCTCAGAGGCTGCGCAGTCCATTTCATTCAAATCCCCCCTCTCGCTGAACAACATGTTCCCGTTCTGTCTTTCGGTCTCTGGCCATGTACAGTAACTGCTGCTGAGCGTGCGCCAACAGTGTTTGATCAGATGTCACAAAGCATGACTGAAACGCAAGGGAACAAAGTCATTAAGACTCCAGCTCTCGTGTGCCAGGGCGAGTGGAAGTCTGAATCATCAGGTTCTGCTTTGAGCTCTGCTGCAATACTGCAACTCCTTATTCATAAAGAAATAGGTTAAGCCTTGATGTTTAAGTCAGAAGCAGCAAGTAAATCTTCTAAAATCTTCTTATGCTTGTTAGACAAAAGGATCTAGCTATGGAAACACATCTTTCAGTTTGTCACAGCAAAGTCCAGTGAATTTTCTCTTCTTTCCATTTTTATTCTTGGTTACGTATTCGGTTTATATCATTTTTTGGATCTTTACAGACATACTTTTATTAGTGAAATTCAAACTGAATGCCTGTGGTGTGATGTCAAAAGGATTCTGTTTCTTAATTAGAGAGACTATTGTTCTTCCTCAAATCTTAAGGGGAATTATCAGTCTTTACATGTGAGTGGATACATTTATCATAACTTTTCATATTTGGTCATGCTACCTTCTGTTATGGATAATTTGGCTTTCTATATTGTATGTTCATAGGGGAGCCAGTGTGTTTTGCTGTAGTAGTCGATCAGGTTTGTATTAGTTAGGCGTAGAGAGGAGTCACAGTCTGATCAGCAGCATGGGGAGTTTTACTGGACCTCCAAAATGAAACAAACTGGCTTTATTTGCTCTTTCCTACTGAGACACAGGGAAATTATTAGCCACAAAGTGCTGCAATAAAGAATTGATTTTCCTGGCTTGATGAATCCAGCATGTTCCAGCTGAGGCTGACTCTCCTGGGCAGCAGCGACTCACTTTATGGGCATTGAGAGCAAGAGAAACTGGAAATTTGATCCTTAAAAAAGCCCTACCTTTCACTGCAGGCATCATGGCATTCATATTGTCAGATATTGATGTTAACTATCTCCAAAATAGACACAAAGATCTCAGGCTTTTTGAGTAAGTGTTTACCTGGCTTGGGGAGCTGTTGAAAGATGGTAAAGCACCTGGGACTGCTGAATGGTTATGTGTGCCTTGATCAAGGATGCTGAACCAGGAATAGCCACCGAGGGTTTCAGTCTGGTCATGTATCGTAGGTAAGAGATGTTGATTTACTGTAGGGATGGTCTTCTGATTCAAGAGAAGATAATCTATACAGAGGCGGAGTGTACCGTCTTTTTTTCGGACGCAGACCACTGGTTCAGCATGAGAGGACTTTGATTTGACAATCCAGCCTTTCATGAGCAGATCTTGTACATACTCTTTCACCTCTTTGAACAGTGGTTTGGGGACGAGGAGTTGAGTCTCTGCACTGGAATCTCATCTTTGAGGGTGATTGACATCTGTAAACTAGGAATACATCCAATATCATGACTGTCCTGTGCAAAAACAGCTGATTCTTCCCACAGCATTTTCTCTTGTTCCTCATCACTAAGGTGGCCAAGGTCCACAGGAGGCTGCCACAAGGCTGAAACAGTTTGAGCAGCTGGTGTTTTTGTGGTGCTGACTACTACTTCTACTCTGGGCCTAGAACTCGCTAGTGGATTGATTGCGATCACCCTAGCCACAGATATAGTGACAGAATGTTTAGTGTTATTTTTCACTGATATAATGACATAAGGTCTCTTTGTAGTCTGTATTTCTAGTAGGCCCTCCTCAATCTCAAGCTCTGCGAGATGGGCACTGTTTTCATCAGGTTCAAACAAGAGAAGGGGGTCTGACTGATCTGTAGTGGATGAGATCTGAGACTTAACCCAGGCTACTTGTCTGGCTGGAACTTCAGTTCAGTGTCATAATTGCCAGTTCTTAACAGTCTCTGATACATAGAGGGTTTGTCAGTCTGAATGAAGATCACCAGCAGCTCAACTTTATCAGCAGGGACAGATATTACGGTCATACTGGGAGAAGTCCATCTACGTTGTTAAAGAACAGTTTGCAGATAAACCAGTGTACATAGTGTACCCTCAGTCTAGGGACAAGAGGAAGACAAGAACACTACACCCCAATCTGCTGTTATTAGCGACTGACCTTCCAGTTGAAGCTCCTCCATGCCATGACGCTCCTGAAAAGACGACACAGAAAAGTAAACAACAGACTTGACGTACCAACGTCCCAGAATGTGCAGATCTGCAGGAAGTATCAGATTCAGACTCAGATTCTTATGACGACTCAGATGGCCATCGTTATTGGCTGAGGGTACCAGCAAAAAGGATACAGGAGATACCTGCTGTAGCCCCACAACAACGACCTTCCTTTACTCTGAGTCACCCAACTCCATTACCTGCCCAGGAAGAAGAGAGATTTAGGATGCACTACTTACCTCAAGCAGGCCTAATGCCTGAAAAAGACACAGAGATAGAGGACCCTGGAGAGGATGAAGACAAGTCTGCTGTTGCAGGACCTGAGGAAGAAGATGGATATGATGAGGCTCCAGAGCCCATCCAGGAGGAGAAGCCTCCAGCCAATATAGTACCAGACGACCAGACCGAGGTTAGGGAGGTCAAGTCGGGGCCGACCACCTAGACTTTTTTTTTTTACATACGAGAACAGTTTACACACAGCCACAGTTAATATGGCAAACACACACTTACAATCACCTGCTTATGCTGTACCTCATACCACCCAAACTGTGCTTGTTTTTGAAAAAAAAAAAAGAATTCCTAGGGTTTTTATTTTATTTTTATATTAGTCTATATTCGTCATTCAAAAAGGAAAACCGACGCTGCCGGCTGCAGAAATACACTTCGTAAACAAAGCAGCACGTGCTTACCGGTTTGAATATCAGTCCTGCTAAACGCTTTCTTTATTCCACTCCTTGAGTGTTATTCCACACTTGAAATATTTGCCAAGGTACACTCAGGTAAGATGACGTAACATAAGAACAGCCTTCTATTTTTACCGTTTTGACTTCTTTGCTTGCTGTTTTACTTTTATTCTCATGCACTGACTAAGCTGAACAGACAATTAGAGTTCTCTCTTTCCCCGACGGCCCGGCACTGATTCAACATGTCGAATCGGGCGAAACAAGGCCGACGAGAACTATTATCAGCCCGACGGCATGATACCGTGCAGAACACACAGAGGAAACTTCCGTCAGCTTGGTGTGTTCCAGGCTTAACATTGAACACGCTTGACGTCACATCCGCAGAAAGCGCGGGAAAAGTCCGACCCGACAGAAAATAGGAAAAATAGGATACAGGCTTATAGGTGCACCCACTGTGAGCGGACAAGGTGTCAGTATGCTCATCAGGAGATATTTGAGTCATAAATGGTAAAATAAAAAGGCTATTGTTACATTTATCTTGGGGGAAAAGCTGCATATAGCCTCTTTAATCAAACTACTTTCCTGATATTACTGATGTGTGTAAGTTTTGCTCCACTAGCCTCATCAAACAGGTTCCACAAACATTGAGCAACAAATAGCTCCACCCTATTTGTCGGAAATCTCTGGATGGTGAATTGCACACTTTAGATTTAAGAGAGTAAATTCCAGTTAGGGATGCATTATATTGGTTAATGGTCAATATTAGATATATTTAATTGTTATTTTAATTGTAAATTTTTAGTTCCACCATTTTTAAATTTTGATTTAGACCTTTGTCTTCCTACTAAAAGTTAATCTTAAAAAATCTGTGAAGAGTATCTTTATCAAATTAAATTATTTTTTAATATTGTTCATTATAATATTTTGATGCCTAAATTCACTTTACCTTTGACTTCTAATTGTAGTTGTACAACAATCACATTATCTTGTATTGTAATCCAATCACTTATTTACCCTCACTTATCAAAAATATTGTTCAGTTCAGATCCAGGTGTGTGCTTGTGCTGTATTTACTTTACCATCACTGGAAAATCGTCCTTTGAAGATTCCTGAGATAACGGATTAAGAATTTTTTAATTGCTTGAAACATTATAGTTAATTTGGTTGTATCACTGTTAGAACAAAGTTTTCTAAACATAGTATAATCTCATCTTATGCACAGCAAAGCAAGTTTGGCATTTTGAAAATCAACCTGCTGTTCTTAAGCCAGCCCTGTAAGACAATACAATGCCAAGAGAGCATTCATCTTATGAAAGAGCAGTTTTCATTCTTTTCAGCCACTAGTGTTCTGTAAACAGGCGAGTTTAGTCAACTCTCAATCCAAATAAGTTGGTGTTCCAAGGCATCATTGTTTCAATGGCCCTTACCACACTCTGACTAACTTACAACAAAAAGGCAGTCAGTGACTTTAAGGACATATGCTCTTAAGGAGGCGTTCTCGCTCAAGCTAAATGTTCATCCACTGGCTAATTAAGTGCTCAAAAAGAGGGCACATCAAAAGGAGCTGTGCATTTGGAATCGCTCGCACCGCCCCTTGGGTGCAGAGGTCAGCCCTTTTGGAGAGAGAAGTTAGGATATCCCAGCTCCAGACCTCTGCCTGGTAACCCCTCACCCCACCGGAGATATCAAAGCCCGGGGAGCAGTGGGATGCGCAGCCATCCCAGAACAAAAACAGGAACACTTCAAAGCGCCAGCTGGAAAAAGACAAGAGAGGAGGAGAGAAAATAACACAGGACAGCCAATATCAAATTCCCTCTTATTCTGAGCATATTCCAAAAGATGAATATAATTAATATCTCTGAGTTGTCAGTCGTCTTAAGTGCTATCGCTGTGTCGCGGCCTCACCAGAAAAGAATTGTACGATTTAACTGACCTTGAGCATTCTAGACTATGGAAGAGAGAAGTACTGCCTTTTTCCTTCATAATACCCCTAATGAAGTGGCTGCGGCTCCTCCAGTCCTGGCCGTGGCCTTCAGCAGCCCTGCTCACAATCTGTTTAATGATGGAACAGGGCCGGCAAGTGCACCAACACTTTCCCAGTGAGCCACAAAGGGAGATCACAACCCTCATTCTTGACAGGCAGAGAGGCTTAGTGCTCAACGACCTTATGAATCTGATCTGTGGTTGGTGAGGGAAGCTCCTTTCTGGAAGAGTCAAAGAACAACAACCCACTCAAAGAGCCAACATCTATATCTGTCTCTCCAGTATTTTTGAAATGTTTACTCACCCTTGTGCCTGTGTAAGTTTATTTTTTCTGCTGAACATAAAATATTTTAATTAATATTGGTAACCAAACATTGATCGTAGCCATTGACTTCCATAATAGAAAAAAAATACTATGGAAGTCAATGGCTATACAATCAACTGACTGGTTACCAGTGTTCATTACAATATCTTCTTTTGTGTTCAACAGAAGCAAGAAACTCATACAAGTTTAGAACGATATAAGGGTGAGTAAATGATGACAACATTTTCACTATCCATTCTATCCATTTAGTTAATCCAAAAAGTGTGAAATCTCTTATTTACCCTCATGTTTTTCCAGACTTGTATGGCTTTTTTACCATTCATCTGTTTTTTTTTGGGGGGGGGGGGGGTTCATTTGAATTTTTGGGTGAACTACTCTTTTAAGGCTCATATGAGATGTAATATCATGTATTTAACAAAGATAATGCTCTCTTACTTTCCCAAAGCAGCCAGCTTTTCAGGCTTGAACTAAATGCATGCAAATCATTGACCACAATGATACCCACAGCTGCACCCAAGCAGCCCGCCTCTTTCATGTGTAACCCTTGATCCCATCACCACACCACGTCATCTTCTCCCTGACATTGTCGTCCCAAAAGAGACATGCCCACTTTGCCGCCACATCCAGAAGGATGGATGCTACATTTACGGCATGCGGTTGCTTTAATGAAATCCGTCAACCTGTTCAGTGCAGCCGTGCGACGTTTAGAGGACCAGAGGAGAAGGCAAAAGCAAACAGTCCATTTCATCCCTGTTCTTTTTGGCCTATTCTGCTTATTGTGAGCCGAGTGTGTAATGTGGCAGCGGGGGGAAAGTGGGGTAAAGAACATGATTGCTTTAATCTCAATGTTGTGCGGCTTTGCCCTTTCATGGGGCACTGAGGCTGTGTGATTCAGAGTTCTGGCCCCAGCTCCTCTCACCCGCTCATTGTTCTCTACAGAAAATCAATTCTCTTGAAGACCCTTTCTTAATCCCGTTTTTCGCCGGCCACAAAGGCCACTTGTGTGCGACCCCGCTGGACTAAGGACTGGGATGATGTGGATGTCTGCTCGGATTCCAGCCCTTTCAGGTAATGCCGACTCGCCCTCACTTTATAGTGCCAAGTGCAAGACTCGACAGGAAGACATTTGCGATCATAATTTCCTGTGGAATGCTCGATGGCCCCTCCCCCTCGGCTCACCCCATACCCCCAGAATAGTTTTAATTAGGCCCGACAACCACAGAGAGGAGGGATCAGTCTGCAACAATGACTGTCCCTTTGAACAGAGGACACACTGACTAGAGCCTTTACTCTGCAGAGAATCAAATTATTATGCATCTCATAACTGTCATGCATTGAGAAGAAATAAATCACCATAAAGAGAAGGAAAACTTTGTTCAAAACTCATGTGCCAAATTCTTAAAAATGCACCGTTTACGTTTGGTTTATATGGTTATGATTTTTTTTTTTTAAATTAGAGACCCTAAAAACGTCATGTGGTGTAAATCAAGTTAAAAGTATTAATACATTTTCTTTACACCATGCATGTGAGCATATAGGCTGCTTATTTACTTAAGTTTTTCAAAATTATTTTTCAAGTGAAAGTATTTATTTTTATTTTTTTACAAATTATTCATTTATAAATATCTTTACTATTTCAAAGAGTCAGACCACATGACATTTTACAACCTTATCCAGGTCAGGCTGAGGGTCGAGAGGCAGGCTGCAGACAATCAGATAAGGTTAGTATAGCGAAATACGGGAAATCTTGAAAAACACAAATGGCTCGGACATGCACACGTAGAAAGGCAATGCTTTGCACAGAACGCTCAGTTAACGAGGCAGATAAAGGTTGAGCAATGATTAATAATACAGAACAGGTGACGGGTAGTCACAGCACAAATGATGCATACTAATAGGAGCGCAACACATTAGAACTCAGCCGAGGGAACTCGTGGTTGAGAGATGGTGGACTCAGGGAGACTGGATGCCATAACAGAGCGACTCCTGGCACAAGGATGCTGATGACATTGGGGTCTATCACAAGCACGAGGTGCAATCTTGTCAGGATGATTGCGGTGAAACTCTTGAGTGTGCAAGGGATCCAGAAAGTCATCAGCATTGACCCAAGATCGTTCTTCTGGGCTGAAGCCCTCCCAGTCAACCAGATAATGCAGAACATGGATGAACACGGTAGGCTTCCTCACCCTCCACAATGATGGCTTGGGAGGAGCGAGAGCTTTATGGGGCAACGAGGAACGAAAAGCGTTGCTATTTGTGGCGGTACTGTCTGCAATGAAAATGGAGCAAAAAGCTAGCTGAGTCAAGGCGAGCCGAGGCGAGTTGGTACTGGTAATGGAAAAGCGCCATAAAGTCCCATGAATCTCGGACTGAGCTGATGATCAGCCTGACTCTTACCACGATTGACAGCCCGCTGAAGGCGTGTATGAGACAGGTTCCAGGTCTCTGCGCTCCGATTTAGCCAGTCATTAACTGCGAAATCTCCCGATTTTGTTGTTCAACCTGACCATTGGCCTTCGGATGGTAGCCGGAGGTGAGACTCACTTTGACTTGGAGCGTTTGGAAGAAGGCAGACCATCCTCGGGAAGTGAATTGAAGACCCCTGTCTGAGACAATGTTTTCAGGCAGACCATTAAACTGGAATACCATATTGCAGAGGTGTACAGCAGTCTGCAGGGCTGTGGGAGGCTTTCTGAGGTGTATGAGTCGGCAAGCCTTGGAGAAACGGTTGATTATGGAGCTTTCCCGGGGGGCATTCTAGAGGACTCTCGGAGTCAGCGTTGGCCAGTTCGAGTTTGGTCTCGATGTCCCACCATATGGGACTGATGATTAAATCAGGATTGAGAATGGTTTCTGGAGTCTGGATGGTTACCTCTGAATCGAATTGATGAGACAAGGAATCTGTCTTGGTGAACTGGAAGCGAGAAAAGAACAGATACCACCTGGCCTGACGGGAATTCAGCTGTGCGCAGGTACTCCAAGTTCTTGTGATCATTAAGAACGGTGAAAGGATATGTGGAGCCCTCCAGCCAGTGCCTCCACTCTTCAAAGGCTGCCTTATTGGCCAGCAACTCACAATCACCTACATCATAATTTCTGTCTGCTGGACTGAGTTTTCTGGAATAATAGGCGTAGGGGTACAATTTGAGAGCCGATCCTTGACACTGAGACAGTACCACACCCTGGCCGGTACTTGAGGCAACTACAAAAGGTGACTCTGGATCAGGATGATGCAGGATGTTAGCTAAGGTAAAAGCCTGTTTGGGAAGTTTAAAGGCCTGAGTGGCCTCTTCACTCCAAGGCAGACGAGAAGTACCCTTGTAAAACCAGCGCGGTCAGGGGTGCCGCCATTGTGCTCAATCCTCCGATAAAGCAGTGATTAAAAGTTTGTGAACCCTTAGATGCGCTGCAGCTTCTTCAGTGCAGTGGGTTGGGGCCATTCCATCACTCAACCACGTGTCGGACATGGGTTTTTAGGGAGTCTGAAAAAAAAGAAGAATGTTGTCAATATAAAAGATGACGTGGCGTTAGAGCATGTCTCGGAACACGTCATTAATAAAGGATTGGAATACAGCTGGATTGTTGGAAAGCCTGAAAGGCATAACCAAGTATTCATAGTGCCCTGCTCCAGGGCAGCTGGAACCAGGGGTAGTGGATAGCGAAACTTGACGGTAAAATCATTGAGCTTGCTCAATAGATTACATTGTCCTCTGACCTCTAGCATCAACAAGGCATTTTTCCCCACAGGACTGCCGCATACTGGATGTTTTCCGTTTTCACACCATTCTCTGTAAACCCTAGAAATGTTTGTTTGTGAAAATCCCAGTAACTGAGCAGATTGGGAAATACTCAGACCGGCTTGTCTGGCACCAGCAACCATGCCACGCTCAAAATTGCTTAAATCACCTTTCTTTCTCATTCTGGCATTCAGTTTGCAGTTCAGGAGATTGTCTTGACCAGGACCACACCCCTAAATGTATTGAAGCAACTGCCATGTGATTGGTTGATTGGATAATTGCATTAATGAGACATTTTGTTCCTAATAATACTTTAGGTGAGTGTATTTCTGCATGGCTTCAGTCTCAGGTTGGGACAGAGGGAAGATACACCCTTTAGGTGGTGTGGCGTCAGGCAGGAAATCAATGGTGCAGTCATAAGGGCGATAATGGCACACTCCAGACTTGTGGACTTCCTCAGAGTCCACACTTCGGTGACGTCATGCAATGCAGACCTATAGGGCCCTTAGCGCGAGTCCGCGAGGGTGCATTGAGAGGTATTTTTGGGACAGACTTGATTGTCGCGCCGGAAACAGAAAGAAGGTCTGGTTGTTGTTGTTGGACAGGAGCTGCGGGTCAATATGCTGCAGATTGTTGTAGTTGTTTTTACTTTCGTTTTTCCAAGATGTCTTTCCATGCGGAGAAAACATATTTTTGCGCTCAGACACGTTCCTCATGCCTGTGAAAGCATTATCCCACTCTTTTTAATTTTAACACAAAACGAAAACGAGTTTAAGAAAAATGCATAGGTTTCAATATTCATACTACGTTTATATGACTCAGTAAAGCCATGACATTCAGTTCTATTTATGTAATGAATCATAATGCGATTTGTATTATTTAACGTGCTAATATTATGTTTGAGATATCAACCACTGGTCGATAATATTTGTATAAACTGTAAGTAACAACTGGTAAAATGTACGCCTATGTCATAAAAACCATAATGATACTTAAATGTTCTCTTCTCAGTCTTGTTTACATTTACAGCATGTGTTACAGCCGCAACCGAAATCCCATCCGTTTTCTGATTGGCATTTCGCAAGGATTCCTGGGTAGTTAAAGTGCGTGGAGCCTGCATCTATCAAGGGTACAAAGGGGGCGCTGCTGAGCACACTTCAAAACGTTAAAATGCTAAAAGGGACGGACTACGGACTCGTAGAGCATGCGCAATTTAATTCCACGAGACCGAAAGTCCGCATGCGCAATTTGGGACAAGGCCTTGTTACATTTACATTTATTCATTTAGCTGACGCTTTTACCCAAAGCGACTTAAAATTGCTATATATATCAGAGGTCGCACGCCTTTGGAGCAACTTGGGTTTAAGTGTCTTGCTCAGGGACACATTGATGTCTCACAGTAGATTCGAACCCGTGTCTCTCACACAGTGGACCCGGGTCCACTGCACCATCACCACACTTAGTGGCCTCAGACTTGCTGAAGGCTTCCGCCGGGTCGTGGTACACAGCGGGCAGGCGATTCAACACAGTGACCAGCCCCTCTGCATTATAAGCATAGCCTCTGGGATCTATGACGTTCTCTTTCCTCTTCTGAGATGTGAAAAGAATTAACTTGCAATTAATCCAGACCAGATAGCGGCAGGCAGTGGCGGTTCTAGACCATTTCAACTGGGGGGGCCAAGCTGGGGCCAGTTGTACTGTTAGAGGGGCCAGTTACATTTAGACCTTATCATTTTCTGCACTGCACTGAAGGCATAAACAAGCAAAATACCATGTTAATAATTATCCAACAATTTGCATTTCCATTATATTTTTACATTTGCATTACATATTCAGTATCAGTCACAGTAGCTGTATTTGAATTTCCATTATATATATTTTTTTACAGTTGAATATATATACAGTATATATTTTAACTCTAATCTACGATATTTGTTTTTTTTTTTTTGTGTGTTTTTTTTTTGCAAAAAGATCAGCAAATTATAACTGGCCTTTTTAGGGGGCTTTCCACTCAGGGTGAATGAGCTTTTTCATAATTGTTTTTTTTTTTTCCTGACATCTTTGAAAGACAGAAGCAATAATTAAAGGACAACTCCGGCGCAAAATGAACCTTTGGTCTAATTACACATTGCTACCTAGTCAACCGTTATCTGAGATTTGTTTTCATGATTGCCGAATGTAAATAGTTTTATCTCTAAAAACAGTTTAGCCTATAACGCTAGTATAATGCTAGTATATAGGGCATAGAGTAATGACAAATAAAAATCGCTTGTTATTACCACTAACAAGGCTCAAAATAGCCCCACACCAAAACGACAGCATAACAAGGGTCCCTACATTCAAACCGAAGCGTTGAGAACTTTGTCAGTGTCCACACAGTTTAATAAGAAGATATTTTATACACACAGTAAATTTCGCGAATACAGGAAGAAGCCATCTTTGAAAAATAGTCTCTCTCTACCAGTCGATCTACGAACGCCGATCCAAGTGCGCTGAACTGAGCACAATCTCATATGATCCGTTGTTTCCAGAAGAAACACAAACACAAACCGTTTACTTGTCTTCAATATGTACACGTAGCCTACTGTTCGCGCTCACCTTATCACCTTATTCACATCTCACCAGCGCACTTGGATCGGCGTTCGTAGATCGACTGGTAGAGACTATTTTTCCAAGATGGCTTCTTCCTGAATTCGCGAAATTTACTGTGTGTATAAAACATCTGCTTATTAAACTGTATGGACACTGACAAAGTTCTCAATGCTTCGGTTTGAATGTAGGGACCTTTGTTATGCTGTCGTGTTAGTGTGGGGCTATTTTGAGCCTTTTTAGTGGTAATAACAAGCGATTTTTATTTGTCATTACTCTATGCCCTATATACTAGCATTATACTAGCGTTATAGGCTAAACTGTTTTTAGAGATAAAACTATTTACATTCGGCAATCATGAAAACAAATCTCAGATAACGGTTGACTAGGTAACAATGTGTAATTAGACTAAAGGTTCATTTTGCGCCGGAGTTGTCCTTTAATGCATCCTTTCCAGGATATAATTATAAAATATGACATGATTTTAAAAGTGACCTATGAATCGACTATGCAATACACTTTAATTTATCTAGTGCTAATAAAATTATTAAGCCTATTTGGAGAGAGAGATGTTTATAATGTGACAATATGTCAGTCATCGTGTATTAAGGAAACTATGATAGGCCTAGACTACTTGTTCTGAGCAGGTGTTGTCAGGCTGTAAAACTGTTGTCTAAGGGGCCGAACGCCTATCAAGCCTCCGTTTATACCCAACTCAGCCAACTCGCCGCAATCTATCGCAAACCAAAGTGAAAGTAAGTCGCAGACGCTTACCATTACCATCTTCATTAAAAGTAAAGAAACGAAATGATCTTACCAGTTCTGTTGCCGCTCTCCCTTATTGCTGTCTTTGCTGATTTTGAAATTAGCCGATGATTAATAAAATCCAGCTCATATCTGTTGCTTTCGGTGACGTGCACTTCATTAAATCCGCATATAGCGCGGGAATTGAAGATCGGATTTATATCCGTTTTGCAAAAACACATTTATGTGACCAGAATCGTTTTGATAAATCAGATAGCTATCCGATCTGAGAAAACGCAGGAAGTGGCCAGGTGTAAACAGCCCCAAAGTTACAGACTGATACTAATTAACTGGGAAACGTTCTCTAACATCAGTCAAGTTGTCATTGTTTTTGTCAAACAAGTTGTGAATTTGTTGTAACATTAAAACAGGAGATCATGACTTACTCCGTGCTCTAAGTGATGTCCGGAGCTCCAGTGATTAGTTTCATCTGTGGGACGGGTGAAGAAACTTTCGGAAGATGTTGTAACAGAATCATATGAACAATTCCAGGATATCCTTTTTTTCATTGGTTTTTGCGTTAAATTTTACCCAGATACAATAGTGCCCTTTTCTGATCGGCTATTAAGTAGCACTCTCTTTTTTTGATTGGCTGATACGTGGCAGGGTCGACTGCTGAACTCCAGGCGAGACGCGCTTGATAGCGGCGCGGCCAAAGAAATTGCATATATATATTATTAGTTTTTCCGCATGAGAAATACAATGTGTGACGGGAGTGTGTGACAACAGACTGAAACGAGTGACTGTCATGCTCAATGCATAACACTATAAAAAAAAATATTTCACCCTGACTCCAAATTTAGGGGCGCCGCAAGGGGGTCCAAGCTTGTTGTCGCAGGGGCACTGGCCCCCCCGGGCCCCCGCCTAGAACCGCCACTGGCGGCAGGTCAGCAGGGGAGACGAAAGAGATCTTGCTGGAGTCCAAAGGGTGCTGTGAAGGCCGTTGGCTCAGAAACAGAGAACACTGAAGAATGAATCGCTTGAATTTACATGGATTATTGTCAAACTTATCAGGTACCCCGGGGAAGGGGTTCGTAGAGCTTGCACAGCCTTTACCAGTTCCTCCGTCATTGCTGTTAGACGAGTGGCAGATCCATATGCAACAACTTTTAAAAACTCAAAGACGGAGAGAGAAACAGGAATTCTTGAATAAGGATCCGCTGACTGCGGGCAGAAACCTGGCTTGAAGTAGGCAGACGGCGTGAGTTTGGTTAACAGGTACAGGCGTAAAGGTCTGGGCAGGTGGCTAGAATCAGTATCCAGGTAAGGCTGAGGGTCGAGAGGCAGGCTGCAAACAATCAGATAAGGTAGAAATACGGGGATCAGAAATACGGGAAATCTTGATACTCAGAAACGCCTCAGTCATGCACACGTAGATGGACAATACTTTGCACAGAACACTCAGTAACAAGGCAGATAAAGGCTGAGCAAATATTAATAATACAGAACAGGTCATGGGTAGTCACAGGCGCAAATGATGCATACTAATAGAAGGCCAACACACAAGAACTCAGGAGAGAATGTTTGTGGTGAGAGATGGTGGACTCAGAGAGACTGGATGCCGTAACATCAAGAATTTAATCTTATTGACTTTTTTTACCCTGCCATTTTTTTATTTTATGCCCCTCTATAAAATAATTTGATTACAGAATTAAAAACTTCTCATTGTAGCTTAGAGGTATATTCAAGTCATTATATGATATGAGTGAATTTCTTTTGTAACACATTTTTTGCCGCACAAACAGAACACATTTTTCATAATAATAATATTGCTTGCCATGGTTTGATGATGTCTATATATCCGTTTTTGATTAAATAGCTAGAATTCAGTTCTTTCTATATATTCCCAGAGTATACAGGGATCAAAACCCTTGTTTGACTGCTGGGAAAGCAGAAGCCAAACATCCAAACAGCTCAACAAACCCCCAGGCCCTCATGGTGCAGCTTGTTCATATTTCAGGCAGAATTTTAGATGTCCTCTTGCCTGTTTGCTGTTGGATGAGAGCATTCTTCACCTGTCAGGTACATTCTTTGGACAAGGCCGGACATCTGGTGATCTTTATATCGAATTCATACATCAAAACCTGCTCCTGCTCTGCGACCGCTGGACTGCATCAATCGGCTTTGATGCAGCATTTCTAGTGCTCTCCAAAGACTAAGAGCTGGCAAAGAACACATCATCTCTCCTAATTACAGTTGGTTATATCACTAAAAGAAAAAGGAAAATAAACCTGATCAAGAAGACAAAGGAGTAAGTCTATGGAGGAGGTTTCATTACCCTTCCTTCTCTTTACCTTTCTCTGTGTTTCTCGCTGAAAAGGAACAAAGACGGAACCCTACCGATTGAAAACTAGCAGAACAGTGAAACAACAGGACACAACTGATCACTCATGCATGGTTGGGATTAGGATAAAAGTATAAAGAGTGTGGAGAAGAAAGAGCACAACAAAAGAAACAGGGGACTGACTAACTTTTTTCTCTTTCTTTTGAGGTGAAAGGAATCAAAAAAGGAAGGTCTGGCCATATGAAAAGATAGAGAAAGAAAGATTAACAAATAGAAGCAGTCCTTTTTAGCCTCGGTATGCTTCCACTTCTATTTCTTTTAACTGCAAACATGAAAGGCGTGACTGAGGTCTCTAGCAATCATCGTGAGGCGAAACCTCGGAAGAAGTTGTTACCAGAACTCTTCTTCTCAAATCCACACATTTAACTTAAGAGACTTGCATCCGTGCAAATCAAACTCCATGGGAATTTTGTCATGGCGCAAGCACCGTTTATTGTGATTCCGGTTGCCCAACTGGCTTGTGAAGTCTTCAATGTCACACCAGCTAACAAGACAGTCGTCCTTTACAGCCCCCGCCTGTACTAAGTGGAAATAATCCAGAAATACTTTACACATCTAGTCTGCCTTGGCCTTCATCCAAATTGCACTCTATTCTTTTTAATCTCCCTTAATAAAAAGGAGGGGATAGGAGAGAGATTAACATCTGTGCCTTTTCTCCTCTGCCACATTTGAGTAGACAAATGTGAGTGAGGGGAGGTGATGACAAGTCCCTCTTTGACGTTAGCACCATTGAGGGGTCTGCATAGTGTCTACGCTCGGGGAACTTCACAGATAGGTGCTCTAAAGAGAAAGTGATGGAGCGTTTGGGTGTGTCAAGAGCTCTTCATACAGCATGTGAGTTTGGCAGGTCAAGCCAATCGAGAACTTTAATATTATTGCCTATTAAATATTGTACTACAGCTCCAGTTGGTAATATCTCCATTTAACAGATGCTCCTCGTGATGCAATGCACTTGTGGGCTCTGCTAAACGCTCTGATATGATGCAGCTGTTTCGTTTTTACTGCTGGGATTTGTGTGACTTTCTGTGGCAGACTGTTTCTTACTACGCCTGAAGCTACGTGCTCATTAGCGTCTCAGTGTCATAGTGGACTCACAGCCATTATTTAGTAGTAGACGCACATTCTGTTCAAGGCTGGGGCCAAATGCAATAATACATGCACACTGCTCGTCAGCAACAAAGATCGCAGCATTCATTTTTAAGTTACACACTCTAAGGTTTACTACAAATTACAAATATACTCATTTCATCCAATACTTAGGCTGGGTTCACAGCCCTGCAAAAAAGGAATCATTCAGTCTGCTGCTTCCATTTTATGGTACTATAGACATTGCTCGTAATAGATTACTTTTTTCATAAGATGTTAGGCTGTAACAACAGTATTCTCTCAGCCGGCAGTTGTAATGCCATTTATGAGTAATTATGTGCAATATTTATGAGTAGGATGGCATCACGTGACATTGGTTTCATTTTTAGTTGTACTATTCCATAGACATTAAACACATGCTTTTGCTTAGTGATGTAAATAAATTCTATAGTTATTTGATGATTCAGGGCTAGATTTTTTAGATTCCACAGCAATGATCATTTTCATCTGTTTACAGTTGTCTGAAATGAAATCCCATTCCCACCTCAGAGTAAAAAATCGGAAAGACTATTTTAGATAATGTTTATATCACTCTACTTAATTTCTTATGTTAAAGTTGTAATTTTGAAAAATTAAAATGCACAATTTTAGACAAAGTCATGATTATGAGAAACACAATTGCAGTTATGAAATAAAGTCGTTGTGAAAAATAAAGTAGGGATGCACAATATATTTTTTTTAAACGTGTCTGTATCGAATGCAAGTTAATATAAAAAAAAACACTAATTATTTCATAACACTGAGTAAATTTAAAAATAAATATTAGTTTTTCATACCGTACGCTATAATGTTGTGATGCCTACATTTACTTTAGCATTACCACAGATTTAATATCAGTGAATCTTTATAAAGTCTGGATTTTTGAGAGAAAAAGCAATATTTTGCAATTATCTTTTCATTTTAGTTTAATCTGAGGTGGAAACAAGCTTTTTTAATAAAATGAGAGTATCTTTGTATATTCAGAATTTGACTTCAAGCCAAGGAATACCTTACACAGGTACTTGATTTTTAATGTAATCAAGTATTAAAAGTAAAAAGTACTGATCAACGAATGTTTATTTTGTAATTTTAAAAACATATATAGTTTTACATTAATGTTATATTACATATTTTATATAATCCTACTGCTCAAAATACCGGGGGGAATTTGCTGAGTCTTACAACATTATGAATTATTATGATTTGTAAGTAGCCAGCACTATTCATTAGATTAGAAAGATTAGTGGATGCAAATACATAGTAGGGCTAAATTTTATATCATAGTAGGGCTAGTTTTATATCATTTAAAACAGCGGAGAAGAAAGCATGTGCAATATTTTTGTTATTTTAATGTTATGTTGTTTTTTGTGCTTAAAATATCACCGTTGAGATGGACATGCCCACATTCAAGCATTACAACTCACCTTTTTACAGCAGACCAAAACATGATTATCATTTGTAACTAACATTTCGTGCCATTGGGATCATTGAATCAGTGAGTTGTTGAACAGTCCAATTCGCAATCATTTGGTGCAATTTGGAAACTAAATTGAAAAAAAAAAATGCTATAGTTCACGAATCGGACAGAACTATTGCGTCTTGGAGCACCTAATGATTTATTTATTTATTTTTTTTTTTTTAGTTCAAAATAACAAGTAACGATACGCTTTCATGAATTTATGAAGTAAAAATACTTCGTTACTGTCCACCACTGCTTACCAGTCACTCTGGTGACTTTGCATGTTCCGTCTAACTTTCCATTCCTGGTGTCATGTCTGCAATTTACATGATAGTTGTAATGTTGCATGTAAACAGTTAACTGAGCAGTGACATACTGCATATCTCATCGTGGCGCATCCTTCCTGGGGCTCTAGGCCAAAACAGCCAGTGCCTGATTAACCTGAACCTCTAGCCCGTCAACTGGTGAAAGGTACTTCTGAGAAAATGAGACGGAGAAGGGCCAGGTTAATGATGGCATCTAATGAAGTTCCTGTCAAGCATGGGCCTGGGGCGGCCACATGAGGGGAAAGTTGCGGGAAAAGTAGCTGAGTGGCCTGGGCACCGGGGTCTTGGCTACAGGGGGTCCCTCCTCAGGAGCGGGAGGTGTGGGAGGTGCTTCCAGCAAAACCTGTCGTATACAAGTTGTTCTTTGTTCTAAACACAGTAGACTTTAGACACTGAGGGTAAGATGGCAGGCTTAAGAAGTTTTAATGACATAGCAAAGAGGTGCTGTTACAGCTAGTGATGGAAAACCCCATAACAGTTTTGTAAGCGTGCAGGTGAGCATTGAGTAGGTGAAAAGCATGTAAATGCTTATTGTTGTCCAAATCTGTGGTTCTTATTGCTTCAGGACAGATTTCTACAGTGTCACATGATCCTTCTGAAATCATTCTAATGCTGCTTCAGTGTTGATAAATCAAATCAAATTTTTGTCGTTTAGTTTACACTACACAACATGACGTGAAAACGAATAATGATGCTTTATTATGCATGCCGGACAAGTACTTGGCAATGTCACTTTGTAACAAACCGGACACGGCTGGGTACGTTTGCATTCTTTTACTTAAGTGCATTCGAGCAGGACACACATACCTGTACACAAATGACAGCACTTATTTTATTTTTGTCCGATTTTCATTCTTAGGATGTTAATCTTGATAATACTGTATTATTACTTTGTCCTCTGGGTAAATTGCATCAAGTCAGAAACCTTCACTGTTATTCCAATTTTATAATGTTCTCTCATATAAAGTCTCATTTTGCTTCTTTTAAGAAAATGTCAAAACCTTTGAATTAACACAAAGGCCATCATTCTCGTCTCTGTTGTAAGGAACCTTTACTTTTTCATGACGACAAAACGTTATATTATGTTGATTTGTGTAATTCTTAACTACTTCTGATTATGTCCATATGCCCCCCCCCCCTTATTTCTTAATATTAATATCTGTGTCATTTCATTTACAAAAAAGCCTATGTAATAGCATATGCATGTGCATGATGGAACCTGTTTTCCAAAGTTTGCATTTTCAAGCCACAAAACGCCATTGTCATGTAAAGGAACGACACTTAAAGTCTTCTGTTTTTAGTTGAAAATAGTGTAAACAGCCCCTTACTGACCCCAAACTTTAGTACTCACAAACTTTAGTAATAGCCTGTAAGAAACACTGTGCAAAAAATATTGTAAAGTAGACAATTTTTTGTGTCAGAATACTGTTGTTGATTGATGTCAACAATAACAGCTATAAGAAACTTCCCCTGTTGGTTTTTAAAAGCTCTCTTATTGTAGCTTTAACAGTAAGTAGAGTAAGGTGCTAGCCATGTGTTGGATTCCCAATGCAATGTAATGCAGTGTGCTAATGGCGTAACGTAAAAGTTCATAAGCAGTCCTAACTTGGCGATTTATTATTTGTATTTTTATTATCAGAATTATCATAGTTTTTCCTCTTCGCAAACCTATAAGAACAGAACTAAGCCACCAGTCCCGAATGAGAGATCTAGCTCATCATTGCTGATGTTGTAATACGCAAGTTGTAGTCATAGTATAGTTTGTCTCGTCTTGTCTAAATGGCTGCAATGATTCATCAAAGCTAAATACGTTTTAATATATCTATTTACTCACAATTACTATTGTTATTCTAAGTTGTATAACACACACGCCCTCTGAAGCTTAGTAGCCAGAGCACTACAGCTCTTCCTCTCTGGGGTGCAGTTAATCAGCTCTAAGCAAATATGTTTGCTGAAGCGTGAAAGCCCCATCGCTCACTCACTTCACAACAACCCGTCTCTTCCACACATCTACCACCACACTGGCCACCCGACTAGGATGTAGTACAGAGCGACGATTACTTTACCCTGACACAGTGAGTCAGGAGTGAAAAATCTGCTAGAGCATACAGGATTGAGTGCCAGAATTTGAGCGCCCAAGCTAAAAATGTCAGCTTTCAATCATATCAGAGATCAGTGCGTGTCATGTTTAATTCTATGATATGTCCTGGTATGTTTTCTCCCCATCGGGTCTCCCAGTTTACTAAGCTTCCGAATTCAAAATCATTTAGGGAGTGTAATCTACCTTGTTATAGGGATGGCGATCTGTAACCTCCTACCTAGTGAAGTTTATCTTTCACTAGGCTCTCCCAGACAAACAAAAACAAGGGCACAAAAAGGAGAGGGTGTGTGCGAGGGTGTTGTGGGCAGATGGGTCACATGCAGTCCTTTGAGAGTCTCCCCTATCAACCCCATTCACCAGGCCCTATAAAACTGACAGCCTGCTTAAATACCTGACACAAGAAAAGAGGAAAAAACAAAGAAGAGAGGAGGCGAGAACAACGGTAAAAATAAATAAGACAGCCCTCGGTGACGGATGTGTAAAGGCTATGGCTGACATCTTAGTGACCATTAATAAATGTGGTTGTGGTCACAAAGGGCGAGACAAAAAAAGGGAGAAAAGAGGCAAAAAGAAAACAGTGAACATTGCCTCAAGCTCTAAATTCCAATGCTTATTCATCAAGCTGGATGGAGCTCGCTTCGCCCATTTTTTTTTTTTATGCCGCTCAATCTCGGACCCCCTTTAGTGTCTTTGTTTGTCTTTGGAGTCCATGAGAAAAGTCAATTATATTTCAACAACCATGCTTAGTTAACATCACCATGCAAATCTTAAAGGGCGCCATTACTCTTAATCAAGAGTTGGCGGGGGCGAGAAGTTGCTCTAAAACACTGCTGCTCTTCGGGCCTTTGGAAGCAAGTAAGACGTTATGCACATCTGGGACGGCACATCAAATAGAGAGACGAGAGGAAAAATAAACACTGGTAGGCGATTCAAAATCCTTATTTATGCAACCCCAGTTTCCCTTGCCTGAGAACTCCACACACTGGTTCCCTGCCTCCATTTAATCTGAGCGGAGAGACCACAAATAAAGGCGCAAAGAAAGGAGAATAGAAATATTTAAAAAGTAAAGTATTATGTAAATTAGCCAAATACATTGAAACACACCATGAAGATGAACAGGTTGCACACGACCAGTCTCTTGTCTTAAGACACATTTCTAATTACAGTGTCATTATTATGCCTTACAACAGCACACCATTCACATGATTATAATTGCATGATCTCAAACTGTGTACCACACACCAACTATTAGTGGTGATCTGCTCAACTGATCATACTGTAGCATCCCCAAACTTCACAGAAGTGTTCATTTAGCGTAAGCAGCTTATGTTTCTTTTTAGGGCAGGGTATGTGATTTGTTCCATAAACGTTTCTTTTTATGCTGGTTGAAAGTGTTCATGCCATCACTACTGTTATTTGTAAGAGAAAGGAAATCGGCACAATTTGTGACCTGAATTTATGTCTTTCAATGGCAGCATTAACACCTAAATTAATCAATAATCTGCTGCTGTCAGGTGGTGTAGGTCAGTGCACTTTTTTGTTTATTATTATTGAAAAGTTTTGTGCTTTGAGACATGAGGTAGTTTAATGCAGTCTTGTGACACTTTTGTTTGCTCTGGCTGATGTTCATGTGTTTTGGAGGAGGCGTGGCTTTAGAGACTCTCAAAAGGGAGGGTGGGATCTTTAGCTTTCAAAGCTAGCACACTATTGCTAGGCTCTCTGAATATTGCATACCCTTCCTTTAATCTCACAACCCATATTACAAGTTGATTTGGGTAAAAGCTTCTGACACATGCATATACCCAAAAATGTCAATTCTGTCATCATTTTCTCACCCTCATGTTATTAAATCATGTAGCGCTCTTCAGTAGAACATAAGATGTTTTGAGACAAGATGTTTATTTTGTCCATACAATGGAAGTTAAAGGTAACCAAAACTGTTTGGTGACCAGCATTCTTCAAAATATCTTCTTTAGTGTTCCTGCAGAAGAAAGAATTTCATACACATTTGGAAAGACACATTTGACTTCTTAGTTGCGAAGGACTCTTGCACAAAAACTTGAGTCCCATTCTGAACAGAGACATCTTAAAGTTGAGTCAAATATAAATGGAGTGCCACTCCCTTTGAGAGCGTGCTATAAATCAGACTGAAGCCATACGGCCCTGTGGAGAGCTCCTCGGTCGGGCGTCAGGGTAAACTGTGCTGAATCCATCTGTGCAATCTCATCGTCATTATGTCCCTGCTGTTATCGGAGCCATAAATCATCTAAACTTTAACGTCTGCACATCCTCTCACAGAAACGCATGCTCTAGACACGTTCAGTGCTTCTCTCCGAAACACTTGTCAGGTGCATCTGTTTACAGGTCTGTGAGTCTGAGGTGGAAGTTTTGTGACCGATTCTCTCTGGCATTGATTATACAATTACACAGTTTAATCGCATCGGTGTTGTTGTGTTGAATCAATATAAACAAACACAGGTTAGTCAACCGCACTTTAATTTGCCCAGAAATTAAAGTTGTTCAAACTAATTTCTCTAACGGTGATTGTGGAATAACAGACAGAACAGCATTTACCTACAAACCGGATACACTGGCAAGTGCTGGTATAATCTTCACCCTATAATGTATTTGGGAAATGATGTGTGCTAATCTGGCTGATAGATTGCTTTTATGTGATTCAGTGCTGAGATATGACTGGCTTCATCTTTGATCTGGTTACTCACCAGGAAAAAGTAGATTATAGGGTTTGTGAAATCAAATTATATCACGAATAGATTCTGTTCACAACTCCTCAGGTTGAAAATGAAGGCAAAATGTTAAAAAAAAAAAAAAGTACCACTAATCCAAATATAAACATAGCCTTCATAATTAAAGGTTCAGCTGAGCATTGTTTTATCAGTTAATTTAGTATGTAATGACAATGTATAAAAAAAACACCTAAAGTAAAGTCATTCAAACAAAAGAAAATTCACTTTTTTATTCAAATATCATTAATTTACAATGCCCTTTAAGCGCTTGACAGGCATTGCATTTGTAAAATATAAATGACTCACTTAGGTGGACCAAAAGCAACACAGAAGCTAGTTTTTGTAATTGAAATGACTTTTATTTTGTTCTTGAATAATCCAGGGTTTCTTACTTCTTCAGTGTAAATTAGTTAGTGCTTGCATCTACAACAAAGTGCATTTTGTTTGTTTCTCATCATCTTAAGCAGCTGTGTTGAGATGTGGAGGAAGTCTTACAGCACAGGTGTTTGTTATGCACCAGATAGACGAGAGGGGTCAAAGTTTGCTAGGAACACAGGGAACCCTGCGGAGAACAAGCATGTGCTATTGTCCCATGACCCAGGACGTGTGTGAGGGAGAGATTGTGGCCTCTGTGTCTGGTCTCGGCACTCATAGATGCTGTCGTTCAGAACAGAGGAGAGTCTAGTGTACTGTTTCTCAGTGGATAGCTGCGCCCTCTTTTGGTTTGTACAAGTTATGGTACAAATGTGTTGAATCACTCTCCTGTGGATTTTTCCTCATTTTCCATTTTAATGATGACAAATATTTTTTCCCCTACACAGAAATGCAAATGTGTTCAGAATTCACAAAGTTTATCGGTTATTTGTACATTCAGGAGATTAAATACTGATTCCTTCATTACAATACTGTTAAGAAAATGAAAGCGTGCTTGTGAAGGATTTGATCACCGATGATTTGGCAGCTTGTTTTATCCATAATGTAGGCAGTGACAAACTGACATGAAAACGGATTGACACGCTCTTATACCCTTAAGTCATGTGAATTTGGGTCAGGCCTACTGAGTGTTTCTGTCTTTTTGGTAGGCTTAAACTACAGTATTTTGTAGTCAAAATCAGTCAGTTAGGTGACATTGTATTGCAAACAAATTTCAGTTCAACAGTTTTATGGGTATAAATGAGTACGTATTGACCTTCTGTTTCTTCCTTGCTTACCTATTTTTGAAAATAAAAACTGGAGTGCTATGTTTATGTATGTGAGTGTATATTTTAAACAATAAGCAAGGGAGCAAATACTGTAGCAAGTATTTGCTATGGTAGCATATGTATATATATATATATAGCATCCGTTGCCTATTGTTTAGAAAAAAATGTAGTAGTTGTTGTGTTATGAATGATACAGTAAATTTTATGGGTTTTTTATGACATTGCACATCATGTGATTTCAAAATGGCGGGCAACCCATCACCCCATGAATAAAATAGCTTTTTCTAGGAGGCTGTTGAGTGTAGAGTCTTCATCTTATCCGAGTATAAATCATTTTAATGATATTTCTCATAATAAGGGCCTTTTTTGCATAAAACTTTTAACACCTTTAACAGACTCCAGCAGGAATGTTTTAAAAGCATAAGGACTAGATGACGACATGCCGAAAGTTTGAATCACCATAACCGAAACACTAGGCCTACAGCAGGGGGTAAAAACCTCTAAATATAAATCACATCCCCGCTCAAATTACTCTAGTGACGGTTTATTCCGCATTGGGCCCGGAATAAAAGCGTGCTAAGTGAACGTGTTTCTATAAACAGTTTGTAGCAAAACAAGTTACATTTATCATAAGTTGGCACCATGTGATGCACCATCTCCAAGTGTGCACATTACCGTATTTTAAGAAGAAAAGTTTAATGTGGAGACAGAGATATTATTCAAATCTAATGCCCTTCTTCGCTCAGGATAAGAGCCTGATTTTAAACCTGACAGGTTAGAGAGGAGGTGGAGGTGCTTTGTTCCCTGTTCCCACTCTGCGCACGAGGCTTTCGGAGCTTAGTCTATTTGAACATGCAATGTTTTAAAGCTGCTATCAATCAGCATGGGGTCCCAGAGTGAGCAAAATGAGAGAGCAGGAGGGAGAGAATGAGAGAGGCTGATATAGATGGAAAGAAGTTATCGCACTGTTTATTCAAAACTGACATGAGACAAACTTGTTACTGTGTTCTGTGCCTGTTCATGCATGACAGGAGCGCCGTGAGGAGTGGAGGGAGAGATGTAAGAGGGAGTGGAAACCAGCGCAGGATTCAGGCAACTTTGACTCCCCAGCTAAAAATGAGAGCCTTCGTTCGAGCCCCTTAGCTGTCTTACTCTCATCAGGAGTTCAGGGGAATGACACAACGCACTTTTTTCCACTTTAAACTGAGAGCTCATTTTAAGTTAAAGATGACAACCTGCTGGCGCCGCTGGAATGAGTTTACTTCGGTGAGCTCAAAGCAGATGGTCACCTGGATATTCAGCTTATCGTGTAATTAAGAGCCAGCAACTAATATGATTTGTGTGCTACTTGTTCATATCAACAAGTTTGAATGACTTTCAAAGTTTGAATCAGTTTGACTTTTGGTTTGAATCAATTTCCTTATATTTCTGCTTGAATAGACTGACATAGTTGTGCCATATTGGGCCTAAATGATGTTATAGTTTAAGCCTTTACAATTTTAACCATATAGTTTCTTACTTACTAATATAGCTGTTGTTGCAACTGTAAAACCATAATAGCCTATAGATATGGAATATCAGTTGATTGTCACAACACAATATTTCTTCCCCTCATCTGCAATCTATTTGTCGACAGATCTTTAGGAAACTTTATATACTTATATTTATATATAATAAAATATAAGTATAAAGTATTAAATTCATAGATTTCCAAAAAAAATAAATAAAAACATTAAAGCTGCATCAGGCCAAATTTAACAATTCACAGATAAGCACACTAAAAATATAGATTTTTAGCGATGCCACAAAGCCTGGTTCCAGCACCAAAAACGTATCCTGAAGATATAATTTAGAACTGTCTGAACCTATAATATTTGTTTATCATTTCATTCTTGATATTAATTCATATTGAAAATATTTTCTTTTTATATAAAACATGCTAGGACAAAATTGGTAGGTTTAAAGAATGCAATAATTACATAAAAATGTGATTAGTTAAGATGGTGAACTCTCGTTTTTATTTTTTCATTCATTCAAATTTCCCTTAAGATTTTTGACTATTGACTTAATGTCCCCTCACTGATGAACACTAGAGGGCGCCAAGAGAACACTTCTTTCCCAAGATTATTTCCCTGTTCAACACATTGAAGATGCTTTAGTTTAATAGTTTGTGTAAGGTTAGACACACTTGGGGTTTCTGTAAATGAGGACTGACAGTGATAGTTTCAGAGCTATGAGATGACTTCAGAAAACCACCTTGTTCTAAGGTCATCGCTCAAAATCATAACAGTGGAATGTCAAAGACTTCTAAAAGGAATGCTGATGGATTGCTAATGGAGTTTCTAAGGGAAATCACAAAGCAAAAGAATCACACAAAATCCTAGATGGGAATTCTAAAAGAAAGAGAAAAAAACCTTGAAAATTTAAGATTAGATGAATTGCCTTTGATTCTTTTCAGATTGATTATGATTTTCCAACTAACACTACATTAACATTAGCAAAAATGAACTCTGTTGACTATTGTGGTGTGTACAAAACTATTGAATACAGTAATAATTTCATCCAAATCACAGATTCCCTAATTATTTGATTCTTATTGATTTTTGCAAACAGATCCATGAGTGATTTCTTTGTCTTGTTTGACATGAGAGGGTCCTTGCTTTCAGTGTGAGATTCGCTCCAGTCCTGTGTTTTCAGCAGTGATGACGGCAGATTGTGAATCACAGCCTGCGTAATGCAAGTATACGCAGCCTCTCAGCACATTGTTATGTTCTAATGAAGGGTATTTAATTCCACTCTGAAGAATATGTTCTATGAGACATCTGTAATGCTCAGGTCCAAGAACAGATCTGAAAACACACACGGGCTCAGATCTACTGAAGCCTTTGTCGTCATACTGTCTAGATGAAGTGGATTCTACGTAGAGATTTATGATGTCAATAATTTTCACTGATTTCAAAGCAAAAATTGCTTTGGGTTTAACAGCGTATTCTCCACCAGTGTTGATTTGAATGTGCGCATGTGTTTAGTGGTATAATGAAGCAGCAGTGGTGCTGGGCTCAGCGAGGAGGGGAATCAGTTAATCTCATGCACTCTTATTAATTACCCCTCCGTAAGCCTCTGGGCTTTCACACATATCAGGGAGCACACTTGCTTAGATTTAATTGAATGTACGCTAATGGGATGGGATCAGAATCAAGACTATTAAAGCTGATCAGAGTTAATGGGAGAACTAGGCTTGTCTGAGACTTGTCTAGGACTTGTCTAGTCTTCGTACTGTAAACGGTATTGTTTTCTGGACCACTATACACTCACCTAAAGGATTATTAAAAACACCTGTTCAATTTCTCATTAATGCAATTATCTAATCAACCAATCACAAGGCAGTTGCTTCAAGGCATTTAGGGGTGTGGTCCTGGTCAAGACAATCTCCTGAACTCCAAACTGAATGTCAGAATGGGAAAAAGAGCGTGGCATGGTTGTTGGTGCCAGACGGGCCGGTCTGAGTATTTCAGAATCTGCTCAGTTACTTTTACGCATAACCATTTCTAGGGTTTACAAAGAATGGTGTGAAAAGGGAAAACATCCAGTATACAGCAGTCCTATGGGGGCGAAAATGCCTTGTTGATGCTAGAGGTCAGAGGAGAATGGCTGACTGATTCAAGCTGATAGAAGAGCAACTTTGACTGAAATAACCACCCGTTACAACCGAGGTATGCAGCAAAGCATTTGTGAAGCCACAACACGCACAACCTTGAGGCGGATGGGCTACAACAGCAGAAGACCACACCGGGTACCACTCATCTCCACTAACAGGAAAAAGAGGCTACAATTTGCAAGAGCTCCCCAAAATTTGACAGTTGAAGACTGGAAAAATGTTGCCTGGTCTGATGAGTCTTGAGTTCTGTTGAGACATTCAGATGGTAGAGTCAGAATTTGGCGTAAACAGAATGAGAACATGGATCCATCATGCCTTGTTACCACTGTGCAGGCTGGTGGTGGTGTAATGGTGTGGGGGATTTTTTCTTGGCACACTTCAGGCCCCTTCTGACCATGTTCATCCCATTATGCAGAGTAATCCAGCAGGATAATGCACCATGTCACAAAGCTCAAATCATTTCAAATTGGTTTCTTGAACATGACAATGAGTTCACTGTACTAAAATGGCCCCCACAGTCACCAGATCTCAACTCAATAGAGCATCTTTGGGATGTGGTTGAACGGGAGCTTCTTGCCCTGGATGTGCATCCCACAAATCTCCATCAACTGCAAGATGCTAGCCTATCAATATGGGCCAACATTTCCAAAGTAGAATTAAGGCAGTTCTAAAGGTGAGAGGAGGTCAAACACAGTAGTAGTATGGTGTCCTTAATAATCCTTTAGGTGAGTGTAAATTATCCTTTACATACACTCACCTAAAGGATTATTAGGAACACCATACTAATACTGTTTGACCCCCTTTCGGCTTCAGAACTGCCTTAATTCAACAAGATGATGAAAGCATTCTTGATAAATGTTGGCCCATATTGATAGGATAGCATCTTGCAGTTGATGGAGATCTGTGGGATGCACATTCAGCTTGGAGTTCAGGAGATTGTCTTGACCAGGAACACACCCCTAAATGCATTGAAGCAACTTCCATGATTTGTTGATTAGATAATAATGCATTAATGAGAAATTGAAGAGGTGTTCCTAATCATCCTTTAGGTGAGTGTATATGCAAGGCGGTTAGCCTGAAGGGGTTGTATTCGCTATAACAACTGCCTCTCTATACATTATCCTGCTTATTACAAGGTTACCAAGGAAATAAATCAATAATTTGATACAAAATATTGATTTAAAAAGGAGTTTATTGATTTAAAACGAATGTATTGCTTCCACTAAAGAAAATAGTCTGTTCCCTCTCTGAACTGCGTCCATGGCAACACTCTGTTTTTCATGGCAATGGTGTGTTATACTTCGCAGCGTCTGTTATCAAGAAATAACAGACCACATTCTATATTAGAATTAAACCAAGCCATGTAATAACAAGCTATAATAAGAAAACGATTATGTGACCAACACATTGCTATGATGATGCAGATGCACGTAAATGCCCGACAACAACTGAGGCGGCCTGAGTTGTGGGAACGACAGCGCTCCAAACACAGAAACTCTTTAGTTGGTTGAAGCATTTTTTTGCTTATGACAAACCACTTACATGACAAAACCTTTTCTATGACAAACCACTTACATCTGTGTTTGTCATAGACCGTAAAAGAAACATTGACCCCATTGATTTCAACGGAGAAAACTGAAGCCAGATTATTGCACTTCCTGTCTGATGTCTGAGTGACTGCGCAGGCTCAAACTGAGCGTGACGACAGTCTGACAGTTGTAAATCTTCTAGTAGCTGTGCCAAGACAAATCTGAATCACCTTATTCCTCAAAAACGTTGTTTAAATATTTTGTCCCGTTGCTTTTATGGACTCTATCTATGGGCTTCTCCCTTGACTTTATGCCTCCATGTCCCCCCGATTGCCTCATAGACAGTAAAAGATTGCCTGCGAGCTTCTCCTCATGTCTATATGGTAATTTCTCTATTGTGTGACACAAAGTTGCATGGTTATGACGCAATCGTTAGCCTATTTTTACAAAAACGGCTTCTAAGGGGCCGTAACGTAAGATACAAAGTAATGAAGCCTTTTATACACTGTTGTGCTTCTTTATAAATAATTAATGGACAAAATGAAGTCTGGACACTTCAGATGTAAAGTTATTCACTGTCAAAGTGACACCTAAATGAATGGGAGTCAATAGAATGCTAAGAGCAAGTGAAGTGCTGCTACAATGGCGTATACTGCGAGGCTTCAATTTCCGGCTGATAGATTACCCCCTTGGTGTTTGTTGACACTCGCCATGTGTGCGCAAACAGAGCAGAAATACTGGGCGGAAATGAACTAAAACTTCTTCTATGTTTTGTGGCGTGTTGCAACCATAACCTAAAACTTAATCGCAATTCATTATTTATTAGGCAAATAACGTTTCCATCAGTGTTTATCGCATAAGCTGTATATCGATCAAGATCAAATCCGATGAGACCAAATGTATTTCATTTGAGTCGATATTCATGAAATTCAATAGAATTTTACTGTTTCCATAAGACAGTCCCTAGGCATTTTGCCATTAATCCCTAGGCATTTTTAATTCTATATCACTTAATTCGGATAAAAACGTGTGGATGGAAACATAGCCACAATGACTCTTTGGAAAACATTAGTTCATATTTTAACTAACAATGACCAATACATTTTTTAGGGATTATATAATCTTTATATGTTCTTCTGATATTTTAATAATTTCATTTTTGGGTTTTATACAATGACAATATTGATGATTTTTTACAATTTAAAATTAATTGTTACTTTAATGTATTTATTTAATTATAAATTATTTAATCACTTGATTTAATTTATAAATCTATAAATATAAATGGGTCTTTTTAAATGTAAATCTATACGATTATTGAGGGGTAAACCGTCTTGTTTTCAGGCTTTTGCATTCTGCACTTTTGAGCACTGCCTTTTCAACCTGCACTCTTCCAAATCTATTTGGTGTACAATATCTCCCCTGAGTCACTCTGCCAATGGCTGCACTCCTCCATTTATATCCTTGTGCTCCTGCTGTCCTGCCCTGCCGTAGTGCCGCATGTCTCCTACTTTGCTTGCTGTTCAGCCTTTCTGCAGTACTGTCCCACTAATGATTTTTTTTCCACGTCTAAAAAAGCCCTCAAACCATAAAAGCAATCCTAAGTGCTTCAGTGGTGACCATATGCTAACAAAAGCTCAACTAAATACTAAAGTGAAGCTGCAATAATGGTATTGATTGCATGGAGAGCATCACTGCACTCTTTCACCTGCAGTTCTTCAAAACTTTATGTTATTGTCAATGTTATCTGTATAATTTGTACATAGGCTGTACATTTAATATAATTAGTGCAGCACTAAAAGGTTGTTATGCATGTTCATTAGTTTTAGTAACTCTGATTATATTTAAATACAATAGGCCTAAGCACTTTAATGTAAAGTGTGACCTTGTTTTTCTCCATCTATGTACAAAGTGACGTATATTGCAGCAGTTTTGTTGAACACTGCAACGCTGCCACTGATTCTGGGTGCATCATATCAGCTTTTCCATTTAACACTTGTCTAATTTTATATTTATTGTCCTATTATACCTTCATCTTCAACATCACAGGTGGAGAAGATCAATTTACACCTTATGTTGCACTCTTAAAATTATCCCTAAGATGGCAGCTTTCTCATCCCCTGAAGTTTCCAGCTTCCCCAGAGTCTTATATATTAAAGGGGTCATATATACAGTGTACAGTGTGCACTTTTTCAAGTAGATTGTACTGAAATGTGTGTTGGCAGTGCCTGTACACAACCATCATATAATGATAAAAATCTATCCAGTCATTTTGTTTTAATCTCTTTTCCCCTGCCTCAAATCGAGCCGTTCAACCGTGTGACGTCACACGGTCGGACACGCCTCCCACGATTGTTGATTGACAGCAGCGTTTCAACACATCCCTCTGAGCGAGCTGTCATCATAGTCCGCTATTGTTAATGGACTGGAGCAGAACTCCAGTGTAGCGATTGTTCTGTTCTTGGGTGTAATAACGAACACAGCAGTCATTTTGATGTTCCTAAATCTGAACCGCTTAAGACACAGTGGCTGAGTTTTGTTTAAGAAGGAAAAAAAAACATTATTCCCCATGATCAACATCAATGCTTTCGTGTTTGCTTGAATCATTTCTCACAACGAGGATTAGTATAAAGCTGTTTTTGCAAAGCAGCTGCTCCTGAAAAAAGAATTGGTACCAAATTCATGTCCCTGCTGCACCTCCAGAAGAAGTGAGTGCAAAATTGTATGAACCTTTTTATTAATCTGTGCAAATCATTTGCACGCTCCACGATGAATTTACACTCAGGGTACATTAAGGCATGTTCTCTATTCACGACGTTCTCAATATAATTAATAATCCCACGTTTATAATGAACAATGCGTTATGGTTATTGTCAAACTGAGTACCTATACATCAGTAAACACATATAGCGTTTGGACATCTCACTAAGTTACTCTACCCTGCCAGTACAGATAGATCAAAGTGACATTATGTTTACCAACCATTCAGAAACGTCCTGTTCGAGCCTTAATTTTCTTACAATACTAATGAGAATTTTTAATTAAAGTATATTACAAACTTTTCATTTAAATCTTAAAGAATCAAATTAACTTGGCATTATTATGACCCCTTTAAAAACACTGTTTGTGCTGGCAGACGGGAACTCACAGAGCCTGATGTCTGCCTAAAAGCCCCAAAAATTGTCCAGATCATCACTCTCCAATCTGCTACCATTTATGAGATCATCGCAGACAGAACATATGATTCATGCATCTACACACACGCACTGACTTTTAATTCATCCTTCCAGTCAGTCATCGTATTGATCTGTGTATAAATCACCATCTGCACTGGCCTGTTTCCTGACTACTTGTTCCTTTATAATAACAACCACATTATTAATTGTTGACTCTTCAGGTTTGACACAAGGCCAGCAGTCTACTTTATATCATCGTGTCGAGCAGACTTAATTTGACCAAGAGGTGGCAGTGTAGCTCTCAGGATCCCATATGGCAAAACCTTGTGTCACTGTAAGAGATCTAAAAATCTATAACATGTCAGATCAGTTATAATTGAATTCATCTGTCTTACTGATATATTTATACATTCGGGAGCTTCTCCTTTGTGTCTCGGAGAGATTAAGCAGTTCGATTGGTAGAATGATTTGATAAAAGAAGGCTCTTAGGAGTTAAAGTAGGTTTATTTTAATCTTTGTAATGCCATATCTGGACGCGACTGTCAACATTAGCCTGCGTTTTAAATAAAGAGTGAAAAAATAGCTTTCACATCAAAGCTGGCTATTTTCAGTTATTGTGAGCTTACTGTATACAAGTTGACTTCAATTAAATGTTCATTACATAACCAAGATGTACTGAGTTTCTTATTCCACCTGACACAAAAAGACTGATATTGATGGCAGAGGGAGTTAGATGGTACCACACTTTTTATATTACATAACGATTATTGTTTTGCTAAGTATATTTCTTTTTAAAGTCTTTCCTAGATTTTATTTGAGAAGAAAATATTTCAAGCTATCCAAAAATACTGTGAAGTTTTATAATAGCACCAGAATGTTTTAGCGGTACCAGGACACTTTCATCTCTATCTAGTGTGTGGTACAGTGTTGACCCCTCCGTGTATAATGCATCTGCCCATAAGCCCTCAGTCTGCTGGGAATGTGCCTTGCGATGGCATATGGCAGGGCTTTCTTCTCTGCTGATTGAGTTTGAGAGCAGTTTCACATTAACCAGTTTGCTACTCTGTACGTTGTTTGGCTGTCCATGCCTTATTTTTAAAAGTCAAGTCAAAAAAGCAATTATTAATCTAGGCTGATTTATACATATGCTATTGTTCATTAGATAATGAACAAACATGAATTAACAATGTATTATTGATTTATAACTGGAACTGTTAAAATGTTGATGTTAGTATTAGAACATATCCTATTGTTTAAAGGATTTTGTATGTTTATATATTAAATATTACAAGTATATTTAAAAAATATTTCAAGTATAAATATAGGTGTATATATATTTTTTCTATTTTAAAATGTAATTTATTCCTGTGATGACAAAGCTCAGTGTCACATGATCATTCAGAAATCATTCAATGCTGATATAGTGCTCAAGAAACATGTATTATTAATGTGGAAAATAGTTGTGCTGTTTTTTGTTAACCATACTTTTTTCAGGATAATCTTTGATGATTAGAAAGTTCAAAATAACAGCATTTATATAAAATAAAAAATATTTTGTTACATTATTAATGTCTTTACTGTCACTTTTTGTCTAATTTTATTTAATCTGTCCTTGCTGAATAACCTAGTAGTGTAGTCTATAACAAAATGTCATACTGACCACCGGTATATATAATAATACTTTTTGTAAAACTACTGTGTTTTATGTGTTGTTTTTTTCTGACAGTGTAGATGAACTAAATTAACATAAAAAGAAATTTAGCTTTGGCTAACGTGCAGTTTATAGTTGCCATCAGCTATAGAGCATAAAAATGACAGTTTAATGACTCCTCTCGTGAGCCCTCACGTCTGTCCTTGCCTGTTCTGCACATCACCATATAAATAAATAAAGCCAGCAGGTGATTTAGCGTGTCTGCTTATTTTCAGGAGAGCCTTTGAAGATGAAACAACTGCATTCCAAGTCCCAGTCTTCCTCCCGGGAGACATGCTTTCCAAAAGACTACAGCCACAAAACAGAGCAGGCCTTGACATTTGCATAAATCCATCAGCGTCACCACAACAGCACTGACTCCTAGGTCACCAGCCGCTGTTAAATTTAGAAGAACAAAATCAAAAACTAGGCAGGACCAGGGAAAAATAACAGCACATGTTATAAAGCTTTTGTATTGCTGTGCTGCAGTAGGATGATTACATTGACAGGTCTCAGATGAGCGCTTTTCTGGCACAAGCTGTACAAAAAAACAGCTGTGGCTTTTGTTATTACCTGGCGTTTTACAACATCATGACGTGTGTGTGTGTTTGTTTATGTCTGTGAGAGTACTGTTTGGCGGAGGAGGCAGCGCATATGATTCAGTCCATCTAAGATTCACGAGTAAATGCTGTGGACAAGGCCATTGGCCTCACCTGGCAGTCGATTGTCTTAATTTCTCTTTAGTGTCACTTTCAATATAGCAGGCAGTTGGGATGAGAAATAACTCTGCAGGCTGCACACACACACACCACTCCAGCACCTGCTGTCTCCAGTGACTTACAACTGTAGCAGATAGGCTACCAGCGCTACCATGCCATGATCAAGCTGGTGTCATTAAACAAGGTCTATACAATTAGTGTATTTTTAGCCAATATTAGCTCATTTAACTATAGCTATAGCAACACCCAAGTTAACTTTGTTAACTCAGCTGCCAAGTGAGCAATCGTGAGTTGCTCTTGCTCGTGAAAGCTGTTCTTAGAAGCCGTGCTTGGAAATCAAAAGGAATGATTTGTAATACGCCGAATCATGTCCAAACTGAAATGCTACTGTTTTTGTTATTCAGTTCTCAAAAGCATTCTGCACTTTATGATGACTCTACCTGTCTGAAGTGATTTATAGATAAATAGATACAGTTCTGCTCAAACGTTTATACAAACCTTATAAAATAAAAATAATTATAATAGTAAATGATATTCTAAAAGGGACAAAGTTGTGCAAATTACAATTTTTAAAAAAAATGTGTTGCTGTGGAACATACTTAAGTATTGGTTATTAATTAAATAACTGAATGAAAAAAATCAGTGTCTTATTTTAATATTCTATCTTTCTTTTAAAAAAAGAAGCTGATAACTTTGTAATGGAAATGCAAACATATGATTCAAACTGTAGCCATATTTTTATTTTAAGATCAGGCTTGGTCAATTTGCAGGGCTGTCACCTTATTATTTAAGCTGTACAACAATAGTCCATTATGCTACTTAATATTTAAAGTTTGTTATGTTTTTATTATTATGATTATGGTAAGCATAAATACTTTTACCTTACTTTATTCTTCTTATTGTTTTTTAACTATAGCAGCAAATTAATTGGAAATCTCACACATTCACAAGAAATAGCCTGCATTGAAAAATGGCTAGCTTGTATATTTTCTTGAATACAAACCTTGAAAATATATCAGATTTCAGTTTAATGGTGTGGGAGTGACTCGGTATTGCAGAGAAAGCGAGCTGTCTGAGAAGGGTTCTCCACTGATAACACTGGAACTAGCCGTTAAAGCCAGATCTCGATGTGACTGAGAGCTTAGTCCTTCTGATGATGGAGCGCAGTATATGCAGTCTAAAACATCACGCCTCTCCTAGTTCTCATAAAAAGCAGACTCCAGTTATGTAATCTCTCCCTCTCCTCCCCCCTCTCTCACTCCACTCTCTCTCAGACACTAGACAGGAGCCCTGTAATGCAACTGTCAAGAAGACCATCTATCATAAATGTGCAGCACAAATTTGATATATTAAAAATAATGGGATTCATAGATAGACGTCCACACACTAGAGTGTATTCTGTTATGGACCATATGGGACAGATGTGGAGAAAGGGGAATCCATGGATTAAATTGCAATAATTCAGTGGAATATTAATGTCAAAGCCATGCAGAATGTAGAGTCCTTGAGACAGTTATACCATATCAGGCTGGTTGGGGCCTCATACAACACACCCATGAACCGCCCACATACCTTTTTTTGACCGTCGGATGGCAAAAGCGTTCTGAAATCACTTATTTGAATTTGATTGGCTGGCTTAGTTTGTTTTTTTTTTTCATCAACATTCCACCATTTTGCTACATTATCTGTACAACCGTTCATGTGCCTTCTGCTCCATTATTCTTTTTTTTTTTCTATAATAAACTATTTCAGATAAATCCACCCATAGGCAGCATGTGAAAACTACATGTGAATAAAATGTGTTTGGACAATTTACATTTTAGCCAAATGTTCTTTTACTATGTTCATTTACTTTGTTTCCTGAATATTTGTTATTAAAGATAGTTTTTGTTGTCCTGCGCCATGCGAGTTCTACAACCCTGACGAAAACAGTTGTGCTGATTAATATTTTTATGATGCATTTTTCTAGGATTCTTTGATGAAAAGAAGAGCATTCATTTGAGAAAATCTCACCAACCCCAAACCTTAAACAGTAGTGTAATTCCTCTCAGTGATAGTAGATCACATAGTTCTAATGTCAAATTCATCACTTGTATCTAATTTTTCAATATTACAATTATTAAATTGTCAATTGAGAATGACAAAGCAGAATATGAACTTAATATTGCTATTTTCCCACTAACTCTCAAGAAGTGTCATGACTATAGCTCTGACAATTGGCCAAAGGTTTGTTCACCTTGGCAGCCGTTCCAATTAGAAAGCCAAAGGTCAGTCGTGTCCCGTTAGCCTGTCAGTAAGAGACCACGCTTAAGAGTGTCTGCCTCACTCATCTTCAGAGGAGTGTGGAAGCCAAACATGAGCAGTTAAGAGGAACAGTGTGTTCTTCCCCTCATAAGATGCAGTTTTAGCTATAATAGTCATTTACCATTTATAAAGTTATCAGACAAACATGACGAGGGTGAAATAAATCAGATAAAAGGTAAAAAAAATTAGCATGGTGTCCACATTTGATCAACTCTAGTACAAAAGAGCATTTGTGTGTGTGTGTGTGTGTGTGTGTGTGTGTGCGTGTGTGTGTGTGTGTGTGTGTGTGTGTGTGTGTGTGTGTGTGTGTGTGTGTGTGTGTGTGTGTGTGTGAGAGAGAGAGAGAGAGATAATTCTCAGACTAAAGGGGCAAATTAAAGTGTTTATTCTTCCAAGTCAACCGCATATATATATATATATATATATATATATATATATATAACCACTCAAAAAAGTGAACTAGGAAGGTTTTGCACTTTACATAATATATTTATATTTAGCTTACTTATAATAATTGTGCTTTTTGACTTGTAATGTTTTTTTTTCTATTAAGGTCTATGTAATTATGTCTCAACTTAACAGTACAAAATCCTTACGTGTTGTCTAAACAGAAACCATTCAGCCCGTTCTCATCCTTTAGCGTCACATAGAACACTATATGACGAAACGGCGCTATACCACGCACATGGCACCCTTTATGGTTAATATTCACGCGAACCCAAGGCGTCATAAATCCTTTAGCGTAATATGAGACTACCCTACCCCACACCTAAACGGTTCCGTAACCATCACAGCACGTGTTATATAAACGATAACGGGTGCCATGTGCGTAGTATAGCGCCGTTTTGTCATATAGCGTCCCCCTCTATATGACGCTAAAGGATGAGAATGCGTTGAACCATTTATGTTAAGTAAAAAAATGCGTACATCCAGAGGGTGGCAGTATAGTGCGAGACAACTGCTATTTTGCGCGAACTTAATTTGATTGTGTTCAATCTGCTTAAATAAATGTAACATTTAAGAACTTAATCCTCTTGTGTTGGATTACGTTGTAACATCTACTTTTAAGAAGCTTGCTAAGAAAGATTGCTACATAATAAAGTGAGGGACCAGAGACTTCACATTTCAATGAGCCATGTGTATTATACCATAAATCAGCATTCAGGCAGTAACCATACAAAATACATGAGGCATTCATTTACAAGACAATAGGGCTAATTCAGCTCTTCCCAATAATGCTTTTGGTAGCCAAGAGTTCAGTCCTTAGAGTCCCACAAGTAACAAGAAACTGTACTTAAGCGCAGAGTGGAAGAGTTCACAATGGTCTGAATCCAAGTGTCCAAGCAGCGGTTGATACTAGGACAAACTGTAATTCAAGGCACAAACAGCATATGCCAAAGGTGTGATTGTAGACAATTAATTCCATATTGGTCAAGGGTTTAGTTATAGATGAGTTGCTGCCTCATGCCTGCACGATGAACCCTCTGCATCAAACAAACAAACAAACAAACTGAGTGCCACCATAACACATTTACATCACATTTGCTGACACATCACCTAACATTACACATACAAACAAAGTACAAACTGAACACTTACGTTTGAGCATAAGAACCACAGGTTCCTCAAATCAGGGATAAACATGACCACACTAGTAGGCAAGCTTCTCCATGTGCTTAACACATCCTTCCTTCCTTACTCTACTTCTTCTACCATTTTATGCTACTAGGAACCCTCCTTACTAGAGTACCCCCTAGTGGTAGAACGGAGTATTACACAGTACAGAGAGCTAATAAGACAAATGTAACTGCAAGCTGTTACACACCCCTCTCCCTAAAGAAAAAGTCTCAAATACTCCCATAGAATTTTTTTAACTTTTCAATATGGTAAGTATCACATTGGTTCGGATTGTCAAGCATTACTACCTTGTAATTGACATTATTCATTCTCTTCAAAATCTTTGCAGGTCCCTGCCATTTTGGAGCTAACTTGGCAGTAAAGTAATCAGCAGCTCGAGAAAGATGATGAGTCAGTACCCAAACCAGATCTCCTTCCTCAAAGGTTTCAGCCCTTCTTCGTTTATTGTAGTACTTGGCTTGCCTCTCCTGTGCTTGACTAGTTTTCTCCCTCACTTGGTCCAGAAGAATCTTCTGTCTCTCGATTGTGGTATAGGCTACATGATCGGGATTAGGCGCCTTGCGGACTAACCGTTCAAGAGGTCCTTTTAACTTACGTCCAAGTGCAATTTCCGCTGGAGTAAGAGCTGTACTCTCTTGCCACGCCGAATTTATAGCATATCGGAACTCTGGTAACCACTTATCCCAGTCACGATGGTTATCATGGACAAAAGATGCTATCATCGTTTTCAAAGTTCTGTTGACCCTCTCAGTTAAGTTGGTCTGAGGATGATAAGCTGTTGTGAGTTTCTGAACCACACCCCATCGTTTACAGGTATCACTTAGTAGCTGGCCAGTGAATTGAGGTCCTCGGTCTGAAACCAAGTATACCGGCGTTCCCCATCTTGTGAACATCTCTTTTATCAGTATGTTGGTTATGAGGTGAGTTTTCGAAGACCGCAGAGCAAAGAGTTCTACCCACTTGCTGCAATAATCCACAAAGACTAATAGAAATTCATTGGATCGAGGGCTTCTCGGGAAAGGACCCATCAAATCCACTCCGAGCATATATCCCGGTTCTACTACTGGGGTTGACTGCAACAATCCAGATAGCTTAGTGATTCTTGGTTTGTAGGCTTGACACGTCTTACATACCTTACAGAAACTCCAAACATCTTTGCGAATTTCAGGCCAATAAACATTGTCAAGTAGCCTCCGTAGAGTTTTCATTCTTCCCAGATGACCACTCAATGGATTTGCATGAGCAAATTGCAGGAATGCTTCCCTCAATGATGCAGGTATGACTAGCTGATTAGTGTACCCTAGTTGCCTGTCCGGTACCCTACGAAACAAGTAGTCATTTTCCACAATGTAAGCAACACGGCTTGGGTCAGTATTAGTTTGGTTAGCTGACTCCCATAAGGTCTGTAAAGAAGAATCAAGCTTTTGAGCTCTCCCAATCTCATCCCAGCTGACTGGTAAATTAGGGTCTGGTTTTGTGGGTTGACATAGGGCAATGTGGCCTACCACCTCTTGCACAGGTATGCCTCTGGATAGGGCATCAGGTACCACATTACAGGATCCCTTACGGTACTTAACAGTGAAGTTAAAACTTTGCAGCCTTAAAGCCCACCTAGTCAAACGGGAGGATGGTTTGGGTTGATTGAATACCCAAGTCAGAGCAGAATGGTCTGTGAGTACTTCAAAGTTTCTTCCCTCCAGGTACTGTCTCCACTTTTCTACAGCCCACACCACGGCTAAACACTCCTTCTCAGCTGTAGAATATGATTTCTCAGCTCCATGAACCAGTCTCGAAGCATAAGCGATGACATGCTCCAATCCGTCAACCTCCTGTGTCAGAACAGCTCCTAATCCTATATCACTAGCATCCGTTTGTACTTTAAAATCTTTTGTGAAATCAGGTGGCATTAGAACTGGTGCTTGTTGAAGGGCACTTTTAAGATCATCAAAAGCTTTTTGACATTCAACTGTCCAATCCCACACTGCATCCTTCCCTTTTAATGCGTACAAAGGTGCTGCTCGCTCAGAAAAATGAGGAATGAAGCGGTGGTACCAACTTGCAAGGCCTACAAATCTCTGTACCTCCTTGACGTTCTTGGGTACCGGGAAATCACGGACCGCTTCAATTTTTGAGGATTCAGTACGGACTCCTTCTCCAGAAATAACATGTCCTAGGTAAGTGATGGTCTTTTGCAACATAGAACACTTCTTGAGATTGAGAGTTAATCCTGAAGCTTCCAGCTTTGCAAAGAGTTGCTTGAGATGTTGGAAGTGATCTTGAATGCTCCCGGAATAGATCACAATGTCATCAAGATAAACGAAACAGAACTTCCCCAAGTAATCTCTCAGAACGTTGTTCATTAGCCTTTGAAATGTTGCAGCGGCGTTTTTGAGACCAAAAGGAAGACGAACAAATTCAAATTGATTGTTTCTGGTGACAAAAGCAGTCTTTTTAACACTGTCTTCATCCATTCCTACTTGCCAGTAACCAGATTTAAGGTCCAATGTGCTGAATATGGTCGCTCCATACAAGGATTCTAGGATATCTTGAATCTGTGGCATTGGAAATCCATCAAGAGGAGTCTTTGCATTTAACCCCCGGTAGTCAACACAAAAGCGAGTGCTACCATCCTTCTTTGGCACTAAGACAACTGGTGCAGCCCAAGGAGAAACAGATGGCCTTATGATGCCTTTGTTCAACAGATTCTCTACCTCTTCATCTATGAACTTTTGTTTGGTAACGGAAACAGGGTAAGCTTTCTTACGCACAGGAATCTCGTCAGTCGTATGAATTCGATGGTGAATCAAAGTAGTCTGTCCCAAATTATCTGTGCATACTGTCGGCCAATCAAGCATTAGACCTTCTAACTGCCGCTTCTGCGCTTTAGAAGCATCAGCTCGACTCACTACTTCCTTTACAGCCGCTAGTGTAGTGGAAGTCGTTAGCACTAAAGGTAGTGCAAGGTGTAGACTGACCATTGGCAAGGGTGAAGAAGTGTTGAAGGAGTAGATTGTGTCACTGTCTTCAGGTAATGTATAAGTGGAATTTTTAAAATCAAGACGGATACCGGAAGTCATCAGGAACTCAAGCCCCAGTACAACTGAGAACGCCAGATCACTGTCTCTCATTACATAAGCCCTTAGCGGATAGTCATGACCATGGACTGTAGCCTGCCAAGCTATCTTCCCCAAGGCTGTCTGTACATGACCATTTGCGAGTGAAAATGACTGTCCCCTACTTGACTGCATAACTTCATTGGGTGACAATTGCTGCCAACAGGATTCTTGTACTATTGAATAAGTGCTTCCGGTGTCTAGAATTGCTTGATATTGATGGCCTTTTATGGTTATGGGTAAAGTTAATGTAGACATCGGCTTTCCATCATGTTCTGAAAAGACAGCAATATGCGGGTTAAATGGTCGTCCTTTTGAGTTCCTATTGGCTTCAGCAGACTTAGGGGAGTTTTCTTGATGCCTTTGCCTCCAGAAAGCTCTCTCTGCCGCAATATCTCTCTCTATGAGTGTTCCTACCCGTACTAGCTCATCCACTGTAGTTGCAGTACCTCGTAAAATACTAGCTATTTTTGGATTACAGTTCCGAAGTGTTGCTTGAAGGATTTCACGTTCTGTCATCACTGGTTTCAACCTCAAACATAGCGCTCGGTACTGGTATGCAAATGTCCGGATGCTCTCATCAACTCCTTGTTTTCGTTCTCTTATTCTTCTCTCCACTTCAACCTCGTGATCTTCAGATAAAAAGGATTGAAGAAAAGCAGACTTAAACTGTGCCCAAGTTTTTACTTTCTTCTTTTCTGCCAACCACCAGTCTTTAGCTGTGTATGTTAATACAGAAGGAAGCATGGATAATATTTCCACATCATTCAAAGGTTGCATAGCTAGATACTCATCACATCGCTCCAGATACGTAATGGGATCCTCTTCATCCAAACTTCCGAACTTTGGAAATTCTAATTTGACAGGGGTCTGACAGTGCATCGGTCTGAAGGAACTATGAGTTACTCCAGTGTGGTTAAAATTTGGGGTAGAAGTGGCTCCCTCAGAAGACTGAATCAAAGATCTCAACTGGCTATCTCTCCGTTTCAGGCAATCTATAGTTGCTTTTTCCAAATCCTGGACCTTAGCTTCCAAGGTGACTTTTACTCGCCCGCATCCAGCCTCCAGTTTAGCAGATAAAGAGTCTTCTAACTGCTGTATCTCTGTATGACGATCTTGATGCAAATTTAAAATATGTTGCAACTGATTTTCAATGGCAGTCATGCGATTACTTTGCACATCTAACTGGTATTGTATATCTTTAAAGTGTATATTAGAGGATCCTTCCCAACCCTCCATTTTACATTCAATTTTATGCATTCTTGCGGCCAAACAGTCATCATCTTCGTTGGGAGGAGGAGGAGGAGGCAACAAAGAATCATCAAAATCATATTCTTGTTCTAGATCTTCCTGTTCATTTTCCAGATACAAATTACTAAGAGAATGAATAAGGTCTCTGACAGGCTCACGGCGTGTAGTGAAAGGTGCTGAAGAATAGTCTGGACTTAAAGGATCATTTCCCCCTGTCTCTCTTTGTGAGAAAGCCATTTTGCAACTAACAACCTCTTTAAGTAATCTTAATTCTAAAGACCCAAAGTAAATGAAATGTAAAGATACCTCAAACTATGGTCACAATAAAACACTTGTGTAGAATGGCTCATTGCAAGTAGAATTTATGTCTCTCTTCAAGATTCAACCAAATGTTGCTTCAAGTCCCTGTTCGGGCGCCATATTTTATGTAACATCTACTTTTAAGAAGCTTGCTAAGAAAGATTGCTACATAATAAAGTGAGGGACCAGAGACTTCACATTTCAATGAGCCATGTGTATTATACCATAAATCAGCATTCAGGCAGTAACCATACAAAATACATGAGGCATTCATTTACAAGACAATAGGGCTAATTCAGCTCTTCCCAATAATGCTTTTGGTAGCCAAGAGTTCAGTCCTTAGAGTCCCACAAGTAACAAGAAACTGTACTTAAGCGCAGAGTGGAAGAGTTCACAATGGTCTGAATCCAAGTGTCCAAGCAGCGGTTGATACTAGGACAAACTGTAATTCAAGGCACAAACAGCATATGCCAAAGGTGTGATTGTAGACAATTAATTCCATATTGGTCAAGGGTTTAGTTATAGATGAGTTGCTGCCTCATGCCTGCACGATGAACCCTCTGCATCAAACAAACAAACAAACAAACTGAGTGCCACCATAACACATTTACATCACATTTGCTGACACATCACCTAACATTACACATACAAACAAAGTACAAACTGAACACTTACGTTTGAGCATAAGAACCACAGGTTCCTCAAATCAGGGATAAACATGACCACACTAGTAGGCAAGCTTCTCCATGTGCTTAACACATCCTTCCTTCCTTACTCTACTTCTTCTACCATTTTATGCTACTAGGAACCCTCCTTACTAGAGTACCCCCTAGTGGTAGAACGGAGTATTACACAGTACAGAGAGCTAATAAGACAAATGTAACTGCAAGCTGTTACACAGTGATTGATTTGTGTTGCATTAACTGAAACTGGGTGGTGCTTGTTTGTTCCCAGCATGCTTTGCATATGGTTGAATTAAGAGAGAATAAATGTTAAAATTAAGTGTAATTTTATCTTTTTTTTTTGAGAAATTTAGAAAAGGCGAAGACTTGATAGTGTGTAATTGTGTCTAATGTAAAATTACATTGGTATTATTAGAACCATTTAAATTACAGTGGGTTACCATTGTGTAGAAGAGTAGAGCATTTTATTTGGTTGTCGACTGATTTAACTCTTTTCTGTTGCTTTAGTTGAAGAAGCATGTAAAACATAGCATTTAAGATGCTAATATGTGCTATTGCTAGCAAATAGTTATATGTGTCACTAAAATAAATAAAATATTAATGGATAAAATCATGTCAGGAAGTCTTTAAAAATTTATGTTGAGATTACTTATATTGGCTTGGTTAAAATTACTTAATTTCATGATGTTGAAGTTACATGAACAAATTATGTTTGTTTAATGTAATCCAGTTATGTGGAACCTGTTGACGAAATAAAATTAATTAAAGCCAACATATTTTTTTTTGAGTGAAAACAGATAAACGGTTTACACAAATGGAGCTAAAATCCCATTGGAAACGGGGGGCTTTTTAACATAAAGTAATATCAGTACTACTGTATTTCCTCCATGAATTACATCTCTGGACTGACGTCACTGAAAACATTATCATTTCTTCAATCTTCATTCCTACTCTGCAACTTTGCGGGATGCTGCTGTCTTCTGCTTCTTGCAGCATCCTGTGGATGTGATCCAGCAGTGAATAAATAAATGATAAGGACCTGTAATTCACAGCCATGAAAGCTATGACATTATATAAGCATATGCCCTCTCTTTTTCTTTCCGTCTCACCTAATGGATCACCATGTGTTCGACCACTTCTCAAAATGCATTTGTGTTTTACAAAAACATGGATTTTTCTAAAATTAAAGTTTACAAAAAAAAAACAAAAAAAAAAAACGTTATACTGTAATAATGTTAGATACTGTTTCCAGTATCCAGATACATTTAAAATAAAAACAAAAATTCTTTAACATGTTTCAATCAATCTGACAACATTTTGGATGACATTTAAGGTAGCAACTGTGACAAATTCACATTTTTTAGGACTGCTGGTAAGACTCTGGAGATGAGGAAAAACTAAATGGCAACTTACATGTCCCAGGTGAGAAGGAGGGCAAGTAATCATAATTCAGCTTCCAGAAATCAGTGATGACACAGATGTCTTCCCCATTATGAATATATTCTGGCCATTAGTGATGAGCAGAAGGCAGCTGTTAGAGGGTTGTGGCACCAAATCTCACTCACAGAGAAAGCAGTCTGTCTGGAGCCCCACAGAAATGTGGGAATTAGAAGTCATCAACGTGTGCATCACAGCTCAATGCGATACTCTTAATCTCTTAAGATGTTATGCAAGGAATGTTTTAGTCGAAGTGTTGTGGTAACATTTACAGTCACCAGTGCATTTGAAATAGTGGAGGAACAAGCATGATCTAATCCAAAGGTTTTCACCAGGGTAAGTGTAACTCTGTGAGAAAATGCTAAACCTGCACCATCAGATATATTATAGAATATTACTATTCAGTCTTCTTTCTTATGACTAGACAAAAAAGGGACATTTTTGATTATTTTAATTTATTGACTTGATGTATAGTCAACATTTGAAGATCAAAACCTGTCATCAAAGTTATACATGAATTTTTGAACAATACCCGTTCTTGTCGGACATACGGCAACTTTGAACTTCTATGATCTACTTACAGTTAGTGTACAGTTAGTGCGCATATTGTTATTTTGAAATCATAAAACTTCTGTGTACTACTCCACATTTACATGGTCCACATCCTCATACTTTTGTAAATATAAAAGACTAATTCTGTTTCTTGGGTGGGCAATGATAAATCCATTACTATTGAATTAGCATTTTAATTACCAGACAAAGTCTGTACAGAGTGGCACTAAATATACTAATGAACAGCTTGCAGATTTATGTCAAATTTATGCCTGGGTAATGTTACAGCACCATATCCTAATAACACCAGCCAGACGGACTAAACCAACGCCAGTTTGCCAGGACAACAGCTCCTGTGCCTGTAGCCTCAATATAAATTACAGTATTGTGCATAATTTTGTCAGTAATGAACCAAAATGCCAAAATAAAAATCGTTTTGGTTGTCAGAGTCTGCGGACTGTCTCTTATGAATGTCACCTCTCTTTCCTCATCTCCACTCCACTGAGAAGTAGACTGAACAGGACAGTTGCACTTAAGTTGCACTTAAACACTTGGTGTTGATAAGTCATATCAATCTCTTTAAAAGGGATCTCGACTTGGCAATACGCACTGCAGGACTGTATTAGTTCTCGTGTTCATGTAATTAGATATGAGAGAATGATAAAAAGAGGCAGGTGTGCTCTGGTGTGTCAGTAAGCAAATTTAGAAGACCCTACAGGAAGGAGGAGAACATAGAAATAAAATTGTAGTATTTATTTTGAACTTGCAAGTGTTTTAGCTTGGACCAGCTTGAAAAATGCAGTGTGTTTTTGTGTGTGTGTGTGTGTGTGTGCGTAAAAAAGAGAGATATGAGCTTGAGCACTTAAGCACAATGCATGATTCTTTTGCTTACACATTTTGTTTTCATGTAAACTTATTCAATCTTTCTCCAATTCTGCGTTCTATGACTTGTCTTAAAAGGACTTTGGTGATATTCAACAGCTCTCATTAAACACATTTCAGTCACAATCGTCTATTTAAGATTCTAATCGTCTATTTAAGATCATGGATTCTGAAGCATCTCGACTGCAAGTAAGATGGATGGGTTGTGATTCTGATTAAATGACAATATCAAAGAAAACATGACCAAGGACCAGCACTTGATGTAGGCCTTTTTTTGGCATCTCATTCAGAATATGATAAACTACGGCTCACTGGAACTTTAAAAACTCTTTCAGATTTTTACACTCTTACTGTAGTTTAAAAATTACCCACTAAGGATGTCTAACAGTAGAATTTTTGTAGAATTTTCTGAATTTCCTTTCAGTCACCAAAAATGACCTTCATATAATTTAAACTATATTCATTGTCTTTAATTTGATTCTGTGATACAAATCACGGGCATAGAAATTGCAATGTAAAACTTTTTTTGGGGGGAAACCACATGTTCATTTTCTCGTATTTGAGGCGTGGTTTACAGATGCCCAGAGCCATATTATTGGGTGCTACGAATGTCTATCAAATGCGCCTGTACGTAGCTCATAGCCAATCGGTTCAATGATACCAGATGACGTATGTAGAGCGACAGAAAATTAGACGAGGAAAAAGACGATGGGTCAGAGATTTATGTATACATAAAGGCTGTATCAAAAGGTATCTTCACGCCAAACTTGACTACGCTACGAAAGCAATCCAGGATAATGTGTTTTTGACTTGCTCTGGAAGTGGTCAGAAATGGACCACCTCAAAACTTAAGACCCTGTTTACACCTGTATTTACCATCATCTACTTGTGATCCACTAACCCTTCTTAATACCAGGTGTAAACAGGACCTAAGAAGAAAATAATAACACAGGGGTTTTCTCTGATAGTGCGGCTGCTCTGCTTTTGCAAAGACAAACTGCATTGTCTGCTTCTCATTTACATGCAGCAGCTCAAGCCAATGACTCAATTTCTGTCGCTCTCACTTTCGTCCTCTTGTAATGTTTCGACAGAGAAATTCAAACAGGCACATAACAATAAAACTCATCGGAGAGAGCGGCTAACACACTGCAAGCATTGTTAAAGAGGTTGGCTTGTTTTTCAGAAGCTGTGCAGAATTTAGGTTCACCTCGTTTGAATGCATTTGTTCAGCAGCTTGAGAACAAAGACTTATTCACAAATCTCTCTTTGCCCACATTTCTTTCCCTTTCACACTTGTATATCCTGTATTCATCCAATGTATTCCCTAGTGTGATCATTAAAGCGAAATCAAGAAGTGAACTGCGTGCGAGTTAGGTTACCATGGTAACTGATTGGTGGGCCATGATTTCGGCTCTATTCATATATTGGGCATTAGGAGGATTTTGAAGCCCGTTGCCTGGTTTCATTAGAGGCTAATATGGGTTGTGATGAGTCTTCTGCTGGCCAGAGAAGATTGTTCCTGGGTTGACAAGCATGCTGTGTAGGAGTGCTATGCTGCCTGGAGACCACCAATATACAATCTCTTATCTTAGATGAATCCGTTTTCCCCCTAAAATTGAGCTCTTCTTCTGTTCTGCTTTAGCTCACTCTGCAGCTAAAGCAGACAATGAGTTATGAGCACTGGGACCTGCCCACACTGAAGGAACACAGATTTATCTAAAGTGATCCAAACATGTAAAGAAGCTTATGAACAGAATGATTCATCACAATTTTGTTGATTGGATCCCGCAGCTCTTCTTAGCAATCACTCCTCTGAACATCCACATCCTCCTTCGACGTCTTGAGGGCCTCATCTGTTTCTGCTGATGGAGGGAGGACGGAAAGGGTTCCGACAGTGGAATTATTCCATTAGAGGATCTCATTTACTGTGGAAAGGGCAAATGAGAATGAATGATGGATATTAATATTAAGGATTTGGTAGAGCTAAAAACAGCATCTGTTTGACAGAGACAGAAGCACCAGCTGTTAATCACAAATGGAGCTCGTATCGCCTCTAGACTCTTCAAAAGGGTCACTGCTGACCTGCTACTGTATACATGCACACAGTTATTCTCTCTTCAAAAAAATGGCAGTTTACTGGCCATATATGTCATATGAACGTCATGTGAATTTTAAAAGGAACCGTTTTAATAATATCTTTAGAAAGAAGGAATCAAAGCCAATTTCTAGTGCCTCTAACCATGGTGACACATTTCAAGATTTTGTGTCTTAATTGTTATTCCAAGCTATTCTGTGAAGCTCCCACTGCTTTCATCTTTTCAGCTATGCAGTTTCGTCTAGTTCATTTTTTATTGTTTGCTGAAAGACCCTGCTAAAAAAAATCTAGTATGAATTTTATGCTGGTTTGTCATGCTGTTCTCAAGGAAAACAGAGATGGTCAAGCTGTATAATAACATGGGTTTGTTCAATAACGGGTTATGAGAAGGGCTCTTTCAATGGTACAGTTAATAACTTAATGAAAGTTGCTGTTTTGTGCTTATTTGGGAACTCACGCGTGTTAAAAGATCACTAAAGCTCAATCATCAGTTATAGAGTGAATCTACTTTATTTCACGATTGCAACATGGCTTAATTGTTACTTTACTCTCTCTAAATTGAGACCATAAGAAAACTGTGCAGTGTTTAACACTGAGGACTTTGCTTGGTACATACATACATATTCTGCAACATGCATTTTTTATTATATAAATTATAAAAATTAATTGGAAATTTGTGTTGGTCTTTATTTAACAGTGAACTCATACCAAGATATAACACATATGCAAGTCTTACTGGGATCATACCATCACCCAAAATACAACATATGTTGGTCTTGCAACACACCAGCACCCAAGCTGGTCCCAGCATGCAAAGTATAGGTTACCTTAAGCTGGTGACCAGCAATGCTGGATTTGTTTCATTCTTCAATATTGTAACATTTTGTATAACCGGAGAGATATTGACAGCGCTAACATTAGTGACTGACAGCAAAAAAATGTGTCTTAAAAAGCATGTGTCATGACATACTGTATGTCACTGACATGACAGACTATTACTGCAGTTCTTTTTGGTCCCAGATTCTAAGGCAGTCCGTTTGGGGGCATGAGGATGTCTGTCTCTTTTAGAAAACTTCATTCATTCATTCATTCATTCAACTTTATTTGTCCCCAGGGGGAAATTTAAAGGCACATTACAGTAGCTTACATAAGCAAAGCACATTGCACAACCAACACTACACAGCACATATCGTTAAAAAACTAAAACCTGAAAAATCATTAACTCCTATTAAAATTCAAGTTCATAAGCTGCACGGCCCTCGGGATGAAGGTTACTTTCCTCCTCTGTGTCCGACAAAGCGGACAACGGAGTCTGCTTCCCGAGGGTAGCCATTCAAACTCCGAAAACAGAATGTGAGAGGGGTCATTAATAATCCTACGTGCCACCTTTACAGTCTGTTGGTCGCATAAGGCATTAAGAGTACGAACAGGCTGGTCAATGATCTTTGAACAGACCTTAACCACGCTCGACAGACGGTTCCTGTTTAGGAGAGTGATGGAATGAAACCAGCTAGTAAATGAAAAAGTTATTACATTTTCAATGAAAGAATAATAAAATGTCTTGAGAATAACTTTGTTAACCCCGAATGACTTCAACTTCCTAAGTAGGTATTGTCTCTGATGACACTTTTTAAGGATTTCCTCTGTATTGGTGGAAAACCTTAACAGGTTATCGAAGGTCGATCCCAGGTATTTGTATGTCGCCACTATCTCCACTGGCTCCTGCTGAATAATAGTGGTGACAGCCTCTGCTAATTGTCTTTGTTTGGGTGAGAAGGTAACAATCATGTCTTTGGTTTTATCTATGTTCAGCTCTAGACAAGACTTTCCGCACCAAATTAAAAAGTCCTGCAGGGCTGGTCCGTGATGTTGTACATTACTGGAAAGCAGAGACAAGAAGACTGTATCATCAGCAAATTTCACACAATGGCAGTTTGGCTGGACGGATCTACAATCATCAGTGTAGAGGATGAAAAACAGTGGAGAGAGGACACAGCCTTGTGGAGAGCCTGTGGAGGTGAAGAGGTTGTCCGATAGAGTGTGGTTCACCAATACCCTCTGTGATCTTTTGGTGAGGAAATCTAGAATCCACAGGATGAGTTGGTGGTTGAGGTGGAAGCGTGTGATAAGCTTCTCTGCCAAAATATATGGCTGCATTGTATTAAATGCAGATGAAAAGTCTACGAAAAGAAGTCTGGCTGAGGTGTTAGGTATTTCCAAGTGCTTGTGGATGGTGTCTAGGATGAATATTTTTGCGTCATCAACACCCCTGCCAGCCTGATAAGAAAACTGCAAAGGATCCATCATCGAGCTAGTTGCCTTGATTATGTATTCCTTAATGATCCTCTCCATGGCCTTCATGACCAGGGAGGTAAGAGCGACTGGTCTAAAATCTTTCAGGACCCTGGCGGTGCCCTTCTTAGGGATGGGGATCACTATTGAGTTTTTCCACATCGCAGGGACTGTGCCGCTGTTCAAAGAGCCCTGGAACAGATGCTGAAACACACCTCCCAGCTGCTCAGCACAGTACCAGAGGGTCCGCCCACTGATGCCATCTGGCCCTGGAGCTGAGTTCTTTTTAGTCCTTTTGAGGGCACTCACCACCTCTGATATATTAATACTAAGGCCATTATCATCCGATCTTAGAGTGGAGATGATTGACTCTAGCTGAGTACTGTTATCTTTTTCAAATCTAGTGAAGAAGGTATTGAAGTCATTCGGGAGTGAAGTGGAACAACTTCCTGCTACTTCGATGGGTTTGCGGCTGGAAGAGACAGAGTTCACTGCTGCCATGTTCTTAATACCCTGCCAAGCCGCGCGGAGGTTCCCTTTTGCAAAGGTCTGCTCCACTTTGTTCTTAAATTTCAGCTTGGCAATTTTTATGGCTCGCTTGACCTCTCTATTAACCTCCTTCTTCTCGAATTCGGAACCAGTAAAAAATAATCTCTTTTTCTTATTCAATATGTTTTTTAGATCTTTAGTCACCCAGGGTTTGTTATTAGGAAAAATGGTAACCTTCTTAGAGGGGATCATACTATCCACACAGAACGTGATGTATGCTGAAACTGTATCCACTTGCTCACTGATGTTAGCGGAACAGGATGTAAGAATATTCCAGTCCGTTGTTTCAAAGCACCCTTGAAGCCTGTCAATACCGTCTGGTGTCCACTGTTTAATATCCTTGGTGACTTTCTCAACTCTCCTAACCACAGGTGTGTAGGCGGGGGCAAGCAGTATACTGCTGTGGTCAGCAGAGCCCAAGGGGGGGAGAGGGACGGCTCTGTAGGCATCCGGAACTGACCCATAGCATTTGTCCAGTGTTCTCCCTGAACGGGTAGCGCAGTTGACATACTGAAAGAATCCTTTAATTGATTTATCTAAAAAACAGTTATTAAAATCACCCATGATAAACTTAGGGGCATCCGGAGATATCAGCTCTAGTCTGTCGAGCGTATTTTTGATGTAATCTATAGCAATGGGTGCATTTGCCCTGGGGTGAATGTAGACCAAAATAAAAAACAGTTGTGGAAATTCCCTAGGAAGATAAAAGGGACGTAGGGAGACAGCCAAGAGTTCAATGTCAGGATTACACAGTTCTTCTCTGACAACAACTGTTTTGCACCAACGTGGATTAATGTAAAGGCAGACGCCACCACCATGGTGCTTACCAGTCAGTTCATTATCACGGTCCAGCCTCACAGTTAAAACAAACACAAACTGTGCTTTAACATGACTAAATTTAACAATAGGCCTGATAACTGTTTTGCTACTGTGTGAACAGTCATAGATGTTCCAAGTCTTTCCTTTAAAGACAATTCATTCATTTATTTTTGATGACTTCTTTCTCTCTTCTGTCCTTAGATATTTCGGACTTTATCTTTATTGCATGCTACTCAGTTTATGGGCTGGCAGAAGCATTGTGGTTTGAGAGTTATCTGATTTTGTTGTATGAGTTTAATTATTGAAGAAGTTTATGGGGGACTGGTACCCAATCAGGTGAAGAGTTGGTGTGGAGCTGATGTGTTCCTGTGTGTCTGAAACCGTCAGGTCCCTCAGCTAGAGCTCATGCTCATATCATGCTGTGACAAGAACACCACAGGACAAACCCTGAACACTGCACAGCTCTCTCTTCATTTCATTTTCAATGTTCTTGCATCAATACTCACAGCATAACAGTGACAGGATAAAAGTAATTGGTTAGTTACATAAAATCAGAAACAAATAAAATAAGTATTTACCTTTGTCTAATTTGTATAAGTATTAGTGACTATGGTTTTTACTTACACACTCTTAGAAAAAAGGGTTCATTGGGGTCCTATATATGAAGCATAGGGTTCTTTATGCTAAAAAGGTTCTATAATGACAAGAAAGAACCCTTTTGGCACAACGGTTCTTTATAGGCTATTATTCATTCATATATTGCATTATTCTGCAACATTTTGTAGTTGTAATCAAATTATTGTTTATTAAACTGTTGTAGTAACTTAATATCACATTTTAATCATGCTGATTTTTGCAGTAGAAAAACTGAAATGGCACTCTTCATGTGAGATTGATTAACTACATAAAATTATATAAATATATAGATTTTCTAACCCCAATATCTTGAATTGTGTGATCATTCACATGCATTCACAAATACATTTTAGGGTCTTGATGTTTGTCAATAATATGAAATATTTAATCTGGAAAGGACAAAACAAATGATAATGAATGAACCAAAAAGGTTCCATATATAATGTTTTTCAGAACCCTTAAAAAGGGTTCTGTATAGAACCTTTTAGGGGTACCAAATACCTAGCACTGTACATAGAACCTTTTAAGGTTCTATATAGAACCTTTTCTTTTAAGAGTGCAGTATTGATTTTTTTTTATTATTATTATTTAAAAGTTCTTTGATAAAATTAAAGATAAAGCAAAATGAGAATAAGTTTTGTTTCCAAATGTATGCCCCACATACACTAATTTTGAAAGGTTTGGGGTCAGCGATAAATTAAAACCTTTTTTCCCAAGTGACAGTAAAGACTTTGATATAATGTTACAAACTCTTTCTAGCTATCAAAGAATCCTGTAAAAATGTATCATGATTCCACAAAAATATTAAACAGCACACCTGTTGGTAAATGATAATAATAAGAAATGTTTCTTGAGCAACAAATCTGATATTAGAATGAAATCTGAAGGATCATGTGACACTGAAGACTGGAGTAATGATGCATTGCTGACAATTCAGCTTTTCTGTGCGTTTTGTGATTTGATAAAATAAATGCAACCTTGGAGAAAGAACAGACATTAAAAACCTCATGGCCCCAAACTTTTGAATGATAAGCGTATATATGAGCGTGCACGAGATTAGATTGTGAGAATGAAAGCACATGGGTGTTTAAGTGCTTGCGAGTACTCGGCTCTTAGAGTAATGAATGGTGTTGTAGGTCTCCTTTAGGAATGTAGCCGTTGTGTATGTAAGTGAGTGTTTAGGGTATGCATTAGTGTTTAAGTGCTTTAGATAAGTGGCTGCTCTCACTGTAAAAGAACAGTGATTGGTGAAACAGCAGCGAGCCCCCTGCTGGCTCTCGATGGGGGGGATTGTAAAGGTGAGATTCTCGGGTGCGGCGGTACAATGTGGGACCCCTGGTGTGGGTAATCACTATGAGGCCAGGAGCATGCCACAATGCAACAAAGACCCCCTGTAACACACACATGTGCCCTCCTTTGTGCAGTTAACTGCACACTCGGCCCTCTCCGGGGGTCCTAAGAGCCTCGGCAGGGGGGCGATTAAGGAATTAGGCACAGGGGAAAACTAGTGGTGTTGACTAACACTAAGTGGAGGCCCATCTCCAGTCAGAAAGCAATGACTGAGGACGAGAGGCGGGGGGATACAGATAGAGTGCTGTGTGTATGTGCATGTGTTTGTGACCCTTAGGGAAACAGGCTCTCTCTCTCTTTCTCTCTCGTGCTGTGAGGAGTTCACTGCCCTCCTCCAGGGAGTCTGTGTGTTCTCCTACACCCCCAGCACAGAGGCAACGTGATGTCAAGACCCAATAAATAAATAATCTCACCGCTGAGCCATGCGCACACAGGGGCATTAATGCAAAACAACATGGAGCAAACAAACAGCCATTACTGTCAAAAAATGCAAGTCCAGCAACAAGCAAAAAAGTGAGGATTATGCAGAGTGAAACTTAAGTACGTATGATGTCAGGAACTAACTAAAGTTTGGTCTGATTTAAAAAAAAAGATTCAGAGTTAAAGACTAAAAAGAGCTGTTACATATTATCAATTACTTTAGCATAGAGATGTATGAAACACAGCTCACACAGAAGTCCCTTTCAAACCAAGCAGCTTTCTGTTGGTCAATACGGTGAATACAAGAAAAATGTGTGTGGGGAAGCATGTGGATTCCTTTCAAAATGACTTTTTGCAGTGACGTTTTTACAGAGCAACAATAAATGGGGTGGTGATGGCAGTGGATAAGACACATGCCTTTGGTGCGAGAAACCCGGGTTTGAATCCACTGTGAGACACCAATGTGTCCCTGCACTCTAAAAAATGGTGGGTTGTTTTAACCCAACTTTGGGTCAAATATGGACTAACCCAGCCGTTGGGTTAAATTTTTACATTACATTTTTAACCCAACATTTCGGGTTTGTCCATATTTGACCCAAAATTGGGTTAAAACAACCCAGCATTTTTTAGAGTGTGAGCAAGACACTTAACCCCTAGTAGTTGATCCAGAGGTGTGCGACCTCTGACATATATAGCAATTGTAAGTCGCTTGGGATAAGTGTCAGCTACATGAATAAATGTAAATGACAGTGCGATGATGCTCAAAAAAAGCAGATTGACTGCAAAAGCAACTTCGCTAGTGTTATGTGTGAAAGCTGTTGCGTAAGAACACTGCTACTAAAAAACAAATAGCTTGTTATAAAAGTGTTAATGCATTTATGTAAATAATGCTCCCTCTAAAACAAGAGAATATTGCTTGTGCAGAATCTATGACAAAAGCCTAGCAAAACTTTGTTAAACTTTACAAAAAATAAAGCCAAGAATAACATTTTTTTAATGAATTTTTCATGCTTTAAAACTCATATGGGCTCCCTTCAGTGCATCTTTCATAAGAGCTCATTCAGTAATAGCAGAGGGGGTAGCAGCTCCTTTACGTCGTCATCCTGAAATCCCTCACACATACGAGATGCTCTAATGATGTTCAAACAAGGGGAACATTGTGCTTATCCACCTTTACACAAATCCTCCTGTGTCTCCACAGCTATGGCAGAGGAGCTGTTGTAGCAGCTTATGCTGATAAAGAGAGTCAGTGCTTCCTGAGGGAGTGAGGAAACACTGAAAGAGAGTTCTTACTGCTGAGGTCGTACAACACATCATCATGTAAAGGAGTGTGGCCGTCACCTTACATGCCCTGTCCTGAGGTGAGGTCTGCATTTACCACTGCCTTATAGTCAGAGCACAGGTGTGAGAGGAAAACAGAGACACCACATGAATACAAATACACAAACATTGTTTCTGTGCACTACACAAAGCATGCTGACAGTGACAGATCTACTTTGAAATACAGAGGGAATTCAGGTGAGCCAGGCATTCGATTTGAAGTTGACTGTCACAGCACATTTGATTAAATACCCTCATTTCTGTGCAGTACGGAATGCAGTTAGCCTGGATGCCAGCCCGAACCCCGCCCACAACATTTTTTGGTCAGGAAGTTCCGCCTGGATTCGATCCATTGAGGAGTAATTATGATCGGTTCGATGATAAACAGATGATCTCCAGTTACGTAATCAGCACGTTAGCGCTTGGGTTGAACTGGTTGGTTTCTCTCAAAGATGACTGCAACTGGACAATTGAGATGTATAGATTCCACTTTTGTGTCTGTTGTAAAAAGAAATCGACAGCGCATAAATTTTAAAAGACGACCAGAGAACAGCAATCAAGGCATTTGTCTATAGGCGAGCTGTGTTTGCCGTCCTTCCTACAGGATTTTATTGAAGTTTATTTTATCAGCCGGCTCCTTACTGCAGAACACGTAATCCAGCTAACATTTACCTAAACCTACCCATCTCCACCCCCTGATCCCTAACCCCACCCCAATCCTACCCATCACCACCCCCTGATCCCTAACCATACCCATCTCCGCCCCCTGATCCCTTACCCCATCCTAATCCTACCCATCTCCACCCCCTGATCCCTAACCCCACCCCAATCCTACACATCTCCACCCCCGGATCCCTAACCCCACCTCTAACCCTATACATCCCCACCCCTGATCCCTAACCCCACCCCTAACCCTAGCCATCTCAACCCCCTGATCCCTAACCCCACCCCAATCCTACACATCTCCACCCCCTGATCCCTAACCATACCCATCTCCACCCCCTGATCCCTCACCCCACCCTAAACCTACACATCTCCACCCCTGATCCCTAACCCACCCTAATCCTACCCATCTCCACCCCCTGATCCCTAACCCCACCCTAATCCTACACATCTCCACCCCCTGATCCCTAACCCCACCCTAATCCTACCCATCTCCACCCCCTGATCCCTAACCCTATACCCTAATCCCACACATCTCCACCCCCTGATCCCTAACCCCACTCCAATCCTACACATCTCCACCCCCTGATCCCTAACCACACCCTTAATCCTACCCATCTCCACCCCTTAGATCTGCATCCAACTTCACCCCCTGGATCTTGTGTACTGCAACGAGGTGCTACTGCCGATGGTCACTAAGAAGATGGGACTCAATGAAAACCCTGTGGTCGTTGTGGTGGTTTCTCCTTTGGTCGCACTCATGGAGGACCAAGTAAAAGAAGCACACGCATTATTTTACTAGGCCTACTTCTTCCAGCAGGCGTGCAGTTGAGTTTTGATAACTATGTAGCTGACTTACTGCGTTGCTCTGATTGGTTGAAGGTCTATCCAATTGAGTGCAGAGTTGTTGTTTTTCCTGGTTCGGTTAAGATATGCCTCATAATAAATGCACTTTGGAGCAGTAACAGACTCGCATTCTGACTAGAATATGAGTGGCTTTATCTTTTGGCTTTATCTTTCTTTTTCAATTATCCTTTGTCTTTTAATAATCCGTATGCATTTTTGTACTGTTTTTGTTTTTGCTTTATTTCATTTGAATGCAGCTAAGCTGCTGATGCTGTGGAAAAAAATATCCGTTATGCTAATAAAGCACATTAAAACTGAGAGAAAATTGCTGATATGAAAATGATGATAAATTGCTTAGTAAAATATCTTTATATAGCAAAATCTTTTAAAGGGTTAGTTCACCCAAAATGAAAAAAATCTGTTATTAATTACTCACCCTCATGTCATTCCGAACCTGTGAGACTTTGTTTAAAGTTTGGAACACAAATGAAGATCTTTTGGATGAAATCTAAGAGCTAGTCAACACAACTACCACTTTCAAGCGCCGAAAGGTAGTAAAGACATCATTAAAGTAACCTGTGTGAGTGGTTTAAACTCAATTTTATAAAGCAACAAGAGTGCTTCGGCTGCACAATTTTGTTCACACTTTATTTACACAACGTGCGTTGAATGAGATTAATATTTTGAAAATAATTTTGTTTTATTAAATTTGTTTGTTGTTTTTTAGCAGTCTATTGGCTGTCAATGGAGGGACAGAACGTTCATAGATTTCATCAAAAATATCTTTGTGTTCTGAAGATAAACATGAATGTAACATGAGAGTGGAATTAATGAGTAATTAATGACAGAATTTTAGGGTGAAATAACCCTTTAACATATACCACTTGAACTTCTGGGGTGCATGTCCTATTACTTGGGAATCACTGAAAGAAAGCATCTTAAACTCACCATAGCTGATTGATTTTTTTTTTATTTTGTAAAGTATGAAGGTCTGACTAATTCATATGATTGTAAGTTCCACAAAGGCTTCAATAAAGCATTTATTCTGCATTCTTAAAATTGGTCAGAAACCATGAGATGAATTGTGATTGTTTTATTCCAAGTAAAATTTTAAAGGTGAAAAAAAACATACATAATGTTAATGTTAAAAACTGATTTCTTTTCAATATGTTTTTTATTACAATGACCATCTATTTTCTTTATGATAGTACACTTTCTATCACACACAGTATAAGTGTTTTTTTTGTTTGTTTTTTTTTGTGCATGGCAACATATAACATAGCTGCCTTTATATTTTTGAACAACTCAAACTTGGATAATTACATGGTGCACTGCAGCCCTGAAGGATGTACAGAGGTTAGATCTGTCTCTAACAGATGGTGAACCCCTCCTGTTTAGAATACTAATGCCGACACATCTTACAAAATCATACAGCATGTGTTTCTGAGCTGGTCTTGCTTTACAGAGACCCATATTAGGGCTCCAGATTCCTACAGAGCCCTGACGACTTTATCTTTTGTTGTTAATTAACAGTGTCGTGAGTCGACTCAAGTCTCCTGAGGCTTTTTAATTGGGTAAAGCAGTGATGTTTGAATGTACTTTTCCAAGAAAATCACCAGGTCACAAAAACAAATGAGGCTGTTCTTCAATGCTTTGAGGGCCCTTTTGCTGCCCACCTACATTTTCTTCTTGCTTAGATTGTTCTTTGCATGTAGTACAATTATAATATTTAACCATTGAATCTTTGCTTTTGTGAACATACTGTTTTGTATGCCATATGCACACCATGATTTTGCAGAGTTAGACATATTCCAGGGTCAACGTATTTTATTGATCCTGGGACATTTCTGTCAGAAATTGTAACCACTCCTAAACCTACCCTACCTGTAAATGATCCCTAAAATCAGGGGGAAATTTATAACATAGAAGCACCTAACCCTGGTTATAAGCCTAAAGTTGACATAAACTGTAAACTTCCCCTAAATATGATGATTGGAATGTTGTTCCAGGATCAACAAAGATGTTGATTTAGGAACATTACTTTTTCACACCACACGTGGCTTTTTCAATATCAAAAGTAAGTAAATACAGGTTAATGCTAATACTCTCTCTGTTATTTAATTGGCAGATGTAATTCATATTGGAACTCCACATGGGAAGCTGCGTGTACATTAGAGTTGTTGTCAGATCCATTTCCTGGAAATCTTGGAATCTCCATCTGGCTTGGTAAGATTCAATGTGCTGTTTCTCTCATGGCAACTAGAGCCTCACCCCCTGCATGACCCTCATCCTCCCTCTCTCGTTCTCCTGCACGCTCAGTTTGTGTTCAGCTCTAGAGGTTACTAACACAGGCATAGTTAATGAGATGAATTGATTTGTGCTTGGAAAGATATCAATAAGCAGCTCTCTGAAACAGCTTAGTGTGTACAGTATTTCCTTATGCACAGAAACCCAAAGCAAGAGAGGCTTTATATACAGTGGATTCATTACTGAAACCTGAAAAAGAAAGGCTAAACCAGTGGCGTGAGTTTAGGGTGGGGCTATCTGTTTTGACTGACCAGTAGTGTTTGGGAAACCAGTTTGAAAATTACACATGTTTAGTAGTTTTTAGTTGTTTTTAGTCTAAAGTTACAATAATGAATAGGTTACACTACCAGTGCTACTCTTACAGCCATTTCTTTTTCACGTATTGTACAGTTTCTCATTAAAAATCTTCTTGCACCACCACATCCTATTGGAAGCACATGATTGTCCGTCTGCATATTTACACTAGATGTCGCCTTGGGGTTCTAAGCATGCACCAAAACCGCCGCCATCTTGGAACAGGGGTCTTCTTGTCGTAGGGAGTATCTAGGTAACACTGTCATCTCCGCCTGTCCTTTGAATTCGTGGATTTTCAGACTTTTGTGCTGCGTATGGATGCTCACACGAACGAAATCTGAACTAGGAAGAATTTTTTAGTTTCTTTTAAATATAGTAAATATTCTCTGGATTAAATGTCGGACCATTGGAACGAACCAAATAAACTAGAAAATAACATTCATGATGATTTATGGTGATTTTATTTCCGTTAGACCTTTGCCTACATTGACGTTTATGCATTAAAGTGGAGGGGCTCCCATGTTCCATGATGGTGGCTCTATTGATGCATTGGTTCCAATGAACTGCCATAGCCAAGGAATCTAGTGTATATATCTATGGTATGTCTGCTTCAGGAGAAGCTGAAGTGCATTTCTATCTCTCATTTTAGCTCTCACAATGCTTCCATCATTTAACCTGCATCACTTAACACCCATTTTCTCAACTTATGACTAAAAAGATCCAAATCAAGTTTCACCCACATTGCATACCCTCTGTAGAGAAGTTAAACAATTACCTCAGAAACGTATTTGAAGTCTATGAGAATGATTTGTCATAGTGATAGTTTAGATACTTGAAGATCTTTCTTACAGTTAATGTCTTTAAAGGCACATGAACCCTTCACACTGTCTAAATCCTGCATGCTCCACCTACTAACAAAGTACTGTGGAATTGAACTTATTTATTTACTTTGAACTGTGTTCAAAACTATCCCAGACTCCCTTTATGAAGGTCAGTCGTTACTAAGAATCTGTATTGATCAAAAGCATCATTTTAGTTTTTTATTACCTGCTGTCTCTCCAGGCTGTGTTGATCTCATGTCATTCACCGAGATAAAATCTCCTCATAGCAAAGTTTTCTCCTAGTAAATGCCATTTGTAAATGTCACAACAATGTGAATCACAGTGATTTAGATTGATTTCTGCAATCCCACAACATCTTGTAAGACATTGTGAAATGCGTTTAAAGTAATGATAGTATTATTGACTGCAAATTATAAGATTGAACAAAAAACTCATGAGTGTCATGAGTGAGCTGATCCTTGAGGTGATAGACTGAGTTCACTAATGAATGAACAAATACATTCATTGAATTCACCTAGATAGTTTAACCCTTTGACGAAAACACAATCTCAAAGGGTTAGTTCACCCCAAAATGAAAATTAAGTCATTAATTACTCACCCCCATGCTGTACCAACCCCGTAAGACCTTCGTTCATCTTCGGAACACAAATAAAGATATTTTTGATTGAATCTGAGAGCTGGATCAGTCCTACATATAAGGGACTGGCTCTTGACGGCCCATAAAGTCATTAAAGAAAAGGTTTAAATATTCCATGTGCCTACAGCGGCTCAATTATAAGTTTATCAAGTGACAAGACTACTTTTTGTGCGAAAAAAACATAAATAACGACTTAATTCGACTATTCTATTACTTCCTTATGGGCGCATACGCGAGAACTGAGACGAGGACGTTCTCATTCGTCTACTTCTTGTTACCGGCTGCTCCGCTTAGGAGTATTACCGCCACCTACCGTATAAAATGATGATCCATATATAAGGCGCTCCGGATTATAAGGAACACTGTCGTTTTTTTAGAAGATTAAAGGCTTTTAAGTGCGGAAAATACGCTAATTGAAAAGCGTATGTACAGCGCGCATCTTCCTCTGCTTGTAAACAGAAAGTTTTGCGCTTCCAGCTATATTAGCACATCATCTTATACGGCAGGTGGCGGTAATACTCCTAAGCGGAGCAGCCGGTAACAAAAAGTAGTCGAAGGAGAAGAACGTCCTTGTCTCAGTTCTCGCGCATGCGCCCATAAGGAAGTAATAGAATAGTCGAATTAAGTCGTTATTTATGTTTTTTTCGCACAAAAAGTAGTCTCGTCGCTTGATAAACTTATAATTGAGCCGCTGTAGGCACATGGAATATTTAAACCTTTTCTTTAATGACTTTATGGGCCGTCAAGAGCCAGTCCCTTAGGCATCCTATGTAGGACTGATCCAGCTCTCAGACTAATCAAAAATATCTTTATTTGTGTTCCGAAGATGAACGAAGGTCTTACGGGGTTGGTACAGCATAGGGGTGAGTAATTAATGACTTAATTTTCATTTTTGGGTGAACTAACCATTTAATGTTCTGAAAGCTTGATAAAGAAAGATACTTGCAAGTGTATTTGGTTCTCTTTGTTTTTCTGAATAAGGCTGCGTTCCTTGAATGGCCTTTCACGTTGTTTGGGGGGTGCATGGTCCTGCGTGCGCGTTTTCGAACAAGTCTTTGAGGTAAAATTACCAAAGAAACACTTCAGCTGAATTCATTTCCTTTTCCGTGAAATGAACTAGGTTAATATTTAAAAGAAGAAAAAAACAAAACTTTAAACAAAAGAATTTCAAATCCATAATATCTTGCAGTACTTATACAAACCAGAAAACACCATAAAAAGAGAAGAGCAGAAAGGAACAGAGAAAAGAAAGTAAAAGAGGGTTCCTTGATTATCTGTGAAGTTTTGTCTGTCTATATGGGTGAATCTATCTAATTTTAAGCTTTTACTAATGGACTCCTTGTCCATTAGTAAAAGCTTAAAATTCATTAGTAAACCTTTCCCACTGGACAACATTGAAGATATCAATCCATGACCACTTAGATGCTACAGAACATGATAATGAGTTTATCAGAGAACCACCTTGAAAAGCTGACAGTAAAGCCAGAGGGATCACTGGACTCATCACTAAATGGTAAATGGACTGCATTTTTATAGCCCTTTCACAGACCCAATGGCCACCAAAGTGCTTTACATATAGCTTCACGTTCACCCATTCGCTCACTCATTCATACACTGACAGTAGAGACACTAGAGTTATTGATCTGCTTACAATGAATGTTACATCAGGAAACTCACTCACTGGCAAATTCACAGATCCCCCTCATGACCTCATTGGCTAATCACTAAAACAATATTTATTAGCTAACTGATAAACTTGATGGACACATGTCAAATTCAAAAAAGTTTTTATTTTCTATTTACATCAATGCCATTAAAGAGCTATGTTGGGTATCCAAAGAACCTATCATGCATAGTTCATAAAATATTTTTTTTTTAATCAGTGTGAAGAAATATTTAATAATCTGCTGAACATTTTTCCATTATGTGCATTGAGCTTCCATTGATGTTTAATGTTGTGAATGCAGATAGCAGTAAAAAAAAAAAACCCTTTATATGTTTTAAGAGTGTGGGTTAAAGCAGCTGAAGAATGAGGGGAAAAGTGGGGAGCACGAGACAAGGTGTGTAAATTCTTCACGGTCAATGCTGCTGTAGAGGCTTTTTTCCTAGCACTGCATGGAAGTGTCAGGAATAGGAATGCAGTTTTGATGCAGAGAGCCTCATGAATAGTGCATGACCGGCAGAGAGCGGAGAGGCCTGTCTGCTCCTCTTATGTAATCCCATCGCTCCCACTACAGCAGCACAAGCAGTCTGGGATTCCCTCCTGCATCTGCTCTGCTCACACACAGCAACCTGGGACTGGGAGAGATGTATAATCATGAGGGTGGAAAGAAATAAGGTCGAGGAAATCATCATTCAGATCTACAGATAAAACATAATGTAAGTTATGTAACTGCAAATTCACATGAAGGTCATTTTTCATTCTGTAATTTAAAGAATTACATCATCTGTTTTCCTCACAGAGCAAAATCAAAGTGCAACTGATTAGTACTGGATTAACCTTTCAGTGGATCGTGATTTCTGCCCTGGATTATGTCTATACGTTGAACATCTCTGTGGGAATGTAGTGCTCGATATGTGATAGTCTTTGAAAAAGGCTGAGAATTATGTCATCACATCAAGAGCTTCCTTTTATATGCGTTCATGTCCTTCAGTGAACTCCGAGCTGTGCATCTGTGCTAGCACTATTATCTGAGCACATATACAGCTCTTGCATAACGTCTCTCTCTCGCACATGAACTTCAGATGTTCCCAATCAGTCTCATTTGCTCAAGCACTTCTCTTAGAGATGAAACAACCTTCTCCAGAGGACACTGCAATCATACCACACACATGGAGTCACAAAGAGCCATAGGTAACGCACTTGCTGTGGCCTTTAACATTAGAGGTTATGCAGGATGTCTAATAATGTCAGCTCATGTCATATTTTACCTTGGCTTAGTTCATTTGCTCATTTGACTACAGCCCACTCCAGTAGACGTACTTCCTCTCCGTGAGTCAGAAAGTTGACATTTTATGATCATGGATGACATGCAGCTGAATGTGATTAAGGGGAATGATGACTTTGATCTGCTCATTTCATTTGAATGGATCTGGAACCATATTCCACATGGACAGATGATACATGCAGAAGCTGTTATAAAGGAAGATGTTATTAATCCAATTGCTCTCCACGCTGATGGAACTTTTGATAGTACTTGACTGAAAAACATTCAACTGAACATATCATGATATGTTGGTACCATATTGGTTATCATATGATATTAGTTTTTAATGTATCAGTACTAAATAAATATGTACACTAAATAAAAAATATATTTTGTTGAAAAGTAAATACAAAAAACAAACAAACAAACAAAACAAAAACAAATGTAATTTCTACACTGAACAAGTTAGTTGAGGCAATAAGAAAAGGTCAGTTCTATAGTAGTGCTCAGTTCAAGCTTGTAAAAATTAAAACTTGTACTTGTAAGGATATTTTACTTGGAACTATTCTTCAAGTAAATATGTGAAAGTTATAGAATTAAGTAAAACTTTCTCAACTGTCTAATACTGGTGCTCCCATTAAGCATTGGGGCATGAATAATTAATAATGTTGCATTTTTCCAAGTTATCCAGTTGTTTAACATTGCAATTTTTTTGCACCGAAAAAGTCGACAGGGGTACCCCTGTCGGTTTTTTTTAAGTCGAAATTTTGATTTTCTTGATCTTCTTGAAACAATGGATTCTGATAGAGGGCTATGAGACTTAGACCTGAGTGCAAAAATGGAGGCTCTAGACCCTTCCAGAGCTGAGATATTGAGATCCCACACAGCATTTATGCCATTATAAAAATAAAGGAGTCTCTAGACCCTTCCAGAGCTGAGCCATTGAGATGCCACATAGCATTTATGCCACACTAAAAATTTCGACACTCAAAATTTCGACCAAAAAAAAAAACAAAAAAAAAAAACGACAGGGGTACCCCTGTCGTCCCCTGTCGTTTTTTTTTCCGGTGCGAAAAAATACGTCTCCCCAATCTTCTCAAAACTCTGGATTCTGATAGAGGGCCACCAGACTTAGACCTGAGTGCAAAAATGGAGGCTCTAGAGTCTAGACCCTTCCAGAGCTGAGATATCGAAACTCAAAATTTCGACCCGAAAAAAAAAAAACGACAGTGGTACCCCTTTCATTTTTTTTTTGCGGGTGAGAAATTAAGTTTCTCCAATCTTCTCAAAACTCTGGATTCTGATAGAGGGCAATGAGACTTAGACCTGAGTGCAAAAATGGAGGCTCTAGACCCTTCCAGAGCTGAGATATCGAAACTCAAAAATTCGACCCGAAAAAAAACTACAGTGGTACCCCTTTCGGTTTTTTTTTTTTCGGGCGAGAAATTAAGTTTCTCTAATCTTCTCAAAAACGTAATTTTTCGCCCCAAAAAAAAAAACCGTAAGGGGTACCACTGTCGTTTTTTTTTTCGGGCCGAATTTTTGAGTTTCGATATCTCAGCTCTGGAAGGGGCTAGAGCCTCCATTTTTGCACTCAGGTCTAAGTCTCATGGCCCTCTATCAGAATCCAGAGTTTTGGGAAGATTGGAGAAACTTAATTTTTCGCCCAAAAAAAAAAACGTAAGGGGTACCACTGTCGTTTTTTTTTTTCGGGCCGAATTTTTGAGTTTCGATATCTCAGCTCTGGAAGGGGCTAGAGCCTCCATTTTTGCACTCAGGTCTAAGTCTCATGGCCCTCTATCAGAATCCAGAGTTTTGGGAAGATTGGAGAAACTTAATTTTTCGCCCAAAAAAAAAAAACGTAAGGGGTACCACTGTCGTTTTTTTTTCGGGCCGAATTTTTGAGTTTCGATATCTCAGCTCTGGAAGGGGCTAGAGCCTCCATTTTTGCACTCAGGTCTAAGTCTCATGGCCCTCTATCAGAATCCAGAGTTTTGGGAAGATTGGAGAAACTTAATTTTTCGCCCAAAAAAAAAAACGTAAGGGGTACCACTGTCGTTTTTTTTTCGGGCCGAATTTTTGAGTTTCGATATCTCAGCTCTGGAAGGGGCTAGAGCCTCCATTTTTGCACTCAGGTCTAAGTCTCATGGCCCTCTATCAGAATCCAGAGTTTTGGGAAGATTGGAGAAACTTAATTTTTCGCCCAAAAAAAAAAAACGTAAGGGGTACCACTGTCGTTTTTTTTTTCGGGCCGAATTTTTGAGTTTCGATATCTCAGCTCTGGAAGGGGCTAGAGCCTCCATTTTTGCACTCAGGTCTAAGTCTCATGGCCCTCTATCAGAATCCAGAGTTTTGGGAAGATTGGAGAAACTTAATTTTTCGCCCAAAAAAAAAAAACGTAAGGGGTACCACTGTCGTTTTTTTTTCGGGCCGAATTTTTGAGTTTCGATATCTCAGCTCTGGAAGGGGCTAGAGCCTCCATTTTTGCACTCAGGTCTAAGTCTCATGGCCCTCTATCAGAATCCAGAGTTTTGGGAAGATTGGAGAAACTTAATTTTTCGCCCAAAAAAAAAAACGTAAGGGGTACCACTGTCGTTTTTTTTTTCGGCCGAATTTTTGAGTTTCGATATCTCAGCTCTGGAAGGGGCTAGAGCCTCCATTTTTGCACTCAGGTCTAAGTCTCATGGCCCTCTATCAGAATCCAGAGTTTTGGGAAGATTGGAGAAACTTAATTTTTCGCCCAAAAAAAAAAACGTAAGGGGTACCACTGTCGTTTTTTTTTTCGGGCCGAATTTTTGAGTTTCGATATCTCAGCTCTGGAAGGGGCTAGAGCCTCCATTTTTGCACTCAGGTCTAAGTCTCATGGCCCTCTATCAGAATCCAGAGTTTTGGGAAGATTGGAGAAACTTAATTTTTCGCCCAAAAAAAAAAACGTAAGGGGTACCACTGTCGTTTTTTTTTCGGGCCGAATTTTTGAGTTTCGATATCTCAGCTCTGGAAGGGGCTAGAGCCTCCATTTTTGCACTCAGGTCTAAGTCTCATGGCCCTCTATCAGAATCCAGAGTTTTGGGAAGATTGGAGAAACTTAATTTTTCGCCCAAAAAAAAAAACGTAAGGGGTACCACTGTCGTTTTTTTTTTCGGGCCGAATTTTTGAGTTTCGATATCTCAGCTCTGGAAGGGGCTAGAGCCTCCATTTTTGCACTCAGGTCTAAGTCTCATGGCCCTCTATCAGAATCCAGAGTTTTGGGAAGATTGGAGAAACTTAATTTTTCGCCCAAAAAAAAAAACGTAAGGGGTACCACTGTCGTTTTTTTTTCGGGCCGAATTTTTGAGTTTCGATATCTCAGCTCTGGAAGGGGCTAGAGCCTCCATTTTTGCACTCAGGTCTAAGTCTCATGGCCCTCTATCAGAATCCAGAGTTTTGGGAAGATTGGAGAAACTTAATTTTTCGCCCAAAAAAAAAAAACGTAAGGGGTACCACTGTCGTTTTTTTTTTCGGGCCGAATTTTTGAGTTTCGATATCTCAGCTCTGGAAGGGGCTAGAGCCTCCATTTTTGCACTCAGGTCTAAGTCTCATGGCCCTCTATCAGAATCCAGAGTTTTGGGAAGATTGGAGAAACTTAATTTTTCGCCCAAAAAAAAAAAACGTAAGGGGTACCACTGTCGTTTTTTTTTCGGGCCGAATTTTTGAGTTTCGATATCTCAGCTCTGGAAGGGGCTAGAGCCTCCATTTTTGCACTCAGGTCTAAGTCTCATGGCCCTCTATCAGAATCCAGAGTTTTGGGAAGATTGGAGAAACTTAATTTTTCGCCCAAAAAAAAAAAACGTAAGGGGTACCACTGTCGTTTTTTTTTCGGGCCGAATTTTTGAGTTTCGATATCTCAGCTCTGGAAGGGGCTAGAGCCTCCATTTTTGCACTCAGGTCTAAGTCTCATGGCCCTCTATCAGAATCCAGAGTTTTGGGAAGATTGGAGAAACTTAATTTTTCGCCCAAAAAAAAAAAACGTAAGGGGTACCACTGTCGTTTTTTTTTCGGGCCGAATTTTTGAGTTTCGATATCTCAGCTCTGGAAGGGGCTAGAGCCTCCATTTTTGCACTCAGGTCTAAGTCTCATGGCCCTCTATCAGAATCCAGAGTTTTGGGAAGATTGGAGAAACTTAATTTTTCGCCCAAAAAAAAAAACGTAAGGGGTACCACTGTCGTTTTTTTTTTCGGGCCGAATTTTTGAGTTTCGATATCTCAGCTCTGGAAGGGGCTAGAGCCTCCATTTTTGCACTCAGGTCTAAGTCTCATGGCCCTCTATCAGAATCCAGAGTTTTGGGAAGATTGGAGAAACTTAATTTTTCGCCCAAAAAAAAAAAACGTAAGGGGTACCACTGTCGTTTTTTTTTCGGGCCGAATTTTTGAGTTTCGATATCTCAGCTCTGGAAGGGGCTAGAGCCTCCATTTTTGCACTCAGGTCTAAGTCTCATGGCCCTCTATCAGAATCCAGAGTTTTGGGAAGATTGGAGAAACTTAATTTTTCGCCCAAAAAAAAAAAACGTAAGGGGTACCACTGTCGTTTTTTTTTTCGGGCCGAATTTTTGAGTTTCGATATCTCAGCTCTGGAAGGGGCTAGAGCCTCCATTTTTGCACTCAGGTCTAAGTCTCATGGCCCTCTATCAGAATCCAGAGTTTTGGGAAGATTGGAGAAACTTAATTTTTCGCCCAAAAAAAAAAACGTAAGGGGTACCACTGTCGTTTTTTTTTCGGGCCGAATTTTTGAGTTTCGATATCTCAGCTCTGGAAGGGGCTAGAGCCTCCATTTTTGCACTCAGGTCTAAGTCTCATGGCCCTCTATCAGAATCCAGAGTTTTGGGAAGATTGGAGAAACTTAATTTTTCGCCCAAAAAAAAAAAACGTAAGGGGTACCACTGTCGTTTTTTTTTTCGGGCCGAATTTTTGAGTTTCGATATCTCAGCTCTGGAAGGGGCTAGAGCCTCCATTTTTGCACTCAGGTCTAAGTCTCATGGCCCTCTATCAGAATCCAGAGTTTTGGGAAGATTGGAGAAACTTAATTTTTCGCCCAAAAAAAAAAAACGTAAGGGGTACCACTGTCGTTTTTTTTTTCGGGCCGAATTTTTGAGTTTCGATATCTCAGCTCTGGAAGGGGCTAGAGCCTCCATTTTTGCACTCAGGTCTAAGTCTCATGGCCCTCTATCAGAATCCAGAGTTTTGGGAAGATTGGAGAAACTTAATTTTTCGCCCAAAAAAAAAAACGTAAGGGGTACCACTGTCGTTTTTTTTTCGGGCCGAATTTTTGAGTTTCGATATCTCAGCTCTGGAAGGGGCTAGAGCCTCCATTTTTGCACTCAGGTCTAAGTCTCATGGCCCTCTATCAGAATCCAGAGTTTTGGGAAGATTGGAGAAACTTAATTTTTCGCCCAAAAAAAAAAAACGTAAGGGGTACCACTGTCGTTTTTTTTTTCGGGCCGAATTTTTGAGTTTCGATATCTCAGCTCTGGAAGGGGCTAGAGCCTCCATTTTTGCACTCAGGTCTAAGTCTCATGGCCCTCTATCAGAATCCAGAGTTTTGGGAAGATTGGAGAAACTTAATTTTTCGCCCAAAAAAAAAAAAACGTAAGGGGTACCACTGTCGTTTTTTTTTTCGGGCCGAATTTTTGAGTTTCGATATCTCAGCTCTGGAAGGGGCTAGAGCCTCCATTTTTGCACTCAGGTCTAAGTCTCATGGCCCTCTATCAGAATCCAGAGTTTTGGGAAGATTGGAGAAACTTAATTTTTCGCCCAAAAAAAAAAACGTAAGGGGTACCACTGTCGTTTTTTTTTCGGGCCGAATTTTTGAGTTTCGATATCTCAGCTCTGGAAGGGGCTAGAGCCTCCATTTTTGCACTCAGGTCTAAGTCTCATGGCCCTCTATCAGAATCCAGAGTTTTGGGAAGATTGGAGAAACTTAATTTTTCGCCCAAAAAAAAAACGTAAGGGGTACCACTGTCGTTTTTTTTTTCGGGCCGAATTTTTGAGTTTCGATATCTCAGCTCTGGAAGGGGCTAGAGCCTCCATTTTTGCACTCAGGTCTAAGTCTCATGGCCCTCTATCAGAATCCAGAGTTTTGGGAAGATTGGAGAAACTTAATTTTTCGCCCAAAAAAAAAAAACGTAAGGGGTACCACTGTCGTTTTTTTTTCGGGCCGAATTTTTGAGTTTCGATATCTCAGCTCTGGAAGGGGCTAGAGCCTCCATTTTTGCACTCAGGTCTAAGTCTCATGGCCCTCTATCAGAATCCAGAGTTTTGGGAAGATTGGAGAAACTTAATTTTTCGCCCAAAAAAAAAAAAACGTAAGGGGTACCACTGTCGTTTTTTTTTCGGGCCGAATTTTTGAGTTTCGATATCTCAGCTCTGGAAGGGGCTAGAGCCTCCATTTTTGCACTCAGGTCTAAGTCTCATGGCCCTCTATCAGAATCCAGAGTTTTGGGAAGATTGGAGAAACTTAATTTTTCGCCCAAAAAAAAAAACGTAAGGGGTACCACTGTCGTTTTTTTTTCGGGCCGAATTTTTGAGTTTCGATATCTCAGCTCTGGAAGGGGCTAGAGCCTCCATTTTTGCACTCAGGTCTAAGTCTCATGGCCCTCTATCAGAATCCAGAGTTTTGGGAAGATTGGAGAAACTTAATTTTTCGCCCAAAAAAAAAAAAACGTAAGGGGTACCACTGTCGTTTTTTTTTTCGGGCCGAATTTTTGAGTTTCGATATCTCAGCTCTGGAAGGGGCTAGAGCCTCCATTTTTGCACTCAGGTCTAAGTCTCATGGCCCTCTATCAGAATCCAGAGTTTTGGGAAGATTGGAGAAACTTAATTTTTCGCCCCAAAAAAAACCGTAAGGGGTACCACTGTCGTTTTTTTTTTCGGGCCGAATTTTTGAGTTTCGATATCTCAGCTCTGGAAGGGGCTAGAGCCTCCATTTTTGCACTCAGGTCTAAGTCTCATGGCCATACCCGGCGCTATGGGCGGGCCTTAGGTGGCCGGGCCCGCCTACCGAGCGCCTGTGCCCCCCTCTCCATGCAATTTGCAATTAATAAATTTTAAAAAGAAATTTATTTAAAAAAAAAAAATAATGTATTGAATAACTCATGCGGAGATTCCACTCCCAAAAACGTCGACTTCAGCTGTATTAAGAACATGAGTGGGCCAGTTATTTTTATTACTCTTCTTAAGTTGCACCAGCCCTGACACAATGCTAAATCATAAAACAGATATGTACAATAACATTACGATATCCTTTAATCGATTTAAATAGTTATTGATTTAGGTTTATGTGGTCGTTCAATTACGCCTTTATATTTGTATTAAACGTGAATGTAAATAATGGTCCAGGGGTAGAACTTTTGCCAAGCGTGCCAGAGATTCTGGGTTCTAATCCGTTCTAATAACATTTTTTTTTCCATCAAAACTGATTATATTTATCAGTGGTTGTATATCAGGCACAGACAAAACATCTTCAGAACATTTTGTGTTTTAATTTCACCGTAATGAATAGTCTCTCCACAACGGATTGCGCGTCCGAGTGAAGACTGTGCGCAAGCCAGAAAAAAAAAATTAGCCTATCCGCGCCAGCGGCAACGAGCATTAATTTGAACAGTTGATTTTAAAAACACATTTCAGCGCTAGATCGTCTCTTATTTAAAAAAACGAATGAAACGAATGCTCTGCTAGTTAACTGAAGATGTTTTGTTTATTTGTATTGGTACATTCGTGCCGGAATGTTTCAAAAGTGGTGGGTACAATATCGACGGTGGGGACATATCCCACCCGCAAATTACGCCTGGTACTTGAAATCGGCGTAATAGTTGATTTTTGTCCTATAGAAAAATGTATTGGATGTCATAATTAGGCCCCCCCTACAATATTAAATGCCCGTCCATTGGTTTGTTTCTGCAGCCAGCTCTGAATTGTAAGTCGTGTGAGAAACGAATCACAAAATAGAAACTTGAAAACTTAAAATATTGTTTGGAAAATTAAAACAACGAGGGAGTCGCAACATGACATTTTACAGCCTTGCCTTGTCGTATAAAGATTAAATCTGATATTTTGACTTTTATGGCATGAGGGTCTAACACAGTCTCATCCCAAAAAGTCATATAACTGACGTTTTGGGACGTATTTTGACCATACGTCAATATCCGCCTTTTTAGGGCCCCCTTAAACGTCGGTAGATGGCGATCCCGGGCCGTCATACAACTGACGCTTTACCTTTAACGTCAGTTAGGTGACGGGTTAGGTTTAGGTCTGGGGTAGAGTTAGGATCCCATAACCTCATCTACCGACGTTTAAGGGGGCCCTAAAAAGGCGAATATTGACGTATGGTCAAAAGACGTCCCAAAACGTCAGTTACATGACGTCTTGGGATGAGACCGGGTTGGAGGGTCTGCAGGGGGTCCTCTCTATGATATAATTTCCTGTTTTGTGTGTGTGTTTTTTTTTTACATGGCTGCATCTGAAATCATACTCTCCTTTTGATTAAGTAATTACTGTATGCCTGTTAAAAAAGTATGTTCTAGTGTAGCATGAATATTATATGGACGTACTACATTCGTCATTTGACTCCCTGCCATCCACAAATCCTCTCCCATGGCCTCATATAGTTAAGTGTGGATGTGCACTTAAGAAGTAGTTGGTCATCTGGGTACTTTTCGCCTATGTTTTATAAATTCTGTGGATGTGCACTTAAGAAGTAGTTGGTCTGTGTTTTATAAATTCTCACCATACTGCTCGAGAAGTAGTAGCTATGCAATTTTGCATGGGGAGGGATGATGATGGGTGATGATGTGATGTGATTTGTCTGTATCTTATATGATTAGCTGAGCTTTGTCATAGCACTTTTTAAACTGCGCTTATCCCTTTCTCATTAAAGACATCTGTTTGTCATTGCCTCTTCTTAATCACATATACTGCAAGGATCTTAGCTCCTATCACCTGCCTGCTGATTCGGCCCTGTTCAAACTCACTCCTCCTACACTGTCTGGGCGAGTGGGCTGGGAGCAAATCTCATTTGCTTTAGCGCTCACACTAAATCAGTGAGAGAAATAGCACCTGATTGCATAAGCATGACTCCACATGGGGAAATGTGAGCCTTGGTCTTCGACACCTCCGTCGAACGTGTCGCTCCACTCCTTCATAATTGATGACCAACCCGCATGTTGCGTGTGCGGGCTCCGTGCCGAGATGAGGTGTCCAGAAGCTTAAATGAGCTTGAACTTGACACTTGGCTCAGAACAGAAGCCCAGAATGTATTGTGTCCCCTTCAAGTCCAGCTAATTGAATGCAGTCATTGTGTAGGTTTTTGACCGGGAATGGGTGTAATGGTTTAAGCTTTAAACGTCTGCAATTAGGTTTTGTTTTAGCTATATTTGCTATTTATAACATGTCTATATACTAGAAATTCAAGTTGTTTTGAATTCTACAACTTTTCCACAAACTGTGTAAATTAATGTAGAGTTTTGAGTACTTTTGTTACAACCTTTCCTTATTACAGTGAGTTGTAGCGAATTAAAATTCTAAATTGCAATCTAGAAGCTTTGCATAGTTTCACTATGTTTTTTTTGCTATTTTTGGACCAAAATGTATTTTCAAAGCTTCTATTAGATTAAAGATTATATTGGCAAAGGAATTTGTGAAAGTGCAAAATAATAATCTTTTCCAGTTCTGCTCACTAAATCTAAATTTCTAAAAAAAAATTTTAACTGATTACGTCAGATTTTTATTTTATTTTACCAAATTATTTAGGTTTGCACTGTGCTCTGACATACACTCACCTAAATGATTATTAGGAACACCTGTTCAATTTTTCATTAATGCAATTATCTAATCAACCAATCACATGGCAGTTGCTTCAATGCATTTAGGGGTGTGGTCCTGGTCAAGACAATCTCTTGAAATCCAAACTGACGTGCGTTCTATTATACCCAACGAACCGACTCGGACCTCGGATTTGATGTCACGTCCACACTTCAAGCGTTCTATTATGTTTTGCGTGTCCGAGTCGGAGAAAAAAATGGACGCCACCCGGAAAGCTGTTGTAATGGTAGCACTGGCCGAGTAACAGGCACTAACATTAAAAATATATATATTATGACTACACCTTATCAAAACGCAACCATTTGAACTTGAAAATGTTCACTTAATGTTTCTCATGTTAATCTTCTGTTAGCAACGCTAGCAACGTTAGTAATTGCACTCACAACAACCGATTCCCATACCTACAGGGGACGCAGTAATACGAGTGATTATAATTGTCATTTAAAATACCAAAGCGGTTCAAACACAATGAAAACAATTCATTCTTACAAGTCACAGGGCGCGGCCATCTTGAATTCCGAAACGGAATTCTTGCTCTGTGTCCTCACGGTTGTCCGACGTCCGAGAGGAGAAATCCGAGGAAAGGGGGCGTGTTGCTATTCGGATCTCCGAGACGGATGAATAATAGAACGCACCATGAATGTCAGAATGGGAAAGAAAGGTGATTTAAGCAATCGTGGTTTTTTTTAGAGTTAACCATTTCTAGGGTTTACAAAGAATGGTAGGAAAAGGGAAAACATCCAGTATGCGGCAGTCCTGTGGCCGAAAATGCCTTGTTGATGCTAGAGGTCAGAGGAGAATGGGCCGACTGATTCAAGCTGATAAAGAGCAACTTTGACTGAAATAAACACTCGTTACAACCGAGGTATGCAGCAAAGCATTTCTGAAGCCACAACATGCACAACCTTGAGACGGACGGGCTACAACAGCAGAAGACCCCACCGGGTACCACTCATCTCCACTACAAATAGGAAAAAGAGGCTACAATTTGCAAGAGCTCACCAAAATTGGACAGTTGAAGACTGGAAAAATGTTGTCTGGTCTTTTGAGTCTCGATTTCTGTTGAGTCATTCAGATGGTAGAGTCAGAATTTGGCGTAAACAGAATGAGAACATGGATCCATCATGCCTTGTTACCACTTTGCAGGCGGGTGGTGGTGGTGTAATGGTGTGGGGATGTTTTCTTGGCACCCTTTAGGTCCCTTAGTGCCTATTGGGCATCGTTTAAATGCCACGGCCTGCCTGAGCATTGTTTCTGACCATGTCCATCCCTTTATGGCCACCATGTACCCATCCTCTGATCACAAGATTCTATACTACAGTATCAATATGGGCCAACATTTCTAAAGAATGCTTTCAGCACCTTGTTGAATCAATGCCATGTAGAATTAAGGCAAAAGGGGGTCAAACACACTATTAGTATGGTGTTCCTAATAATCCTTTAGGTGAGTGTATTTATTTCTTTTTCTTTTGAGAAAATGTTATCAAATCAAATAAGATGATCTGTTGATTCAGATAACACAGTTGTCATTTAGAATGCAGTAATCTGGTTGCAAATCACTTAATATTGTATTCATGCTGTAAATTCTTTATATTAGTAAACAGATAGTGATTTCACCCTTGTGGTGATGGTCTGACATTTGTCATTGAGCTACGGGTGTTTTCTGTTTGTCAAAAAGAAAGATTTCTTCTTCAGAGGCACATAAAAGCTCTCTGGAGATGCATCATTTGTATAGACCCCTGTGGCTGGAAGAATGCTATGGGACTCGGTGCTTATGGGAAAATAACCGTGTCGTCATTTAGAATGTAAAAACATCAATTCAGAACATTTGTTGTCTTTCCGCGACAATTGAGAGCTTATAATGACAATATGTGTGTGTGAATAATTAAAGAACACTAATCACTCTATTCATGACGTTCTTATCCGTTTCCTCGCTGAACTGAGCCTCGGGTGAGAGCGGTGCACAGCTGATGGGTCTAGAAAAAAATTCTAGCACTCAGAGCTGAATCAGAGAGGTGGTGCAGTGCAGATATACTTTCTGATACCTGAGAGAGAGATAGAGCAAACATCAGCCTGTTCCTGTAGAGCAAACACTACCACCAGGGCTTCATTAAAACTGATTGGACCCACAGGGACCACACCTGTTCTGGGCAGGTTGGGATCCACACACGCATACACACACATGCTCCGTGGCTTCAGCTTTCAGGGGAACTGGGTTAATACACTGCAAATACCCAATCAGGAGAACACGAGTATCTGGATTCTCAGAAGCAGTGGGAATCTCTGGAAAGTGCACTGCAATGATATTCCCCGCACTTCCATGTTCCCCGCGCTTCACACACCTCCGGCTTCCTGTAATCAAGCTGACAGCAGGTGGATTAGGGTGCACAAGTCACATGACACCCTTACATAGTATTGTCATGGATAGATCATATTTTCAAAGCAAATCCACACGAACACCACCACACTGTCATAATTATGCAACACAGTCTCATCCCAAAAAGTCATATAACTGACGTTTTGGGACGTCTTTTGACCATACGTCAATATCCGCCTTTTTAGGGCCCCCTTAAACGTCGGTAGATGGCGATCCCGGGCCGTCATACAACTGAAGGCCAATTTATACTTCTGCGTCGAGGGTACGCCGTAGTGTACGGCGTTGGCTACGCACGTAGGCGACGCCGTTGTGAGCATTTATACTTCTGCGTTCAGGTCTTGGTTGCTCTGCAGTACTGCTCCGAAACGCTAGTTGGCGGCGGAGAGTTTTAATGTTCCACTGTGTTTAGATTCCTCGCGGCTAGGTTACTACGAGTGAACGAGAGCTGATCATGTTGGAATTGGAGCTTAGGTGGAAAAACAGTTCACTTTAGTGAAATTACTAAAACTGAAAGGCAGAAATGAGAGAAGACTTCGGAGGAGATGAAACTTGTGGAAATCATAGACAGTGGTGGAAATGCGTGAGAAGGTACGTGCGGAAATGCGTAGGAGGAAATGCGATGCTACCAAGCCGACCAATCACCGATCTTGCGGTCCGCGTCGTCGCGACGTGTAGTTACATTTTTGAGGAGGTGCGCGTCAGGCGACGGCGAAGGGTACGCGGTATGGGACGCGTCTGTGCGTATGCTACGCCGTACCTACTGCGCGCACCCTACGCAGAAGTATAAATTGGCCTTAACGCTTTACCTTTAACGTCAGTTAGGTGACGGGTTAGGTTTAGGGTTAGGTTTAGGTCTGGGGTAGAGTTAGGATCCCATAACCTCATCTACCGACGTTTAAGGGGGCCCTAAAAAGGCAAATATTGACGTATGGTCAAAAGACGTCCCAAAACATCAGTTATATGACGTCTTGGGATGAGACCGGGTTGAATTATGAGTGGGAAACTTTCTTTAAGCCCAGAGTTTCTGATTTGAGTGCGTGTCAGTGATAGACGCACCACGAATATTTTGAACAGGTGTGTATCCCAGCAAACAAATTTAGGTTCTGGGAACGTTCTGGGAATGATATTTTTTAGTTCCCAGAACGTTCCTAGAACTTTCCCTTAAGGTTAGGGGAACGTTTCCGGAACGTTCTCCTTACGTTATAAAAATGGAACCTAAAAATAACCTACATGGAACGTTCCTATAACGTTCTTGTTTGGTTCCCAAAAAATAACCTCATGGGATCATTTGGGAACATTAGGGGAACGTTCTGTGTTTGCTGTGTTCATGACAGAACATTGTATTTAAAAAAAAAATTCTGAATTTTTAGTCTTGGGATATTCAAATTAAATGACCCATCATACCATTGATCAGCTCTACCAAACTTGATTGTCTTTTTCATGAATAAACAAACACTGTTATGTTGTCTTGATTGATATTGTGAAGCAGCTTTGATACAATCTGTATTGTGAAAAGCGCTATATAAATATATTTGACTTGACTTGACTTGACTCTTGCTCTGACCAAAGTGACTTGAATGCACCTGATGTGGTAACTACTACTTCCTAACTTGTAAATATGAACTTCTGGAGCAATATGAACTTCATACCTGAAGCACCGTAAGTTACTGTAAGTGTGCTACAGTAAAGAAAAAAAAAAAAATATTGGTAATTTTCCATATGCTGTTTAAGGCATACAAATCTTCAAACACCGATTGTATTTGTTATGTAGTTATTTTTGTGTATCTAAAGGTTAGTTCACAATAAACGATGACAAAAATTGGTTTTGTTGGATCCGTGTAGCCCTGTTGATCTTAGTTGCGTCATCATTTACTACGCTCATGCTGTTCCAAACCTGTACACTTCCTTTCCTGTGTGGAAAACAAAATAATATATATTGTGAATATATATATATATATATATATATATATATATATATATATATATATATATATATATTCAGTAAGCAAGAAAGTCATAGGTTTACAACAAAATGAAAGTGAATGACAGAATTTCCCTCTAATTCAAGCTCTAAACAGGCATATAGATACACATGGATTCACATGTACGGTCATAAACACAGTCAAATGTACAGTCAGTGCAATAGAACAGTAGGGTAGAAGTGAACACCTCTGACGACTCAGAGGCTCGTAATTGGGCCCAGGAGGACTGAGGTGGATAATAGTTCTCCTGCGGGACGGAGATGAGAAGTAGAGGGGGAGAAAGATGGGGAAGCTGAAGCAAGGAAATATATGCAATTTGTGTGTACCCTTGTGTTAAGTACTGCACTGTTTATAATTAAATACATGTTGTTTGACAACACATCACACTGCCAAGAAACAGAAAGGCTACTGTAAAGTCATTTGAGAGGAAACAAACACCGGGTTAAAATGTTAACTTAACTGGCTCACAACTATGCCAGCTTGTATTTTGTTTATTGTGATATATCTGTTATCTTTTAGCTTGACTGGTAGAGCATGACGGGTTTGATTCCCAGGGAACTCGCACACTGATAAAATGTACGGAAATCTCTTGTCGTGGAAATCTCTTGAACTCTCGTCTCAGGCCTACAAGGAAGAAAAGGAATAGTTGAATAAAGTCGTTATTTTTGTTTGTTTTTTCGCAAAAAAAGTATTCTCGTCGCTTGATAAACTTATCGTTGAGCCACTGTAGTCGCATGGAATATTTAAACATTTTCTTCATGGTCAAGTTTCAATCCCTTAGGCAGCCCATGTAGCAGTGATCCACCTCTCAAATTTAATAAAAAAAAAATCTTCATTTGTGTTCCGAAGACGAATGAAGGTCTTACGGGGTTGGTACAGCATGGGGGTGAGTAATTAATTAATGACTTAATTTTCATTTTTGGGTGAACTAACCCTTTAATATATTGCATGTGAAGAGTTCAGATGCAAAAGCCTCTAAGTGCCATTTGAAATTTTCTTCTAGAATGATCATTTTTATCAAGCTTGTATATTTAAATTCAGTAATTTCACTTAAATTGCAATGAAGATTACCTATTAATTGTCATTCAAGTGAAATTACTGAACTTGAATATCTAAGCTTGATAAAAATGATCATTTTAGAAGAAAATTTGAAATGGCACTTAGAGGCTTTTGCATCTGAACTCTTCGTATACAAGCATGAAAGTGTAAAGGATTATTAATTGTATATAAATAACTCATGACATGTAATCAACAGCAATAGGCTGAAAAAAGTTTCAAAAGAAAAACCGTTTTATTCAAGAACAGAATATATTTTGTTTCATGCTGCATGTGGCATGTTTTAGTCCATTTCTCAAAGAATCGATACAAGTACGATGTTTTGCGATGATGAAATATGCTTTTCTCCACTGACATTCAAAGTTGTTCAGATGTGAACGAGTGTAAGATTAGCAACACATTTTTAGTTGTTTGATAGCATAGTCAAGCAAAAGGCTAATCATATTAATTACCGGTGTGTGTCCGACGTTGTAGAGAGCGATACATAAAACGCATCACCATTCTGATTTATAGACTTGAGTGAGTGGAGACGGGGCTCATTTGCATATTCACAGATCCGTGTACTAAATGAAGCAAGCATAAAGATTTCTTTTCACAGGAAAAACAGCTAAATATGTCAGTTTGACCAAAGATGAGTGTTAAGGGATTATGATTGACTACCAGTGTTGGGAGTAACGCATTACAAAAGTAATACATTACAGTAACATATTACTTTTTGCTGTAACGCAGTAGTGTAAGGCATTACTAATCAATTTTCAGTAATATTTTACTCGTTACATGTTCAGTGAGGCTTGTATTACAGTTGTATTACAGTGTATTGTCTGCTTTTACTTCTTAAAGGCAACAGACTATGTGAAAGTTTTAAAGCAGTCTTTTAGTGCCAGTTCAGAGCGGTCGCGTCTGTAACATTGTTTTTTCCTCATAAATGCGAACACGAAAACTAAAATAAAATGAATATTTTAAGTTCTATGGAGACTGGAGAGCCAACCCTTCCTCATCCGATTTGCGCAGTGTAATGAACAGAATTACAAAAAATATATTTTGCCTCCTATTTTTTTGTCACGCATGAATGTGTGTCTTTTCCCTAATATTAAAAATAAAACATAGACTGATATTTGTCTAATGTCTGGAGTCCTTTAAGGAAGTAGCCTATATACGTTTCAATACATGTATTTTCTGAGAATTTTTATTTCAAGTTTTGACTGCAAATGTCATGTCCATAATGCTGGACTTCCCCAATTTTAAATAATTTATCCTCAACTAGTTTTGTGGTGTAGGTCTACGTATTTTATAATGTTAACTTCAAATAATACTGATAGCCTAATTTAAAGATAAGGCAGCATTGGATCTGGACAGTAAGGAGAATAACGCTGGGAGTTGGAAGAGGTGTGTCGCGATTCTGTAGGTTCGTGGATCTAAATCGTGTGGCGAATCGCGATTTCGGGTTCATATTGAACATTGTCACAGCCCGAAAGTTAAGTTCTACTTAGTTATTTTGGTGAAAGTAACTCAAAAGTAATACATGAGTAATGTAACGCATTACAATTCTGGGACAGTAATATTGTAAGGTAATGAATTACTTTTAAATAACAGTAACAAGTAATACCTAATGTATTACAGTTTGGAAGTAACTTGCACAACACTGTTGACTACAGGGGGACTTTAATCAGTTCATTGAATTGGAAGTACATGGCAGAAATCAGAATGCTTTATTGTTGACGTGAGAGAGGGTTTGCACTATATATTATGTCATTGGCTGCATTGGGCCTATGATGCTGAGATGTCTCTGAGGCTTTACAGGTTTGTTGCACAGATGCATAATTAGAGGCCAGGGGATAGAAGGATGGGTAAAGAAGAGAGAAAATTACATGCATTGGGCCAGTCTAATGATAGATGAGGTATCATTAGAAGAGGTGAACAGGAGGGACAGTCCTGTGGGTCCTGTACTTTCCAATCACAGCTTTCCTCCACGTCCCTCTCCCTGACCAGGTGATACCGGCCACTGAAGCAGAGGGCCATACGGCCTGACTTGATGCCAGATATTAGCCGCACGAGCCAAACTGAGAGAAAAGTTTGTATAGAAGACGACAGAACCACCACAGCTTTAGCGAAAGAGTTTCGAGACCATCCAAGATCTGTCATTTGACTGCTAACACCACAGCAGTGGTCCTTACTCTGGGAATCAACAGATGCAGCAAAACAACTGCGACGTATTTAAGCCAACAAGCTGAAACTGTCAATGCAGCCATTGACTATAAAATGCAGTTTTGTTGGTCTGACATGCGTATTTAGTTCGCCTAGGTCTGGAAAAGAAGCTGATAATACCAGGACACTTGGAAGTGTTGCTTCACACTGTCCAATATAAAGAGGACTATGGGGACCGCTCTGTTCTTCATAATACGCCGAATTGACTCCATTCCAAACAAAACCAGCCTACTGCCCTGTGCCAGTTAAACACAGTCTCAAAAGCACTTGGAAACAGGCAAAGGATACTCCAAAGGATACAATGGATACAAAATGACGCCAAAGCTTTACGTCCATTGCGATCTTGAGGACTATTCATAGAAAATTCAAAGATGCTTATATAACATTCATATGTAATCTGCTAATAGATTGCTAAAGTTATGACTTCACTTTGTAGGACAACTCGGAAGTTAGCGGCGCATGGGTTCCCTCGATTGAAAAGCTATGCATTTTCCCCATAGACTTTTGGAAAATCGCCAAAAAATAAGATCTGTGTTCGGTCTATGAAGATGATATTTACAAGTTAATCCAAAATGTATGAATTTTGAAGCCTATATAAAGTTAAAAAAAACCACAAGCAGACACAATAAAAACCACAAGCAGGTTATAACCGGTGTGTTTTGTATGTCATAGATCAAAAAGTGGAAATATTTAGAGGCTTTGTTAACCACAGACCTTGTTTCAGGCGATTTAGCAAAAACCCATTCAAAAAAACAAAAACAAAAAACAACAACAACAACAAAAAAAAAAACCTATAGACTTTACGGCGAGGTAATCAATTATGTTACAAGTCCAATTTAGCCATAAGCAGCTCAATTCAGTTCAATGTTGATTCAGTTCAGTTTATGTTCAGTAACAGTGTTGATGTTACAAACTTGACATTCAATCATTCAATCAATTTTATTTATATTTATATTTATATTTATATTTTTTATATCTGATTCGATTTTTAGACTTTCTACTGTCGATGTTATTTGTAAGCACCATGGGTCTGAGTAACGCAATTTCAATTCTCTGTGTGTATGTACTGTACATGGAGTAGAACTGACAATAAAGCATACTTATATAGCAGACTTAAAACAACCAAAGTTGACCAAGGTGCTTCACATGTTAAATGCAACAACAGGACACTATTCACACAATAAAAGTACAACAATAACAGACTTAAAGGGATACTCACCTCTGGAAAGATGAATGTGTATTTACAATGCGTCATTAGAAGAAATGTGAAATTATTTTTGAATTTGGAGTTTTCTAGACTGAGAAAAGCCAGAAAATGTATTTTTGGCTTATGTGGTTGAAAGACAACAACTCCCAGAATGCACTTGCTTCGCTGCCGGTAACAGAGCGCAATAGTTAAACAACAAGTCTAGGATAGTCCAGTGAGCCTCCGTGACGAGTCTGTCCGAAAATGTTTCGAGATCGGCCAAAATGTCAGAGATTCGGCTTTTGCGTTCTACATTCGCCATTCATTATGTTTACTGTGGCGAGCGGGACGAGTGAGGGCCGCGGGAGAACGGCGCGAGGCCGGTGGCGTGATTACCGATGAGCGACCGGTCTCGTATCTCTCACGGAGGAGCGGGAATTTTCTTAGCAATGTTAAAACGCACATCAACCGATCACTTGTTTAGCGTTCATGTAAACACTACATACAGATTCACCAATCAGAATGAATTCAGTTCGATTGAAACAAAAGGTGTGCGTGTAAACAATGAATGGCGACTGCAGAAAGCAAAAGCTGAATCCCGAACATGTCCAGGAAAAAGAGGATGGTAACCCCTACTACTCAGCTTTCTCCACAGAACAAGAGCCTGCTAGCTTAGCTTCCAAAACAAGATGGCTGACACTGTGTTCATTCTGTGAGTGAGATCGCCCTCTATGGGCGGGTTGAGAACATGTGGGACAGCCCAACTACTGACTGTAGTCTTTAGCCTCTGGCCAAAAAATCCTCAGATGACGCAAAATGACGATTTTTTTCCAGACAAAAAATACATAAATCTCTCATCTCAGGGGGATGTGAGGGTGGAAAGCATGGTAATTCGAAAATACTACAGGTTTCCTACTAATACAAAGCTTAATGCTAAATCCTGAAGTGTCCCTTTAACTCGAAGGAAATACCAAAGAAAAGAGATTTTTTAACAATGATTTAAAACATTTGAGAGTTGGGCAGGTTCTGATATGGACTGCAGGTTGTTCCACAGGTTAGGGGCAGCTACACTAAAGGCTCGACCTCTGGTTTTTAGTCTGCTTCTAGGTACATCCAGGAGGAGGAGATTGATGGACCACAGCACTCTAGCTGGAGTATGAACATGAAGAAGCTCCATTAAGTATTATGGAGCCAATCCATTTAGGCATTTAAAAGTTAAAAGTAAATAGTACATTTTTAAAATCAACCCTGTAATGAACAGGGTGCCAGTGGAGGTAGCGCAACCAGAGAATGTCTAATTGAAGAGAATTGGCACTGGGTGGTTACTCCCGGGTTCTGGACTGGCTGCAGTAACGCGGTCGAGTGCAGAATGAATGGGAGTCAATGGGGTTTCAACCACAGAAATCCTCTTTTCTCAGGATGTAATTTTTTGTCAAGTAATTTGAAAGTTGCATTCAAAAGGGAGGGCTAAGATAATACACTCAGCCGAAAATTGCATTTTTAAGTTCACTTATCTGTTCTAAAAATCCATTCAAAAATGTGCTAGCGTGTTCCAGCCAACAACAGCCTAACCTGTAAGAAATCAAAAGGACATACAAGTAAGTACTCGTTCATTCGACTTTTGGCCTATAATCTATATTGAACTTGCGGAATCAACAATAAAATCTATTTTGATTTAACGACAAGCAGGTGAAAGAGACACATTTAGCCGTTTAGCCCCATAGACTCCCATTTATTCTGCGCTCGCCCGCGATCGCCTCCAGTGGAATTCTAATGGAACTGCAACCAAGATGATGCACAATAGGGCTAATAGTAAGTGCCAAGGCGGGTTCTGGCGCAACACAGGTGTGATGTGGTCCCTCTTCCTCTTTCCTGTCAGGAGCCGGGCAGCAGCATTCTGTATTTTTGCAGAAAACAACCATATTTTTGATGGTAAAGTTCGTATTTTTGACAGTAAAGTTCTGTCAACCACAGCTGCCATTTTTTTACCGTAAATATTGCGGTTTTATTTTTTACAGCAACTTATCTTTATTTTCTATCACTGCAAAAAGTAGCTAATGATTTTCCTTTATTTACAGACACACCTTTTGGGCGATTGCTGCACAGCAGTAAAAAGCTGCTGTCTTAAAAGCTCCTTGAACATGTTGTTGTTGTCCCTCTCAGGGTGGGTTCTGATGGAAGGGGAGTTTCTGCCTGTCCGTTGTGTTGTGATTCCAGCCCTCTCAGTCTCTCCCCATCTCTTATCCTTTAAATGTGTATCCTGGCTCCCTGATTCTGTTTTAGCATTACAATGGAAGCCTGCTGAGCAACCTCCCAAGGCTGAGCCTCATCCACCGGTGTGTTCATTCACTCGAGCGACTCACACCGCATTGTAAAGCTCTTGTTAAGAGTCTGGACTGAACGGATGAGCCTCATCTTTAAACGGGGACAATGCGTGCCTGATTTACCATACGGTCGTGCAGCGGATGGCACGCCTGTTAGTTTTATGAGATGGCTCAACTTTGTGTGGCGCTTTCAAAGGAGAGGGCCACTGTTTTGGATGTGTTACACTTGAAAGAAATGGACAAGAATGAACTGTCTGGGTTGCATGAAAGGATACCCTTTAAAGTGTAGAAGAGGCAAACAGAAGGGTTAAATCTCAGTAACTATATATTCACAATCTGTTACAGCTTTTCCTGGACTCTGTATTTTCACTTGGCATGGATCTTTAAATAGGGTCCTTGATGAATATAGATTTGTGATTTGGCTGAAGTATTCTTCTGAGATTCGTTATGAGGTGATCTGTCAGGTTTGAAGGCAACACGATTATCCTGTTTAGAAAAGCACTCCAGCTCAAATCAGCAAAGCTGTAATCAAGCTGGAAGGCCACTCACTGAGACTGGCTGTGATTGGATGAGAGCTGTTCCTGGTACAACGGTCCACGTGCCTAGTCCTTGGGAGGGCTTCTCAAACATGTCTGAACTCGCCCTGGCGATGTCATGCCCGCATCTCACCTTCACTTAAAGTGGATGGTCAATGAAATCATAGTACAGAATATCTAGCTCACATAACATGCACAATCACGTGGTTTACGAATGGTTCCAAGAAACGTGCTGTTCTGGAAAGGCTGTTCTGCTCTGTTATCTTCATCTGGAAATTAATTTGGCTTGAGTTAAACTGTTGAGCTGGACAACTGTATGAATTGGAGTAACTGGTCAGCAAGGCTGGGAAAATCATGTTCACTGAACGTTTGACTTATTGATTCCAATTTAAAGCATCTAACTGTTATAGAACAGATTTATGTATGTATGTAGGAAGGTAGTGGTATTATTTACGCAAGGATAGAAATACCAATAGACATTTTTGTGCAAAACAAATACAAAATTATGTTTTTTGAAAAGGTAAAAGTTATGCTCTAAATTATGTTTAGGGAATAGAATATACATGTGACTATAAATCACAACATGTAAATAGGAAAATGTTGGTGTTATTTTGTCACTTATTGGGATTAGCATGCTAGCTGTAGCCATTTACATCCAGTCTTTGTGCTAAGGTAGGCTAGCGGTGGGTACGACACGCATACGGCCGACTGTCAGGGAAAAAAAGGCACCAAAACCATTCCGACAAAAACAAAAAAGACAAAATCAAGTTAGTTTGCCATTAACACAAATGAAAACATTTGCAAATGTTTGTTTTACCTTAAATTTGAAATAATATACTAACCTTTTTAGAGTTACCGGTACATCTTTTGTCCACATTAACTGCCACTTCAACCATACAGTCAAAAAAATTCCAAATAAATCTCTTGCCATTGGTCAGTTTTTTTGCGGGCAAGTTCACTAAATTGACACTTACAGTAGAGAAGAAATACAGTAGTGACCATATATTTTCCCATAATCCTTTGTATACTGTCAAAACATTTTACAGTATCTTACAGTACGTTACAGTAAAATACTGTTCAAATTACAGAAACCAGTTACAGTGCAATATAAATAAAAATCATTTAAAGTGTGCGCGTGTGCAACTGCTATAATCACTATGATTGAACCCATTACATTCTTATGAGGTCTGATGAATGAAGAGCTGAATGAGAGCCCAACTGAAACATCTTGCAGGAGAAAGGTGAACGCCGAATGTGTCAGATTTAATAAATAGCCAATTTAAATGTAAAGGGGGAAAAGCAGATGGCTTAAAATTTGTGTGGTCTTTGATCTCTCAATATTGCAGCTGATGAGCCTTAATGAAGTACTTGAATGGGTCATGAGATGACTATATTTAATCTAAATGATAATCAGGTGACTCACAACAAACTAGCTTGGGGACCAATGACTTTACACTGGTCATGGATGGCCACCAGGATTAGCATTAGTATCTACTACAGTTTATAACATATTATGGGATTCTTTATATGACTAAAAAACAATTGTCTGTATGAAGTTATTCAGCATGACTCCCTCGGAGAGAGACATTGCAATATCTCTGACAACCTCATGCTCCAATCAATCCTTTCATAACGCTGAGAATAACCTGAGACACAAGCCGCACCTCGGGTCAGGCAAGCCCACACATGTTCTGTTTACTGATTAGACACGCTAGTTGTGAGGGAGAACAATGCACCATTCCTCAACACAATGAGTCAAACGGCGTTCAGAAGGTCCAGCTCGTAATACTTTCAGTTTTTCCAGTTAGGAAAATGGATACTTATAATTGGGTGGGGGGTGGTAACCACTGACATGTTGCTGAACCAGTATTACTACATTTAGTAATCGTTTGTTCATATATATTGTATTATTATGTGTAATTGTTTAATTGTTAAGTGATCGTTTATAATAGTTTCAGGATATCAGTTATCAGACACTTGTACATTTCAATCATTTAAAGTAATATTAGTTGATGCTTTCTTTCTTTAGAACAAAGAATGTAGCTGTCTTGGTCCAACATTTACTCGTGTATTTGCTTGTCGAATATTTAATGCATGTTTTCTTGGGTCATTTGTCAGAATGTGTGCATGGATAATTGGATGTATATGTACAAACATAACTTTGGTTTAATAGAATTAATTACCAGCTGTGCATCTGCTCCGTTGAGGTCAGTGATTTTTCCTGGAGAGGGCATTGTGTGGGTTTTGAGGAGCTCGTTAAAGCCGTCCCTGTAGCAGAAATGTAATTTACAAACAGAGGGCTGCGGAGCCAAGAATGAAGCGTTGAGGGTCACAGAGTCCTCACACTCACCGTCTGAGGCCTGGATCTGACAGCTGAGCAGGCAAATGAAAGAACCAGAGGGGATAGAAAGCGTGACGGTTAACTCTTGAAACGCTGGAGGAAGAAAACTGACAGGGCTGCCTCACAGAATAGAGTGTAAATAATCATATAGGTGTTTGATGAATTGATGTTTATACATTTTCCAGGTTAACGGTACACTAAAAATTTGTGGTCAGTAAGATTTTCTTTTAGTTTTAGTAAAGACATTTATGATGTTGCAAAATATTTGAAAAAGCTGCAGCTTTGCAATCATAGCAATGAATTACATTTTTAAACAGTACTGGGTGGAAATTACAATTTTTTAATGGTTTTTGAAAGAAGTCCCTTGTGTTCATCAAGCCTGCATTTATTTGATCAAAAATACAGTAATCTTGTGAAATATTATTACTTTGTAAAATACTGGTTCTTTTTATTCATCAATGAATCCTGAAAAAAGGTGTCACGGGTAATCACGGAAATAAGTTGCATTTTAAAGTATATTAAAGTAGTAGTTCACTTTAAAAAAAACTTTTGCTGATAATTTACTCACCCCCATGTCATCCAAGATGTCCATGTGATTCTTTTTTTCAGTCGAAAAGAAATTAAGGTTTTTGATGAAAACATTCCAGGATTTTTCGGTTCAAGGTCCAAAAGGCAGTTTCAGTGCAAAATGACCATTTGAGCTTATGAAACTTAAACTTTGTTATTTTAAAAAAAAAATGAGCAATCATTTCGCTTAATAAGACCCTTATTCATCGTCTGGAATCGTTTAAAGCCCTTTGAACAGTTTGCAGTTTGCACTGAAACTGTCTTTTGGACCTTGAACCATTTGGTTCCCATTTAAGTCCATTATATGGAGAAAAATCCTGGAATGTTTTTTATCAAAAACCTTAATTTCTTTTTAACTGAAGAAAGAATGACATGAACATCTTGGATGACATGGGGGTGAGTAAATTATCAGCAAAAGTTTTTTTTAAAAGTGAACTACTCCTTTAAGATAGGACGCCATTATTTTAAATTGTAATAATATTTCAGAATATTACAGATTTTCTGTAGTTTTGATCAAATAAATGCAGGCTTGATGAGCACAAGCGACTTCTTTCAAATACATTGATAGTAATGCTTCCAAACTATTGACTGGTACTGTATATTAAAGTAGGAAACTATAATATCTCTACTATAATTCATGTTAACACACTATAACCAAGTCACATCAAAGTCTCATCAACTTTATGCATTTTAAAAATACAGTATGTTTACATTTCCAGTTTTTTGCCTAGTTACCTTCTTCTTGGATTAGTTAATTATTACCTAATCACCTAAATGGCACTTGTAGTTTCAATCACTCTCCTTGGCTTTAATTGCCATCAAATAATAAATTAATTTTCATAGTGATTTCAATGGACTGTATTTAGCACGTTTTGACAGATAACCCTTTAAATTCATCTACCTGATGCCTCTCGCCCCCTCTAAAATGACGGGGGCAAGGCACAGGTGGCAGATAGGCCAAATTTTGTGAGAGGGGCTCTTCTCTCTCCACTGAGGCATGACTGCGCTGTCTGAAGCAGGTGCGTGGTATCCATCCCGCTCCCCTCCCCCCGACTCGTTCACCTGTAAGCCCTGACTTGCAGCCGTGGCTCTGGGGGTCTGCTGCGGCCTACGTGCTCATCTGAGGGACAATGAGGATAGACAGCCTGTCACTGACCACCTGCTGCGCAGCTGCCAGGTTCCTGTTTCAGAATCGGCTTTCAGCATCCCCCCCTCTTTACCGCTCTGCCTGCAGTATGACTCCTCTGCCTGATCGAATGGAGGTACGGTGGCACACGCTGACATTATCATCCCCATCACAGCAGTGCTGGAATATGACTTACAGCTAGACATGTACGATATAACAATACCAGATTGGTCCAAATTAAAAATGATTTAATGACTCGTAAATGTAAGTACACATTGATGGCCTAAGACACGAAACGAGCGGTTTGTGTGAGAAAACGAACAGTATTTATATCGTTTTTACCAACCACAGCCACAAAGCAAAGCCCTCAGATCACTTGGACGTGGCTGTGGTTATAATATATAAATACTGTTTGTTTTCTCACACAAACCGCTCGTTTCGTGTCTTAGGTCATCAGTGTGTACTTACATTAACAAGTCATTGAATCATGTTTTATTTGGACTTCTCTGTGAGGTGGTGACCATAGACCTCCATTATATGACTGGTAGACAAGAACGGTTTGACCTAAAAATATTAAAATTAAAAATACTGTGGAAACAAAGACACCTACATCTTGGATGCCCTTGAGGTAAGCTAAAACATATCAAAAATTAATTTCAAAGTGAACTATCCCTTTAACAGCTGATATTAGATTTGATTTATTGCCATTTGTATTGAATATTTAATTGTGCCTGCTCATTTCCTCTATACATGATTGCCATTATTTAACATTCAAAGTGAATCTTTAACCCACTGATAATTTAATAACTGTCTTTTAGCAAATCTCAACATGAAAAGCCATTTTTCATACTGTGTGATGTTCAAATTGACTTGTAGCTTGTTGCTTGTACACTAAAAAAAGATCATTTAAGGTGGTTTAACGTAACGTAAAGTAACCTGGTTGCCTTAACATTTTAAGTTAATTGAAATTTAAAAATTTGAGTTAATACAAAGTAGGAGATTGGTTTAATCAACAGAAACTCAAAATATTATGTTACCTGAAGCCACTTTAATTATCTAAGTTGATTTCACAAAAATAAAAAAACAGTGTATTTTACAGTTTATTGATTCAATATTTAACTTTGATTGCAATGTCACTATCGTATATGAACAGAACTGGATGATGACATCAATTTCATTGATGATCGCACAATTTTTGAACGGACTGAATCAACACCAAACTGACTGACTCCAGTTGAACAATGACAGTTTTTAATGAGAACTGAACTGAGGTGAATGATGACATCACTGTTTTTTGTAGAGTAAAACTACAACTAATTTGATAATTGATGATCTTTACAACAGAACTGAACTGACTGCAGCTGAACAATGACAGTATTTTTTGTTTTAGAGTTTATCATTTAAATTTAAATATTTAATCATTTTAATATCTGCCATGATAATTGTTGGCGGTTCATCATAACACACGCCTAAATACATACAAAGTGGCCATTTTTTTAGGCTTTGTGGTGAGGTCTGAAAGAAAATGTATTTTGTTTTTAGCATTATATTTTGGAAAAATTAATTGGATAAAAATGTTGAAAACGAGCTAGACAAGCTGCATCTGGAGTATTTAATAACCACTGTGCCACAGATTCAAGAAGAGGTCAAACCAATAACTGGCTTCTTTTTTTATTGCCTACTGGACAACAGGACGTCTCATTTCACTGGTCAGAAGTGTGGTTAATCTGTCAACAGCTGGAAGACAAAAATGTCCCCTCTTTGACCAGAGGGGTCAACTGTTAAATCTGGTAGATGTTCATAATCACCCAAGCCAAACAGTATACGAGACATCTTAGTGCGTCTAACACAGTGGTTCTCAACCAGGGGGCCGGAAACCTGACTTTCTAAGGAGGCCTCGGGATTAAAGGGATAGTTCACCGTTGCGTTGTTACAAACCTGTATGAATTTCTTTCTTCTGCTGAACACAAAGGACAATATTTTGTAGAATGTCGGTAACCAGACAGTTGATGCGCCCCATTGACTTCCATGGTATTTTTTTTTTCTACTATGGAAGTCACTAGTCTTCACTAGACGTTTGAACCCACTGTATTTTTTCTGTATTATTCCATTAACAATAAATCAGACAGAAAGACACATTTTTGTATTCACATTTTGTGCCCGGAGTCATTTCAAGAAGCACTATCTTCTTAATAAAGTCAGATGAGCATGCAATAGACCAGATAGATTGATAGAGAGAAAGACGTCAATGTATCTCAAATATTCCCGAGCCACTAATCAGCAAATAGCTGTTATGCACAATTGAAGTAGTGGGATTAGATTAGAGGATCCCCCTGCATGTTGATTTGATTATGATCAATGATTTGCGATATGGCCCTCTTACCCTAAAATTACCATGTCTATAGGCCAGTGGACGGAGAAGTTGGGGGCTGGGCGAGAGATGGCTAATTTCCTCTAAAGTGCCTGAGTGAGGTTATAGAGATGCTAAAAAGATCTGATTGCAGTGTTCGCCTCACATGCTCCTTTGTCCTTATCGGGGAAGAAGCGGACAGGTTAACGGAGAAGTTAAAGAGATAGTTCACCCAAAAAGTAAAATTCTGCCGTTATTTACTCACCGTTATGTTTCAATCTTTTTTTTTTATATGAAATCTGAGAGATTGACAGCTTCGCGAATACTTTGATGCTTTAAAAAGTTCATAAAGAGATCGTCACGCTAATCCACATGAATTGAGCGGTTTAGTCCAAATTTTCTGACAAGACTCAATCGCTTTATATGATGAACGGATTTAATCAGTGGTGGAGGAAGTACTGAATCTCAGTAGGCTACTTAAGTAAAAGTACAAATAACCAGATAAATATTTACTTTAGTAAAAGTAGAAGTAACACAATGACAACCATACACTCTAAAAAATGCTGGGTTGTTTTAACCCAACTTTGGGTCAAATATGGACTAACCCAGCCGTTGGGTTAAATTTTTACATTACATTTTTAACCCAACATTTCGGGTTTGTCCATATTTGACCCAAAATTGGGTTAAAACAACCCAGCATTTTTTAGAGTGTACTTAAGTCAAAAGTAAAAAGTAACTGATTTTAAATATACTTTAAGTATTAAAAGTAAAAGTACTTGCATAACAATTGATTCTCTTGATGACTATTTTCTAATGATTAATAAAACATTTAATTCTAACTCATTCAACCTAATACTCCTATAATGATGTTCAATAATGATGGAAAAAAAAAATTGTTGTCACCATTTCTGAAACAAGCTTGCAGTTAGGCAATATAAACCATGCTTATCCTTACTATATGTTAATAACTATGTTTGGCAGTAAACGCGATTAATTTATGGTGTAATTCTGAACCTCTTCGCTTGCCATAATCCTAACCAAACGCATATTACACAGGGTGTGTTTCCTATGCAAAACAAAATTTCGCGTATAAAATGCACGATAAACACACTGCGTGCGAGACGCATTTAGTTGATGCATCTATGGCAACCAAACGTCACTGGTGAGACAAACGTGCAAAGAACGGACGGTCAGATTACGTTTTGGCAGGGGGAAAACTGATCAGAAAATGTAATGAAAATGTAACAGAAGTTGTAGAAATGTAGTGGAGTAGAAAGTATAATAATTGCTGCAAAATGTAACGAAGTAAAAGTAAAAAGTAGGCACTATTTATTCTACTTAAGTAAAGTAAAGATACATGAAAAATGTACTTAAAGGTATAGCGGAGGATTTTCTTTTTCCGGGTGGGTAGTCTATACTATTGGTCCACCTAAGTGTCAATCATTCTGGTGATATGTTTACGTAAGGCCGTCGTAGGCTACGTGCTCATCCCTATGTAGTTTTCACTTTCATGTGTATTATGTCGGAGTTACGGTTTCAGCCATTCCTTTGAAAATGGCTGAGGGTCGAAAGAGAAAAAATGTTTACTAAGTGTATGATAAGAAGAGAAAGGCCGCAGAATATAGAAACAAGACCAGAGAGATTTTGGGTGAATATCACACGCTGGCGTGCGCTAAAAGCACAGGTTGGGCTTCTCACTGATGCCGCAGTCGCGAAGATTCTACCAGACAGGTAAAGTTTGTCACGCTATTTGGAGAAATCCATTTAAAATCACTAGTAAGCTACAATGCTAGCCCTGGCACGAGTCATGCACCGCATAGACACGGTAAACATCTCAATTTGTCTAAAGTAGCCTTTTGTCCAAAATGGTAAATGGTATCACGCTGAAATATTCTAAAATCTTGTGTGTTTATTATTACACAAATGCAACAAGCTACTTCTCCATATGCAACTATGTATAAAAATAACGTATTAACAATGAGAGATATTAGGTTAAGGACCAAAGTAATAGCACTGCTTATATGTAGCTATGTAACGTAATTGCGATTTGCAAAATAGTTTCCTCAGAACGTATTTCGTGTGATACAGGGTTGCACATATCATGTCTTGAGTCCTCGGTCACTCAATCGATCAGTATAATAAGTAAATAAAACACGGAAGGGCATTTGACATGTTGTCTTTTTTATGAATGTTTTTTAGTTAGTTTAGAATTTGCAACATAATTGTGCAAGGCGTATAGACGTTCCCTAGCTCTCGGGAGCAAGAGTGTTGTGTTTGTGCATGTGCATTTTTTTTTAAAAAATTGGAGAGGGCGGGTCTTCTCTAAAATTCGGAAAGATCCTCCGCTATACCTTTAAGTAAAGTAACAAAGTATTTGTACTTCGTTACATTCCACCACTGGATTTAATTTAGGCTTTTATCCGCAAACAAACATTGTTTAGCGAACAAAAACAGAAGCTCAACCGAACCTGCTTTACTCTTGCTGAAGCTCAAACGTCCTGCATAACGTTGAGAATAAACCTCATTGTTTCTTGCACGTTAAGCGAACATGGTTGATGTGAGAGTTGATGAATGTTTATAAAAGCCTAAATTCAGCCATGTTCATCATATAAAGCGATCGTGTCTCCTCAGAAAATTTTGGACGTAATCGCTCAATTCATATGGATTAGTTTAGCAATTTCTTAATTAACTTTTTGAGTTCGTAGTTGCGTAGCTGTTAACGGAGGGACAAAGCTCTCAGATTTCATCAAAAACATCTTCATTTGTGTTTGGAAGATGAGCAACAAGTCTTACAGGTTTGGAACGACATGAGGGTGAGCAATTCATGAAACAATTTTCGTTTTTGGGCGAACTACCTCTTTAAAAAACGCATGCAGTATGATGGCATGGTATGCTGGGAATTGTTCCTTGTGACAGATCTAAGAGTTTCATGCCACACTGGCACTGTTTGTGAAAAGCAGCAGAAGAGCACTTGAGCGACCACTGCAAACCAGAGCCCAGCGCACACATTAATTAGCTAGCTTTTAATTACCATTTCGGCTAAACTAACACAGGGTTTTCTGTTTTGTGTTTGCTACATTAGGGAAACGGGGGATGGGAGACTTGTAATTAGCATAGTCCACAATAGAGGAGCCTTTTCTCTTTTTTTTTTTTTTTTTTTTTTACAGGAGGTGGAGGAGAGACGTTGGACCGTGAAGATGGAGCTCCATTAATGCAGTGATGCGCTCTCCAGACTTCTGCAGATCCTTCAGGCTGATGGCAGGCGGCGCAGAGCACACAAACCGTGAACCTCCCCCACACACTTACGGCACAAAGAGCTGCTCTGAGATCAGGGCCAATCATCCTGTCACAGATGAGTATGCAAACACATGCAGCTGTCGGAGAAACAGCACACGTGTCGAGGCTTAGGATACGTTAAAGGGATAGTTCACTTTGAAATTAATTTTTGGTATGTTTTAGCTTACCTCAAGGGGATCCAAGATGTAGATGACTTTGTTTCCACAGTATTTTCAATTTTGACATTTTTCAGTCAAACCGTTGTTGTCTATCAGTCATACACTGGAGGCTAAGGGGGTCCACCAAAAAGCATGCACAGAGAAGTCAAAATTAAACATTATTTAATAACTCGTAAACAGTGTTGTGCAAGTTACTTCCAAACTGTAATACATTAGGTATTACTTGTTACTGTTATTTAAAAGTAATTCATTACCCAATATTACTGTCCCAGAATTGTAATGCGTTACATTACTCATGTATTACTTTTGAGTTACTTTCACCAAAATAACTAAGTAGAACTTAACTTTTGGGCTGTAACAATGTTCAATATTAACCCGAAATCGCGATTCGCCACACGATTTAGATCCACGAACCTACAGAATCGCGACACACCTCTTCCAACTCCCAGCGTTATTCTCCTTACTGTCCAGATCCAATGCTGCCTTATCCTTAAATTAGGCTATCAGTATTATTTGAAGTTAACATTATAAAATACGTAGACCTACACCACAAAACTAGTTGAGGATAAATTATTTAAAATTGGGGAAGTCCAGCATTATGGACATGACATTTGCAGTCAAAACTTGAAATAAAAATTCTCAGAAAATACATGTATTGAAACGTATATAGGCTACTTCCTTAAAGGACTCCAGACATTAGACAAATATCAGTCTATGTTTTATTTTTAATATTAGGGAAAAGACACACATTCATGCGTGACAAAAAAATAGGAGGCAAAATATATATTTTTGTAATTCTGTTCATTACACTGCGCAAATCGGATGAGGAAGGGTTGGCTCTCCAGTCTCCATAGAACTTAAAATATTCATTTTATTTTAGTTTTCGTGTTCGCATTTATGAGGAAAAAACAATGTTACAGACGCGACCGCTCTGAACTGGCACTAAAAGACTGCTTTAAAACTTTCACATAGTCTGTTGCCTTTAAGAAGTAAAAGCAGACAATGCACTGTAATACAACTGTAATACAAGCCTCACTGAACATGTAACGAGTAAAATATTACTGAAAATTGATTAGTAATGCCTTACACTACTGCGTTACAGCAAAAAGTAATATGTTACTGTAATGTATTACTTTTGTAATGCGTTACTCCCAACACTGCTCGTAAATGTAAGTACACATTGATGGCCTAAGACACGAAACGAGCAGTTTGTGTGAGAAAACGAACAGTATTTATATCGTTTTTACCTCGTGTAATCATAGCCATGACAAAATTATCTGACGGCACGGGCGCTTCGGTGGATTACACGAGGTAAAAACGATAAATACTGTTCGTTTTCTCACAAAAACCGCTCGTTTCGTGTCTTAGGCCATCAATGTGTACTTACATTTACGAGTCATTAAATCATGTTTAATTTTGACTTCTCTGTGCATGCTTTTTGGTGGACCCCCTTTAGCCTCCAGTGTATGACTGATAGACAACAACGGTTTGACTGAAAAATGTCAAAATTGAAAATACTGTGGAAACAAAAACACCTACATCTTGGATGCCCTTGAGGTAGGCTAAAACATATCAAAAATAATTTCAAATATTGAATAATTTCAAAGTGAACTATCCATTTAAGTCATGCTTTTTGCTGGAACAGAAACTATAGGGAATATTTTATATCATTTTTCTAGCGTATTTTTAACGTTTCAAACGTGACATCTATTGCTTATTCATATCAACATTATTCATTATCACTCACAAAACAAAGAGAGCACACTTGTTGTTTATTGTGTACACAGACAGCTTTCTATGGCCATTAGCTTTCTTTGGTGGCCATTAGGTCTATGAAAGCGCTATATAAATGCAGACTATTTACCATTTACCATTCTATTAATTGAAATGGAATGATTTTGAAGTTATGACGTCACTTTGTAGGACAACTCGGAAGTTAGCGTCGCATGGGTTCCCTCGATCGAAAAGCAATGCATTTTCCTATAGACTTTTGGAAAATCGCAAAAAATAAGATCGAGAGTTGTGAACCTTACAAAATGTATACATTTTGAAGCCGAGGCCTATATAAAGTTTAGAGAAAAAAAAAACAAGCAGACACAATAAAGTAAAAAAAAACAACAACAACACACAAACAGGTTATAACTTGTGTGTTTTATGTCAAGATGAAAATATTTAGAGGCTTTATTAACCACAAACCTTATTTCAGGCGAGTTAGCAAAAACCCATCCAAAAATTCCATAGACTTTAGAGCGAGGGAACCGTCCGGGAGCGCTAAATGCTAACTTACTTTCGTGCTTTGGCCTAGTGATGTGACAACTTTGGCACTCTATTCTTACAAATTAAGTTGCCTTCACAAAGTGAACCCAAAAGGCATGACTCGCAATTCATTTCAACTGACTTTGACATTAGCATGTTGCTAAGCTAAAAATGCAACACTATAACATACTGTAGTGATGTTCAAACTAATTTATGCCAATGACCCTCAAATATGATGATCCATGCAAAGGGACCTCTTCCTAAAATATAAAGGCATCTTTCATAAAAACCCATTTACATCTGTATATGTGTAGCCTATACTATTTATACTATTATATACAGTTTTGGTCAGAATTAGGCTATTGGCACCCCTGGTAAGTATGGCTGTAAAAATAAATCTGCATTATTTATGCTTTTGATCTTTAATTAAAAAAAATTGCAAAAATTGAACCTTTCATTGAAGTGAAATTGTAATCGTAAGTGGGGGGTAAATCGCAATATGAAATAAATGCTTTTCTCCAAAACACATTGGCATTTCTGTGAAGCTTGGAATATCCAACCGGTTTTGATTTTTTATCTGTTGGTATTTGCTAGAATCCATGATAGTGTGTATATCTGAACAAGATGTTGGTGGGTTTGCTGCAAAAAAACTCTTTTTTTGTTTCATCTGACCATAGAGTCCGGTCCCTTTTGAAATAGTCTTGTCTGACAACTGAATATTCTGGAGTTTGTTTTTGGATGAGCGAGGAGGATTTTTCTTGAAACCCTCCTAAACAACATGTGGGGATGTAGGGGTTGTTTGATTATTATAAACAATGTTTTTAGGCTTTCTGACCCCAAGACTCAACTAATCTCTGCAGTTCTCCATCTGTTCCTTGAAGAGTCTTTGAACACTCAAACTCAGGAACTTCTTCATTTTTGCCCTGATGGTGGAAATGATGATTTTTTACAATTCTTTAGCAATTTTCTTACATCCACTTTCTATTTTGTGAAGCACAACAATCTTTTGCTGCACATCAGAACTATATTCTATAAGGGAATTTGGCCTTTAAGTTTCCTCATTTATGCTCCTGTGAAATAAGAAGTCATGGCTGGACAATTTCATGTTCCTAGTCCTCCTGGTGAGCCAAAAATGTAAATATGAATCAGAATATACTTCAGAGATATTTTGCTCCTAAAAAAATCTTGGTGTGCCAATAATTATGATCAATGTGTTTTGAAGAACTTTTATCTCATATTGTGATTTTGATTGTGATTTAATCTCATATTTGTGATTAAAAAATTCAGTAAAAGTCATTTATTCCCTGAACTTTTAACATCATTACTCCAGTCTTTAGTGTCACATGATCCTTCAGAAACTATTCTAATATGTAAAATTTAGTGTTCAAGAAACATTTCTTATTATTATCAATGTTAAAAACAGTTATGCATCTTAATATTTTTGTTTTAACTGAAAAAGGAGAATTCAGGTTCCTTGATGAATAGAAAGTTTAAAAGTACAGCATTTTTTAAAAATATATATTTTTTCTTATTCACTGTCACTTTTGTTCATCTCCTCAGACTCCTCTATATATTTTTAAATAGCTAACTCTTTTGTTGATACTTTTAGTATCAAATTAATATTAGCACATGAGCTTCCTTCAATGCATTATGGGACTGGTTTCTCCACAAAGGACACATGTGATCCTCCCCTTGTAAAAAGCATAATTATGCTGCTTCCTATTTGGGTGCGGATCCTGTAAGAACTACTTGAGATGCAAATTAGTATCATTTATTAGTCTTTAAACTTAAATGTTTTTTGTATTGTCCCTATGCAAATAAAAAGGTTGCAGCTCACTAGAACAGAACCGTTATTTTAAGCAGGAAAAAATTACCAGAAAAAAAAACCAAGGCAGACTTAGTGATTTCTTTGCATTGTATTTTGTGTAACATGTGATCAGGTAGCTAAAACACTACCGAATATTACCACTGCAGTAGCACTGTACAGACATTACAGGTGTGTCTCCGATCTAACAGGACGCAAGTACTGAGTGAAAAGGCACTATTGGCATAACTGATATTCTTCCCTCCTGGGGCGGGCTCTTCTTTGACCCGGAGAAATTAAAAACGATAAATCCTTCTTTATAAAGTACATCATATAAAAAGACTGTATGTAGTAAGCCAAAGACTCAGTCTAGGCCTGCAGAAAAGCTGGAGTTGGTGTCCAGCTGCCCTTCTTCTGCAAGGCCTCAGTGGAGGTGAGCATTGAGGTCGTATTTATTACAAAACTTGTCAGTCAGCGGGATGCAGGTGAGAAGCTCACACCACTCGCACTTGACGGGGTAAACATAGAAGAGAACGACGAAACCGGAGAAGATGCCCAGGAAAAGAGTAAGTGCCACTAAGATCTGCACACGTTTGCGGTACATGTCCATGCGGCCGAAGCTGATGTATGGCAGGAAGGCGAAGGAAAGGAAGAAGCCTGAGAAGAAGCCACAGATGTGGGCGAAATTATCTATCCAGGGCAGCAAGCCGAAGGCGAAGAGGAACAGCACTATGCACGAGAGTTTGATGAAGGCCCTCCATGGCCGTGCCAAGATCTGCCAGCTCTGGAACAGCTCCACGAACAGACATGCCAAGATGCCAAACTGAGAGCCAGCTGGGCCCACCTGCCATTGGAAAGACAGAGAAGGGGTTACAAGTTACTAGTTTTATAGCTTGAACGAGTTCCTGCAGAGATGTAAATCTACCATGGTTGGCCATAACCTGGTGAAAATGCCTGGCGCAGTGGATAAGACACATGCCTTTGGTGTGAGAGACCCATTCTCGAATCCACTGTGAGACACCAATGTGTCCCTGAGCAAGACACTTAATCCCTAGTTGCTCCAGAGGCGTGCGACCTCTGACATATATAGCAATTGTAAGTCGCTTTGGATAAATGTAAATGTAAATTTAGGTGCTGTTTCAAATGAGTACTATGTTCCTTTACGCAGTTTTCATAAAAGTGAACATACTTCTGCAAATGGCACATCGGATGGACACCGTACTATCCCTTAAATCCCAGTGACAACTAGATCACATGACAATTCTAATTTGGTAGATTATTAACATAATACACACTGGCTACTTATAGAACATACATTGCTAACAGCTGAGAAGTAATTCATCAAATGCAGTACACACTCATCATTGTGACATGCAAATGCATGTAACTTTTTGACTGATGCGGTTCGTTAATATGTGGTTAATATGCGGATTTGGTGCTTTCTTATTGTGTAAAACAGTATTTGTTGAAACTATGATGCACCAGGATTCTTTAACGAATAGAAAGTTTAAAATAACAACATTTAAAAAAAATTGTAAAATAAAAGTCTAACCGTGTAAATATCCATATTGTATAATGCTATATAACAATAACTACAGGATAACATTAAAGGTTCCGTATTATGCCCCTTTTCACAAGATGTAAAATAAGTCTCTGATGTCCCCAGAATGTGTATGTGAAGTTTCAGCTCAAAATACCCAACAGATAGTTTTTTACAGCATGTTTAATAGTCATAGTGTGTGCCCTTTAAATGCAAATAAGCTGCTGCTGCCGGCACAGGGGGCGGAGCTTCATGAGCTCGCGCTCAGTCTCTCAGGACAACAGAAACTCTTAGTAATGGTGTTCATTTCGAGTCGGACAGTAATGCCTACAGAGTCAGAGTGCTGTATCCACAAGTTTCCTACGCCCCATGAGGCCTTGCGTCAAAAGTGGGCGCGACTTCCGGTTGGAAGTAAACAAAGCGCAACTTGACATGCTTGACACGTTCATTCAACAGTTGACAGTCATTCAAGTTATAGCGATCCAATCTAGCTAACGATGTGGGAGCACAACCTCAACGAAATTCAAAAAGGTGAAATAGCAGTACCTTTACCCTCCGCAGTAGTTGATTGGGAGTATTATAATAACATTATTAATAATCAATACTCATCAAGGCATGTTGACAGACAGTTGTGCGAGCTGACAAACAATTAAAATAAAAAAAAATACACACTTAGTCATTGTGCTTTGGAGTTTATTCAAAATTATAAATGAATGTGCTGCTTGAATACATTAACTGGCACATTTGGTATTCTGTCAACACAGGCTTTGATCCTGAGTTTAGCTGTAACATCAATAGCGAACAGCTGATCACATGCTGATAGAATTTATAGAATATAAAGAATTAAAAAAAAATGTACACAGGAAGATTCGTCGTCTTTTGGGAGGTGATGGAAACTAACGTTACAGTCGTTGGCAGGATCAGAGACGGGCTCTGGCAGGATCACTCGTTTTCAGCTTATGTTCAAAACAATCCCGTTTAAGCCACTGAATTAGTTTAGTCCGGTTATACATACAACCGCGAACAGCACATATTGTCCCTGAGCTCCGTAACGACATCTCTCATAAAGATTTGCGTCTTTAAATAGTAAAATAATTCTCCGAAAAACAGCTAGCCTCTTTGCTAACTAACACACAAAATACCATTGGAATGCTACTTCCGCCGCCTCACCGGAAGTTTCACCCACTTTATTTTTTACTGGAGCGCCCCTCAGAAACTTGTGGATAGAGATGGAACAGGTATAGTTTAGTAGTTTAATTACGGTTATTGTAACGTATTTGTAATCTGCTTGTATGTATCCATTATTTATTAATAGCCTACAGTCTGCTGTTTCAGACCAGGTCCGAATGACGATCAAACATATACTGATGAGTTTAATAAAGTTTATTGTACATCACACAAAAGATGAAGCGTCAGTTTTACTTCAGAAAATCACCGTAAGAGCCGAGTAAACACAGTAAGTTATAAGAAGTTAAGGGAGCATTCCTGTGGGCGGACGTTAATCAAAAGACGTAATTACAGAAGGAAGTAGAGGGATGTAGTCCAAACAGGCCGCTCGATGTAGGCTACTTCTGTTAAATAAAATATCTCGGTTGGTATTGAACTTTGAGCTTTATGATTTTACAGATATTATTCATACTAACAACAACATTACACACTAACTGAAGTTTAAAACATGGGATCACGAAGAATGGGACCTTTAAAGGCCAATGTAAAAGGTGAGATTGATTTGCAGGTTGGATTTAATTCCATTAAACACCATTTGAGGGTTTATATTAAACTATCTCATAACTGAATGTATGGATTTTAAAGGAGTAGTTCACTTTTAAAAAAAACTTTTGCTGATGATTTACTCACCACCATGTCATCCAAGATATCCATGTCATTCTTTCTTCAGTCGAAACGAAATTAAGGTTTTTGAGGAAAACATTCCAGGATTTTTCTCCATCTAATGGACTTCAATGGGAACCAAACGGTTCAAGGTCCGAAAGACAGTTTCAGTGCAAAGGGGTTTAAACGGTCTTATCAAGCGAAATTATTTAAAAAAGAAATAACAAGTTTAAGTTTTATAAGCACAAATGCTCATCTTGCTCTGTTCTGTGATGCTCGTTCATGACTCTCTTGTCCGAACTCGTTCATCAAAATGAACGAATATTTTTCCGAAGTCAGTTCGTTAATTTCGTTTGTTGAGTGAACCAAATGACTCGAAAAAAGATTCGTTCATTTTGAAAAACGAGTTTGAACAGGAGAGTCCCGAACGCGCATCACAGAGCTTATAAAACTTAAACTTTGTTATTTTTTTCAAATGAGCGATCGTTTCACTTGATAAGACCCTTATTCGTAGTCTGGAATCGTTTAAAGCCCTTTGAACAGTTTGCGGTTTGGACTTAAACTGTCTTTTGGACCTTGAACCGTTTGGTTACCAGTAAAGTCCATTATATGGAGAAAAATCCTTGAATGTTTTCATGAAAAACCTTAATTTCTTTTCGACTGAAGAAAGAATGACATGGACATCTTGGATGACATGGATGACATTGATTTAATTAAAAAAAAAAAAGTGAACTACTCCTTTAAGACACCTGATCCAGACTCATGGTGCTGTACCTCTGCTCTGTACGGTAAGAAGATGGCGCTGGCGAGGTTTCCTGTAATCCCACTGAGGATATAGATGATGGAGATTCTCAGCCAGCCCGCTAGCTTCTCCAAATCCCTCAGAATGGTCATCTGGAAGCACACAGACACCAGGCAGTGCAGGATCCTGGAGAGAGGAAGAGACTTTCACAATCAATCAAACAAGGCTTTACCTTTGTCAAGAAAGAGCAGTCAGGATAAGTAATCTGACACTGCGTTTCATTTATTGCGAAATTCACAATGGGCCCCCTGCAACGGATCACACTTCCTACTCACCCGGCATGCAGGAAGAGAGAGAGCCAGAGCCGATAGAACTGGTCTGGGATCTCTGGGTTCAGGAAAGGCAGGAGGCCACACACGTCATCCATACAATGCACCTGAGAGAGGATAATCAGTTTTATCCATAACTACACAAATTACAGTTTATAGCTAAATGTCTGTACACTCTAATTAAAAGCACTTGCAGAGATGTGGCTCTTTACACCCCCTGGTGGCAATTTATAAAACTGCACATTGCATTACGGAACTGCTCTTGAAAATCAACAGAATCTATAATATCTAAAGACAGAGATATGTCAGCTAGAAGAAACATCCACTGACCTGGGAACACAATGTGGCCTCCTCATGGAAGTATCCCTTCATGAAGTTACAGTACTCTCTAGATGTTATCTCACACCTGTGCAGATCACAATTTACACAAGTTTAAACTTGACCTACTAAAGGACAACATGAGATGAACTACCAGTGAAACCTTTAAATGAATTTTGATCATCTAAATCATCTGCTAATTCAGAGCTTGATTTCCTTCCTATTTCAACACTGAAGATTTATTTCCCTGTTTATAACACCATCCCAAGCTAGATGCAACATTCAATTTTTTTTTAATGAATCTAGCATTCATAGTGTGCCACAACTCAACAAAAATCAGCCAAAATTTGACTCCTTGCTTATTAACCCTATAAAGCCTACTGCAAATCTCTAAGGCCTCTAGATTATCAACATGATACGCTAAAAACCTGTTATAATCTAATCTACTACATGCCTTCTGTTGTCTGATTGCTAGTTTATACTTTTTTTTAGAAAGTAAAAGGCCTTTTGGCTTGTGGTACACGTGTCTTTTTGCTATGGAATCTAGATTTTTTTTATATAACGTAAACAGGAAGAATAACATTTATATTGCTATTAATATTTCGAGATATACAATTACTGGACTGAAGCAACTTAGGTTGACTAATCCATCCACCAATTTTTTGAACAGGCTTTTGAGAACATTTATTTGAACATCTATCAATCATCATTGTATTGTATTGTATTGCATTATATATTTGTCCACCCACAGTAAAACTAAAGAGCCTTGATCATAAAACTAAAGCATTTAAATATCATCTTACTAAGCATTTAAATATTATCTTACAAGGCATTTAAATATCATCTTACTAAGCCTTAATTGAGAGATATGGAGTGGCAACTGATATTTATATGAATTCTATGTAGTTTGCAAAACTGTCATAAGATCTCACTGACTTACATTACAAGCTATCGGAATTTCATCTTACCTTTTTAGTTGTACATTGTAAAAAATATATTGTCATGATTTGTAATCACAACATTTTTCTTTTGTGAAATCAACTTAAATAATTTATGTAGTTCAGATAACATAATATTTTGAGTTTCTGGTGATTAAATCAATCTCCTTCATTGTATTAACTCAATTTTTCAATTTCAAGGAACTTAAAATTTTAAGACAAACAGGTTACTTAATTTTTTTTAAGTTAAACCAACAACATTTTTTTTTACAGTGCTATAGTCACCAATCTAATCTTTATATGTGTATAATTCCAAATGGAACATGGATTTAAGTTGAGTAAGTTCATTTATTTTGGAGATATTTGTTAGTAACCCAGTAAAAAATATTTTGATAATTCCTTTGCACATTGTTAAAAGTTCATAAAAGAAACTTATAATAGGATAATATAAACATATTACAATATACAGAAACAAAAAACAAAACCATATAATACGGAGAAGCCAAATGGTTGACAAATTAACTCCAGTACTGTCGACTTAAAGGCACAAAATTTATGTTTTTTTTATTAAAATATCCAAACACTAGAACATTGTTACAGTACATATTTTGTATAAATGTACAGCCACCTACTGGTAGTTTAACTTCGTATTTAGAGTTTGATCTCAAAAAATCGATTTCATATATTGGGGATTGTTTGACAAAAAATGTTTCATCCTCACGTCGTTTCAAACCTGTATGACTTTCTTTCTTTTGCGGAACATGAAAGAAGACATTTTGAAGAATGTTGGTATCTTAACAGTTTTGGTCTGTAAACATACTGTATCTAAATATCAATTCAGAGGCAGCTTCTAAAAAAAAAAAAGAAATCATGGCCATTGAAGCCTTTTGTGTTATGTAACATGTATCATGTGATTAAAGGGATAGTTCACTTTGAAATACATTTTTGATATGTTTTAGCTTACCTCAAGGGCATCCAAGATGTATGTATCTTTGTTTCCACAGTATTTTCAATTTTGATATTTTTAGGTCAAACCTTTCTGGTCTGTCAGTCATATAATGGAGGTCTATGGTCACCACCTCAAAGAGCATGCACAGAGAAGTCCAGATTAAACATGATTTAATGACTCGTAAATGTAAGTACACATTGATGGCCTAAGACACGAAACGAGCGGTTTGTGTGAGAAAACGAACAGTATTTATATCGTTTTTACCTCTTGTAACCACAGCCACGTCCAAGTGATATGAGGGCGCGGGCGTTTTGTAGCTAAAACAATATAAATACTGTTGGTTTTCTGACACAAACCGCTCGTTTCGAGTCTTAGGCTATCAATGTGTACTTACATTTAAGAGTCATTAAATCATGTTTAATCTGGACTTCTCTGTGCATGCTCTTTGAGGTGGTGACCATAGACATAAATGGTTTGACCTAAAAATATCAAAATTGAAACTACTGCAGAAACAAAGACACCTACATCTTGGATGCCCTTGAGGTAAGCTAAAACATATCAAAAATTAATTTCAAAGTGAACTATCCCTTAAATCAGTTTAAACATTTTAAACACTGGGCAGCCCTAATTACAGTAGATGTTTTCCATTGAAGTACTATATTTTTTTAAAGGCTCTTAAAAGGATGAAATGAATTAACATTTGTCACTGCTATCAGTCTTTGTTAGTTAATTTGAATCACTTAATATCTAATGGTGTGTGTGTGTGTGTGTGCAGGTTCTCCTCACCTTCCTTTAGTTCCGATGCAGCAGGGCCTGCCAGTGATGACACAGTCGATGTGTGGCAGGTTAGTGTGGTTCCCTGTGCTGTACCTGGTGCATATCTGAAAGAGAGAGAGATAAATGGTGTATAACAGTCTTAAAATGAAGCTATAATGAGTGTTCACATTAGTCAAATCGTCACTCACCGGCCACTTGGTGATGTCATCAGGCCACTCGTGAGGAGTAACCGAGGCAGGCTCCAGACAAATCCTAACATCACAAATATGTCAAATAAGATTATTCAGTCTACAGGCGTTGTGAATGGGTAAAAGAGTATAACGGGTTCGAACTGTACCTGGGGTCCTGATGGCACACAGAGCCATACTGACGCACTTTCCCCTCTAGAGACGGAGCGCTTGGGTGCTCAGGCCACTTTACCCATAATGCCAGTGTACTCTGTGAATATTACAGGGACATCTGTGTGAAAATAGGTCGAGTGCATACATTTATGTAGACATGCGAGTTGAAACAGAAACTGACCGAGCACTCCTCCTGAGAGGTCTGCAAGCAACCTGATTGGTCATTACGGACGCAGCACGCCGAGTGCCGCTCACTGTCCTTCTTCTCCTGAATGAGCTGGTGAACCTCCTGATCCTGACGCATGCAGGGGGAGAACTTGGCACCGAGGTGTATCAGCGCCTCCTGCGGGACAGGGAAACAATTGCATAATAGGCAAGGGCGTAATGGTAATGCTAAACAAAATTATTTTAGTATTATTTTTACATAGGCTATAATTATAGTATTTATTACTATTTTTACTTATATATTTAGTTTAGTGTTAGCTTTAGTGTTTTGTGTACTTTTGTCGTTTTATTTATTTTGATGACACTTTACAATCATGTTCATTTTGTTAACATTGGTTAACAACATTAGTTGCTATCAATGAAAAATACTTGTGAAGCGTTCATAAACTTACTAATAGACTAATTTACTTAAAAATATTAACAGACTTCAACCAACATCTGTTGTATTTTTATTAGCAAGCATAAATAAAGATGAATAAACAATATAACAAATGTATTTCTAATTGTTAATTAATGCATTTACTAATGTTGCCAAATGGGACCTTATCGTAGAGTGTTACCAATATTTCTATCTAGCGTCACACAAGGTTTCATTTGTTAAAGTTAACTACATTAGTTAACATGAAATAACAATTAACAATAAATCTACAGCATTTATTATTCGTAGTTAATGTTCATTTCAACATTTACTAATGCATTTTTAAAATTAAAAGTTGAATTTGTCAAATTAGACAATGCAATGTGAAATAAAAAATAAACAATTAAGAACTGCATTTTTATTCATTAAAATTGACACAGATTATTAAATGTGTAAAAATATATTGCTAAATGTTAGTTAACATTAGATTAACCAATGTTAACAAATGAGACCATATTGTAAAGTATTACCAATTATTTTTGTCAGTATTACTGATAGTTACTAATAACAATACATTGTAATCTAATCAATAAAATTGTGACAACATATTACAAGCAATAAATTAAAAGCATAACAGATTACAAGCATTCAATTAAAAAATTAGAACTGCGTAATAATTAATCAAATTAATTCCTTAAAAGTTAACCATTTAAAATGAGTCAAATTTACACCAAAAATAAACAAAAATATCTGAATAACAGATAGACGTCAAAGATGAATGAAGAACTCTTTATTTCATATTGCCAATATTGAAGACACCTGATGTTAACAAACAGAATCACTGAAGGAGAAAAACATAATTTTAAGTGACCATTATGGTGATCAATATTTATTTTAGTTGGGCTCTTAACCCTTGAGTCATTCACTTTAAGTTTTGTTTGGGTGATATACCTGAGTTATAACAGTCAGATGAACAAATAGAAAAGGTTATCTGATGGTGTTGGTTATGTTTTAACATTATATATATATATATATATATATATATATATATATATATATATTATTTTTTTTCATAATATTTTATATATATTTTTTATAACTCAATTCTAATTTGTTATTTAATTAATAATATTGCTTGTAATCTGTTGCCACAATTTTATTTCTTAGATATAGCATTTTCATTTTACAGTGCACTGATATAAGACAATTATAATCAGCATTTTATAAATTTTTTTAGTATTTTCAAATCATTTTAAAAAATGTATTTTACGACAATATTACACATGCAATTAAAACCTCAAACAACATAAAAGGAATATTGATAACCCACAAAAGGGCTGAAGGGCTCTCTTTGAGGATAATTTTGTTGACTTCCAGGTCCCAAGCTGGGAAGATTATTTTGTTTTATAAATACAGACATAGCAGCACAATTACAATTTACACATAATTTAAATCAAATCCATATGTTTCAATTTTGTAAATGTGTTTACCGAGTCTGGTCCAATCCAGAAGTTTTCTTGCTGCATGAATTTGACATTTTCATAAACCCCTTTGTTTCGTAAGACCTACAACAGATGACAACCTGTTAAACACCATAATAAACACAAGCACATTGCAACAAAACCCCAAAACACATTTTCCTTACAGAATCAACAGTCTCATGTTGTGAAAAGCCCACAGGTGCAATGCCATAGATGGAAACTGCCAAGATGGTAATCAGCAAATGGACAAATGTGATCCAGTAAGTGAAGAAAGGCCTGTGGGATGGAAGAACTCAATTCATCACCTTATACAGACACAAACTCATAACGTACGCATCTATCCAGACACCATCATGCAATCTCAATAGTCAACACCCAATGCTGTTAAATACCTGTGGTCGTTCATGTCTTCAATCTGTTTCTTCACATAGCTGTCAATGCGTTTGCGGTACGTGCGGTTGGTTAGTCTGCCCACCATGCCGAGCCCGTAAGGACGCTTCTCCTTGGCAAAGAGTTTCTTCACAGGCACAGCAATGCGCTGTCCACGCCGCTGACCGCTCACACTAACCACTTCCTGCCGTAAGCGCACTTTAGGCTGAACCAGAGCACCATCCTTTCCCTTACGCCAGCCTCTCTCGAGAGGCCTGAGAGACATGGAGAGACATAGATATGAGCTTAGATGATGGTTCACCCAAAAATGAAAATTAGCCCATGATTTACTCACCCTCAAGCAATCCTAGGTGTATATGACATTCTTCTTTCAGACGTTATATTAAAAAAATGTTCTTTTATAACAGCAGTGAATGGCTGTTTCTGTTTTGAAGTCATATACACCAAGGATGACTTGAGGGTGAGTAAATCATGGGTAAATCAATCAATTTTCACTTTTGGGTGAACTATCCCTTTAAGCCGGGGACACACTAACGACTAGCTGAATAACGACTGGCCTTAACACATTTTTAGACTGTTTCAGATTTTACTGGAGAAGATTTTAAACACCGACTGTGAACCCGCAACCAGAGACAATTTATAAAGAGACATTCCACTTCCTAAATCCTCAATACAACTATACAGGGAAAACCCCGTAACGGCAAAGATGGCGGTTGTATGCACATGCATAGATCTGTATATAAAGGCTAGATATGTCATCCACGCTGCTGGCCAATGGAGGTCGACGTCAGCACCTGGCGGCCATCTTGTCACAGGTAGCTCGCTCACTCATAACATTGTGTTAATGGCACATGTACTTTTTAAATGACCATAACTTGCTCAATTTTCTACCGATTTTCAAACGGTTTGTTTTGTTATAAACGTCAGAGATGTAGTTATGACACTGCATACTTATGAATAAATCAAAGAACCAAGTGTAAAGTGTAAGTGTAAAGAAACCAAACCGTTTGTAAATCCGTCAAGATTTCAACGAGATAAGCGTATTTGTGTTCGTGCTGACCACTCATCTTACATCAGCTTGCTTGTGACAAGATGGCCGCCGGTGATGACGATGGAAACTCCGCCGTAACACATCTAGCCTTTATATACATATCTATGTGCACATGCCCCACCCCTCCCGCTGGAAAGCCAATCGTCTGCTTTTAACAGTCAAATCGGGAAACATGTCAGCCTATCGTCTGGTTTCACTGACGCATGGGCACAGTTAAAGTTTGCGACAGCGGAGACGAGAACCCTCCCGCAACAGAACCGGAAGACAATACAATGCTGAATAAAGTCGTAGTTTTTGTTATTTTTGGACCAAAATGTATTTTCGTTGCTTCAAAACATTCGAACTAAACCACTGATGTCACGTGGACTACTTTGTACTTTAATGATGTCTTTATTTCCTTTCTGGACAAGGACAGTATACCTTACATACATTTTCAATGGAGGGACAGAAAGCTCTCAGGCTAAATCTAAAATATATTAAACGGTGTTCTGAAGATGAACGGCGGTCTTACAGGCTTGGGATGACATGAGGGTGAATCATTAAAGAGTAACTAAACACTTAACCAACTTTTTTTCGTTAATGATCTGTAAGAATGGATCTTTATTAATACCAGTCATTGATTCGAGTAACTTTTTTGACATTTGTTTATAAAGTGTTTTATTGCTATAATATATGGAGTAAAAGCGTCTTAGTGCTGCCCTCTTCAGGTTGAACGGTGGCTACTGCAGTTGAATTTTCCTATTGGATGTTCCGCACTTCGTGACGTACGCAGGTTTCAGCTACGCCCTTGGCAATATAAAAACCATCTTGTGTCGTCAAAACCACTGTAGGGAGTCAGGAATTGGAATTGTGAGTATTGAAAACAGTCAGGACAGAGTGTTTTAGCATCTATTTCATCCCCTCTATCTCCGCTGGGGTCTGCCTACTTTTTCAGCATTTTCAAATATTGCCAGTGGGTGGAGTCAGGCTCTGACCAGGGGTTTAGTTACCCTTTAATGACATCATTTTCATTTTTGGGTGAACTATCCCTTTAAGTGTGTTTGTAAGAGCTTAAGAGCATCAGAATAATGTTCCAAACTTAAAAAATATTTGTCAAGTGCACATGTAACTGACAGCATAAGATGGCTCCGCTCCAGTTCGGTCTTCTCTAGGGCACTGCCTGTCAAGTCCCTCTCATCTCCAGCTCTACTGGCATCCGTTTCTTTAATGGCAGCTTCAGAAAGCGACTCAAACACCTCGTCTGCGTATGTGGACAGCTCTTCATGTGTAAACCCATCCTAAAGAAACAAATGGCCACATTAGGTGTACAAAAACATTACTGATATTTAATTTCTTGGACGAATTATTTCCCAGCTATTTTCCCTATTCAAGCCAGTGCTGTTATTGTTAACTAAAACTATTACAAATTATTTTAAACAAAAATTAGAAATGTTGCCTTGGTAACTAATTTAAAGCTGCAGTCCGGCGTTTTTCCTCTTTGTCGCCATCTCTGTTCGAAATCTGCAATTGCAGTCATTCGCTGAATTATCAACTTTACGTGAGTTGTACCTCGGAACTGGCACAGCGTGGTGTGGACACTGTCATTCAGAATCACAGATTATTCTTTTTGGAAGTATGACCAACATCAGAATTTTCACTGGAAAATATCATCTGAACAAGTAACATCCACTTTTGTTCTGGTTCGGACATTGCAGTAAACCGCGTTGATTAAATCTAACAATCGCTTATAAGTTATCATATCACACAAAACCGTGCAAATTATACTTTGTTCTCAAATTGTTAAAGTTAACAATGTCAGCATTGCGTGACTACATGTAATGTCCTTCCAATATTTATCCTTGTTTTCGCATGGTCCCGGTTGCAGTCTCTTTTTTTCTGTAGTCACTCCAAAGTCAGAACGAAGTCTTTTGTATTTTACAGCGGGGGAATCTGTTGTCACTGGTGATTGTTGTTTGAACATTTCTGGGTCTGCCATCAAAATAATAAGTTTAATTATATGAAGTGCTGTAAGAAAAGGCTATAAATCTCCACCTCCAACATCCTCACACGCAATATAGCCTAGCCGAGACACTCTTCTTTATGTGTACAGATGTGACGTAATGACGTAAAGACTAAGGCAAGCAGATAGTTTTAAACACTGGATGGCATTTTCTCAAATATGTATTTTGGATTTTTTTTTAACCCCAAAAAAGCTACGGACTTGCAGCTTTAAGTTAAAAATGTAAGTACTAAAGTTACTATAAAAACTTAAATTTAAATTAAATTAAGATAAATAGAAATGCAAAAAAAACTTAACATAAACAAATTAAAATGATTACTGAAAATATCAAATAAAAGATAATAATCTTTTATTCTTTAATCTTTAATCTATAAAAATATTTGTAAATACTATAATAATATATAAATAATATTAATCCCTCGTCGTGTCGACCAATGGAAGACAGTTCAGTTGATGCTAGTGGTCCATTTATATGTTTCACCTCAACGGTCTTTACATATTCCAACACTAGGTGGCAACATTGAGGTGGGCTGGGCTGTAAACACCAGGTTTTTGTAGTCAGTTTCACCTTGGCAAAGAAGGAGGTGTCCAGTTCATCTGGAAAGTCCACAGTGTCCTCTTCTAGGAAACTGGCTGCAGCAAAACTGCGCCTCGGCATTCGCCGAACGGTCCCTTCACGAAGAGAGCGCCCCTAAAACCAGAGTTATCTTCATCAACAACAGCATCATGTTTACTACTACCACTCAATATTCATGTATGAACACAAGGGTACATAACATCTAGATATACATATTATACATCAAAAACAGTGGGTGAGATCTAATGCCCTTTCCAATGCAGCTGTGCTGTTTCTGAGGCCAAGCATGAGATTACCTCAACCTGCTCCAGAATATTCTATCAGACCAACAGCTGAACATTCCAGTGGAATTATCATAGCCATCTGTTAGCGTTGTTCCCAGGCCTTTAGCCTGGTCATCTGGGCTCAGGCACTAAATGGAACTGGGCCAAATCCCAGGCCAACAAGTCAAGCCAGAGATAAACTTTTACATAACAGATTATCGGGGGGAGGGTAATATTTGTTTATTACAATCTTTACAAGGACGTCAAAGCGAGCCTCTGAAGTAATCTATGACAATCACTATGGCTGGGTTTATGGGATGGCCCTTGCCTTGTTCCAACTGCATTCACGTCAATTTGACATTTGGGGCACTTAAGCTCAAAGGAGATTTCTGAATTTTAGGAAATGATTATTGACTCGGATCAAAAGGTGATTTGTTTTTTTTTTTTTTCTAGCAATTGTCAGAAATGTGTCTGCCGCTTTATCCTGTTGATTGTTTCTGTCTGGGAACTTGCTTCGTTCATATCCGGAGCATGACTTCACAGGAAATCTGGGGAATGAAATTACTTTTTGGGGCTATTCAGTTCTATGCAACTATATGGTATAAATTAGTGGTTCTCGATTTTTTTACTTGAAGGCCCTGCATTGTCTAATATAATAAAGATATTCTCTTTTGGTATTTCTACTGGAATTATGATATTGATATTTAAAAAAACAATTAACCACAATTATTTTGTGATTCCAGATGATTAATATAATAAAAACAAATAGATACTAAGAAGAAAAAAATCATTACATTTTTTTTGTTAAGGATTTTAATTAAATTGCATTAGTCAATATTTTTTTAAATAATTATATATATAAAAAAAAATAATTTATAATAATAACTATATTATTTTTTATAAATATTTTTATAAAATAATTATAAAAATATTTTTTATAATTATATAATTTAATTTATTATAATAATAACTTTCTATAATTATTCAAATTAATTTAAGTCAAAATTTAATTGAATTTAATCAATTCTAAGGAAGTTTGCTGAAGGCCCCTGGTTGGAATTACTGTTCTAAATCATATGCAGTGCTAATGCAACTTGCTTAACATTGTTGTCTCTCTATGGTCTTACCTTCACCAGAGCAGCGGCTGCTCTGAAGCCCATCTTGGCGACAGACTCACGCTTCCGTCTGCGGGGAGGTCGGTTGAAGCCAGAGCGGGAGCTGGTGAAGGAGCACAGGGAGGCTGCGCAGGGGGTGATGGGGGTCTGAGGTACACTAAGGCCGTCCACTTCCTCTACGTTACGGAACGCTCGACCCCGAGCCAGCGGGTCTACGATCTGCAGAGACCGACAACAACAAACCTAAACAGTGAGTCATGATCACCCTGTGTGTGTATCCTAAACCATCGGCTCTTAATAGTGTGCATCGTCTATGGTAAATTGTTTACGGAAGTCCCATGTTTACAGAAACAGTTGTTGCCCTAGAACAACCAATTTGGATAGTACACGTGCATGTGTCCAGCTTACCCTCTGCATGCCGTGCTGTGCCGGTGGTACGTATAGAGGAGGAGGGGTCTCGGTGCTGGTCATGGACAGATTGTCTTGGCTGGGCAGGTCCATTTCGCGCATCACCTGAGGCTTCAGTTTGCCGTAGCGCTGGGTGCAGTGGCGCAGGCTCTTCCGCTGCCATTTCTGGGTGGCATCCACGTCATTGCTGACCCCGAACCAGTCTGCTGTGCCCCTGCAGTCACATCATTATTTATTATAGTAATAATACAGCAGTTTTACCACACCAAGCGTACAAACTAATAGGCCCTCAAGAGAGAATGGAAAAACATAATCAAATCCACTTGGGCAATCTGAGCGAAGAGCCAAAACAACAAACTAACTAACCGAGACATCCAAAACATCCATGGGCGATTCTGACTGAGTGCATTAACTCTTTGATTGTAAGCACTCATAAATATCTAACATTGATAGATAAAGCTACTTTTTATTTTCCTTTCTGGCCCCACATCATCACACACTGTACCCGTCACCATACCTAGAGATTGGCCTGGTTTTATTTCAGTTAGCCGTTTGATTTGCATTGAGAGATCTTATGGGAAGTACCCCATGCCATTCTCTAGGTATGGTGAAGGCTATTTTAATTCCAAAGGCCAAGAGAACTTTATCAGGATGTATAGTATCCTGGATCCACGAAATAACTGGCCTTTAAAAATAAAAATGTGCCTGCCTCTATGGGAATTTAACATAGGGGTGTCCTGACTTATGCACCCTGTATTTTAAGGAAGAACATTTATTTATTTTCCGATACAATATTCATGCACAAAGAAAATTGGTGTCCTCATTTTTTTACTTAAAGGTGCCATGTGTAATAATTGAGGTTAAAATATCCTAAAAATGAGCTACACGCATCAAAAGAATAAGAAGAATAAGGTTGATGATGTCATTAAAAAAATTACAAGTTATAGTGCTGCCGAGATATTAACCTAAATTAGCATGCTAAATTACTAGCCCCGGCCCGGCAGGTGTCATAATACCAGTTTCGGCCATGGGAGGCGGTATGCGGGCAGACAACATTACCACCAGCCAAACTGAAATACACAAATAACTCGCACGGCTTGTGGGTGTACTTGAACCTGATGTCAGTCGTGTGGAAAGTACAGCCCACTACTACATTTCAGTTCAGGAAAGAGCTCAAATAATGATTGGTCGATATTATGCATGAGGAATACATTTTGGTAAGTTGTAGCATACTGTATCTTTCAACAGTGTTCGTGTTCTTTTACCATTAGCTAGTCGAGATGATTGGTTCACGTGCGCTAGGGATTTGTCGTGTAACATTTAAAAGCGCCAAAACGGTATTTATTGTTTGAATTGCGTAATAAAATTGACAGAATCTGAGAGCTTAGATTTTTATATATATCATAACTAACCTGCTCTGTCTAGTCTGTTGGTCTCCGTGTCCTTTTCTGTGTGTGACAAAATTGATGTGTGGCGTGAGAGCGTGTGAAAGTGTCGATTGTGTGTCTCGCGGTGAATTGGTAAGGGTTGGCGGCTCTGAATGGCGTTAGCTTGGTCAACATCAGCGAATGCTGTCTGTCAAATTAATTCAAACTAACAATAAAAATGTAATATGAACAAAACGAATGCCGTAAAACTTCAAATAATAGCCCGGGCTTTTATTTTTTCATATCATCGAAATGAACCGGCTTGTATTTGAGACCGGCGTCTATGAGACGGTTTAGTGTTGAGATGTTGTTCATTGAGTCTCTGATCTCTAAAAATCTCCTAATGCTCCACCTGAAACTGCGGTCTTCCAACCTTTTACTATCGTGTCAATTGATTTGATTAATATGCGCGAGGGAGAGAGAGCAAAACAGCACTCGCTCGTGTTGTTTGAAGACGTGAGAGTGTGCACGCGCATGGCCGCGGCACAACTAACTTTCTGGAGGTATACTAACTGCCCCCATCTGGTATGGAATATGGAGTATGATTTGTTTGAGACCTGAGGTAATTTAACCAACACCGTCTCTGGTCTCATGACGCTTTGCAGACGCTGCACTGGCTGTGTGTGTTCATGTGTTTTGAAGGAGGAGTGGCTTTGGAGACGCTCTCAACGGAGGGTGGGATCTTATGCTTTCAAACCTAGATTACTATTGCTCTCTGAAATGTCCTACCCTGCCTTTAAGACACAATAAATTCACTTGTGGTGTGTTAAATAATACAATTTGTTTTCAGAGAACATTGCATTAAAGGGATAGTTCACTTTGAAATTAATTCGATATGTTTTAGCTTACCTCAAGGGCATCCAAGATGTAGGTGTCTTTGTTTCCACAGTATTTTCAATTTTGACATTTTTCAGTCAATCCGTTGTTGTCTATCAGTCGTACACTGGAGGCTAAGGGGGTCCACCAAAAAGCATGCACAGAGAAGTCAAAATTAAACATGATTCGTCATGACTCGAAGACTCCTAGATAAGACCCTTATTCGTCGTCTCATTTGGACCTTGAACCGTTTGGTTCCCATTGAAGACCATTATATGGAGAAAATCCTGGAATGTTTTCCTTAAAAACCTTAATTTCTTTTCAACTGAAGAAAGAAAGACGTGGACATCTTGGATGACATTGGGATGAGTAAATTATCAGCAAAGGTTTTTTGAAAAGTGAACCAGTCCTTTAAAAACATTATTACAAGCTTGCCGTTTTGAATCGAGCTAAGGCAAGCAGATAGTTTTAAACACTGGATGGTATTTTCTCAAATATGTATTTTGGATTATTTTTAACCCCCAAAAAAGCTACGGACTGCAGCTATAAGTTAAAAATTTAAGTACTAAAATTACTATAAAAAACTTAAATTTAAATTAAATTAAGATAAATAGAAATACAAAAAAAACCTTATAAAATTAAAAAAAAATTACATTAAACAAAAAAATTAAAATGATTACTGAAAATATCAAATAAAAGATAATAATAAATATTTGTAAATACTATAATAATATATAAATAATATTAATCCCTCGTCGTGTTGACCAATGAAAGTCAGGCAGTTGATGTTCAGTTGATGCTAGTGGTCCATTTATATGTTTCACCTCAACGGTCTTTACATATTCCAACACTAGGTGGCAACATTAAGGTGGGCTGGGCTGTAAACACCAGGTTTTTGTAGACAGTTTCACCTTGGCAAAGAAGGAGGTGTCCAGTTCATCTGGAAAGTCCACAGTGTCCTCTTCTAGGAAACTCGTAAATGTAAGTACACATTGATGGCCTAAGGTAAAAACGATATAAATACTGTTCGTTTTCTCACACAAACCGCTCGTTTCGTGTCTTAGGCCATCAGTGTGTACTTACATTTACGAGTCATTAAATCATGTTTAATTTGGACTTTTCTGTGCATGCTTTTTGGTGGACCCCCTTAGCCTCCAGTGTATGACTGATAGACAACAACGGTTTGACTGAAAAAGTCAAAATTGAAAATACTGTGGAAACAAAGTCACCTACATCTTGGATGCCCTTGAGGTAAGCTAAAACATATCAAAAATTTATTTCAAAGTGAACTATCCCTTTAAGGATTTTTCCTCTAAAATAATTCATGCTTAAGACCAACTATTCACCAGTATATTAAGAAATACATTTAATTAAAAAAATAAGAATTTTCCATTTCTCAAGTAAATGTGCCTCATTTTAAGCCTGTTTAGATACTTTACTGGCAAACAAGAACAAAACACATTAGTACCCCTCTGAAACTCGGGACGGAGCCTGTGAGTTAAGTGTTTGAAGTGTGTGCAAATGCTGGTAGTAAAGTGAGGACATCAGCAGTGTTTAGAGTAAAGGCCACATAGTAATAACAGAGTCGGCTGTGCATCATTACAAGGAAGGCCAGCTGAGGGGAGGCCTTTTAAGGCAGCAGAGGGGGAGTCACCGCCGTGATGGAGGAATGATTTGAGAAAGAACATTTCAAATCAGCCATGAGATATAAGAAAATAAGTTGATAAACTGTTCTGCTATCCACTGAAAAACTGAACAAACTCCTCTACTGTAAACATTCAATATGGCGATGAAATAAAACACTGGGCTCATCCATTACACACACACAACAATTTTTTTTCCCCCCTGTTCTCAACTAAAAATAAATTGGCTGCAAAATTAAAGTAAATTAAGTAACGGTACAAGATGACATAGAAATCTAACAATTTACTGAGATTTATGTTTTTTTTTTAATGAATTAATTCATTAATTCATCAACAAAGGGGAACACAATCTGTATTCCATGAAACTAGCAAAGTATGTGGGAAACTTAAACCTATGACAATGGTCAAATATATCTACAGCTGCTGACCAATCAGAATCAAGTATTCCAGAGAGCTGTGTGATTAAAACCAAACACATGGATGATGTGACCACAACACAAAACCAAACCAGACCATAACAAAAACTAACTACAAAACCCTAATAAAGAAGAACTGCGCTGATACTAAAAATAAAATAAATAAAAAAAACTCTTCAAAGACACAGTTAAATTATATGAAATAAAAATTTAAATGGAAAAAGTTGGCGGCTAGTTTGTTACAAAAAATATGATGCCTTGAAAATTCCCAAAATATCCAAAAGGCTAAAATATTTAAAAAAATTCACAATAAGAAGTTCCTCAATCATAAAGACATGGTGCACCATAAAAGCGCTCCATTGACCTACCTGTCTAACTCATCCCAGGAGGCGAGGAAGGTCATGTCTGAGGTAAAGGAGGAACAGAAGCCTTCACACTGAGTGAAATATTGGCTTATCATTCCTTCTACCCTCTACATCCCATGAAGTCATAGCAGCAAATAAGACATTTCCTTGATGCCAGAGCTCAAGCAGAAAATCTGCTTCAACCCAAAGCATCAAGACTCGCTTAGACCCTTAAACAGATCCGTAATGTGTCTGAGACCATACAGCAGTGATTCACATGTATTCTGTCAGCAACTCCACTTTTGCCGCCTACTCAGATAGTGTTTGAGGAGTGTGTGTAAACATCCAGTAAAATACCACCTCATCTGACTAAAAGAGCGAGACAGAGAGAAGAGAGAGGGGGACGTGTCGAAACACGAGGGAAGTGTAAGAACTGGAACTCACTTTGCACAATTCATACACTTAAACATACAGTACAATTACACACGCCTCAAGCAATAATACAGAGCTGAATGACACAAAATCCTAATCTTCAAGGGTAAAGATAACACATTTCCAAGACATATTACTGCATCCTTCAAATACCCTGGTGGAGGAAAAGAAATGATCATTCACCACCCATCTTAATTTGACAAACAATTCCCAACAAGCACTATAAGCATCAGTGGACTTTAACAGTTATGAGTTTGGACAGTCAATCAATTAACGTGTGGATAGTTTTGTCAGTGGCATTGGATTTGAATGGGGCTATTCTACGCTTGTACTCGCTTATAGAGCAGGGGTTTGCAAACAAGTTGATCCCATAACAGCCCGTTCTCATCCCAAGGCATCATCTAACTCAGCCTTTCTCAAACTTTTTTCAGTTAGGGCACCTTTCAAAAGTGCATAAAATCTCAAGGCAACCCAGTGTAAAATATAATTTAAAAACACTGCATAACCCAAATTTAAATGCAAATGTCTTGTTTAGTTAGACAGAACAGTAATGAACAGAGCATAATATGAACTGTAAATAACAATAATAATAAAAACTTTATAGCACCTTTAAAAACACAGGTTTGGAAAGTAATTCACAAAATAATTAATCAGAGACACAAATGCCATAAAACCGTAAGAGGTGGACCGCCCAATACAAGAACCCAATAACAAATCCAGACCAGGAGAACTCAAATGAAGTGCAGGATGCAGATAAAATAAAATAAAATCCCCGGCTCTTGTGGGGATTTTCTTTTCAAAAAACGATCCATAATGCTGTAACTAAAGTGGCCTAAATTCACGTTTATTTTTACGTTTCTGTCAGTCTGAGGTGTTGCTATAACGCGTTGCTATGGATTGCGTCACTTGCGTCAAGTTGTGTGTGTCTTGCTTCGGTCTTGTGAGACGGATTTTTTTTATGATTAATTTTATATATTTATCTAAAATGAATTTACAATTGTATTAATATGTTCATATGTTTAAAAAGAAAAATGTAAATTCAAATATATTTATATATGAAATGTCAGCTGTTTTTTTCTGGGGGGGGAGGGGGGGGGGGGGTTCACATTTTTTTTAGCCTACGTAATTTTTTGGCGGCACCCCTGACACAGCTAGGGGGCACCCCAGTGTGCCGCGGCACCCACTTTGAGAAAGGCTGATCTAACTGACGCTTTGGAGCATGCGTCAACATCCGTCAATATGAAATGGGCCAGAAGGTGCCCCCTAGTGGTCTAACCCTAACCCTACCCCACACCTAAACCTACCCATAACGGAAGCGTCATCTAACTGACGCTAACGGGTGCCATGTGCGTCGGATTTAGACGCATGGTCAAAAGCCTAAGTTAGATGACGCCCTAGGATGAGAATGCGTTGTACATATAAAGATCCACTTTGTTAGACAGAATTAAGCTGTTTCCAGAATTAAATATTCTTTTCATGTCTAAAGTTTTTTATTAAATCATTTGTTAAAAGGTACAATATGCAAGATTTTATCGCCACCAGGGGTCGCTAACCTCTTACAATAACAAAGGCGTTTATTAATGACGTATATTCCGCATTAAGCGGAATTATGGATCTTGTGGTCAAGTTGATGGATCTTTTATGGACGAGTGAATACAGTGATGTTTTTAACATGACTGTAGTATGAAGCAGGGTGCGATTGCTAGACGTATACCAGCGCTACACACAACACGAGTCCCGCGGATATAAAGGAATAAGGACATTTAATTCTAACGAATTACACGCTGAATTACTCGCACAAGTCAGTTTATTAGAGGAATTAAAGGATTAGTTCACTTTTGAAAAAACTTTTGCTGATAATTTACTCACCCCCATGTCATCCAAGATGTCCATGTCTTTCTTTCCTCAGTCGAAAAGAAATTTAGGTTTTTGATGAAAACATTCCAGCATTTTTCTCCATATAATGGACTCGGATGGTTCAAGGTCCAAAAGATAGTGTTAATAACAGTTTCAGATGCAGCTTCAAATGTATTTAAACGATATCAGACGATGAATAAGGGTCTTATCATGCGAAACGATCGCTTATTTCAAAACTTATTCCAAAAATGTAACTTTTCTAAGGACAAATGCTAGCCTTGCTCTATTCTGTGAGGCGCGTTTGCAACGTCACGTATTACGTAATTACGTTCAAAAGGTCACGGGAGACGTAGTCGAAAGTACAGAGTCAGTGTTTACAAGTTGAACGCATAGGTTGAACGTGCAAACTAGCTCAAACACCGTTTACAAAAAAAGGAATTAAAAGGAAAAACAACGATGTCGGACGATTTTGATTCTGTACTTCCGGCTACGTCGCCCGTGACCCTTTGAACGTAATTACGTATTACGTGACGTTACAAACGCGCCTCAGAGAATAGAGCAAGGCTAGCATTTGTCCTTAGAAAAGTTCCATTTTTGGAATAAGTTTTGAAATAACCGATCGTTTCGCATGATAAGACCCTTATTCATCGTCTGGTGTCGTTTAAAGACATTTGAAGCTGCATCTGAAACTGTTATTAACTGTCTTTTGGACCTGAACCATCCGGTTCCCATTGAAATCCATTATATGGAGAAAAATCCTGGAATGTTTTCCATCAAAAACCTAAATTTCTTTTCGACTGAGGAAAGAAAGACATGGACATCTTGGATGACATGGGGGTGAGTAAATTATCAGCAAAAGTTTTTTCAAAAGTGAACTAATCCTTTAAATTTGAGGTAACGCAGCGATGCTTCACTTGCTCTAACAGTTACACTAACACTAAAAGGCATTTGAGTGTGTTGAATGTTGTTAGTTAGGTTGTTTGTTGGCTGTATTAGACTAACATAAGAGATTAACATACAGATCATATTCCAACCTTTCATCACGTTAATCTACTAAAACATTGATTAGTTTTATATACATTGATTTGCTCACCTGTTTGCTCAAGTAACATGCAACACTCGCGTCTCTGTCAAGTCGAAGTTAGTCGCGGACGTGGAGCTCTCGGCATCCCGAAAGATGTTGATCTTCGTTTCAGTCATCTTTTTGTCTCAAAGTGTGCTTGCCATGGTCCATAATGTTTGATCAAAACCTTGCTAGGGACGCTCACGCTGTTGAGCTCGCTTAACGGGCATAACCGACCCAGTTGTCCACGTCTGTCGCCATGCTTACTATTCCGGTCAAACCTAGCGGAAACCGAGGCTAACGCGGATATGACGTCATTGACTGGCGACTCCTCACCCCTGCTCACACGTCCCGTTTCCTTGGTTAAAAATCGCAATTTTCTCACGATTTTCAAATAGTTGGAAACATTTGGGATATTGTAAGTAATCAACTAAACAAAATATATAACATTGGCCTAGTGGTTTTTGGATATTTTACTGCAAAAATCCTGCATAGTGTACCTTTAAATAAATAATATATTGTCTTTCCATTAAATAAAATACATTAAAAAAAAACTGAAAGTTTCACAGGCTCCACAAAAATATTAAGCAACAAATCAGCTTATTAGAATGATTTCTGAAGGATCATGTGACACTGAAAACTGGAGTAGCCTAATACATTTTCCCTCAGAAATACGTTAAATAATAAACAGTTATTATATTATATTATTAAATATACCCGTTATATTTAATACTGGTAAAAACTAAGGCTGTATGATGTCAATACAATAAAATAACAATGATGATTAATTTCTTCCCCAAATGAATCAGTAACAAAATAGACCAAACACATCCACAACTTCAATCCTACACTCCAAAAACCCGTGCAAAACAACGTAATGACTCACAATCAGCGGCAGAGTTGAAATAGCCGAAAGAGCCCACATAAGCGACTTTTACAGCATTGTGAATAACACTTTCTGCCGTGACATGTTCTTCTCCCACAGCTCAGATATTCCTTTGATGATAGACACATGGCGGACTCCAGAGTCAATACACTATCAGTTGATTATCTTAGAACACAGCCAAACCCAAAGACACAGATGTGAAGGCTTTGATGCGCTCCTGTTTTTGTGTAAAGCAAGAAAGGAACTCTTTTTTAAGTTTGTGTAGGAGTCTGTGTGTGTGTTCTGACATTCCTTCAAAAGCCAAATGAATCATTATGGATGATTAGGGAGCGGCAAAAGCTGTCGGAGGGGCAATGCTATTTTATATCATTCATCTTAAACTTAGTGTGGGCGAACTGGATTTAAAAAGTCTTGAATGTTTCAAAATAATGACGAAAACCAGATATTTTTTGGGGTTTTTTTAGTTAAAAGAAAACAAAAATGCATCCTATACCACATCTAAATATTTAATTCGAAAAAATGACTCATTTTGAAATTACACACGGAAACTACAGTATATACTACACCTACAAAACTATGAAATGTGACTGACACTAAGTAAATTTCGACTTCAGAGGGTCTATATTGGTTCCACGGTACCTGAGGACGATTTGCGGCAGTGACTGACGTCTGGGGGGTTCCAGACGTGATAAACACTGGCCTTTAACCAGGACGGTGCTCATCTGCTCAAAGTGTACCCTCTTCCCTATGGGACTGGAGGGGATGAAGTGAGGAGGATCAGGAAAGGCAGATGAGAAAACAGGGGAAGAGAAAAGATAGAAAAGCAAACAGTTAGATTACAAAAGAAAAGCAGAGATGGGAAAAAAAATTGATGCATTTAAAAAGTTGACAGGATCATATTAATTGCAGTAGAAAAGAAGAAAGGAGGTTAATAAAGTTAATAATTAATTTAAGCACAAGAACAGATCGTGAAAAAGATGCACACATGCGGTCAGAACGAAGATTAATAGTATGAACATTAATATATAATATAGTTTGATTTACTGCTGTGTCTCCTCACAGTGGAGGACTTCATTCAAGGAAGATAAAACATCGCAAGCCATTAAAATAAACAACACTTCTTACTGAGTCTAAGGAGCAGTCAGAGATTTAAAAATACAGATTCTAGTATACTATAAGTGTAAAACTATTCTTTGATTTAGTACCTGTGATGCACGTTAGCCTTTTAGCTTAGTCACAGCAATTTGTTCTCAAAAGATTAATGCAACAGTGTTTTGAGTTTTGAAAGTATGTGCAACCAATATACTGAAGGCTACTACATTTAGTTAGAGGAACTTAATCATTTCTATCAATAAAATTAGAAAAGATTGCGATATCAATTTGAACACCCAGGCGATCTTATTCCTAAATAACAATATCTTAATAAAAAATGTGCCTGTCTATTAAACACTCAAATGTATTCGCACTACCGCACTGACCCAGATTGAGAAATCAGTCACTCGTAAATAAATGCATCGATCCGGTCCATCCGGTTCAATGGTCTAGTAGTAGATCATTTGCCTACAGTGTCAGAGGTTACGGGTTCTAATCCGGCCTGGATTGATTTCAAAAACAAAACATTTTAGCGCTAAATCTCTTCTTTAAGAGCGAACTAAATTAATGTTTTGCTAGTTAACTGGACCGACCGGGTTGACACTTCAGCGTGAGAAATACAGGCGTGAGAGCGCAGGAATTTGGTCAATAGCTTGTTTTCACGTGACGTCACGCCACTGCGTTGCCATGGCGCGAAATGCAGATGGAGGGCAGGAAGTGAATTTCTATATTTAGGAAGCACTATAACACACTCAAAATGCCTGTGTTTTGCGTCGTTTATGTTTGCTCAAATCGATCAAACCACGAGGAGTTTTATCGTGTGCCAAAAGTTGTTGTTCATAAGGGGGGAAAATACAAGAAATTGACAGAAAAACACCGGGAAAAATGCCTTGCAAACCTACGTCTGCGGTCGGGAGGAGCCGAATGTTTTAAAATCCGATATTCTGATATATCGGTCGATATTTTTTTTATTAAATATTGTTGGATTTCACAGACGTGTAAAAGAAAAGCTAACTTTTCTGCACAAGGTACGTTTGATACTTTTTCTCTATGTCTAAATGTTCACTCCTCGCAAGTATAACTTACATTTTACAATGCAGGGACTGTAACTAGAGATATGATAGTCATAAATACAGTAATCATTACTTTATTTAGGCAGAAAAAGTTCATTGTGGTTTCCAAGCTCATTAATGTTAACGGTAGCGGTCTTCCACTGATGATACTGGCGTTAGCTAGCTTTGTGGTTAGCTAGTCTATGATGAGCCATAATTTAGCAATAGATAACATCATACTGCAAATTGTTAGAACATTCATTTTCAATATAACAGGCCAAAGAGAGATGATTGAAGCGTGTTTCGTCCGTTTTTATTTTATTTTTTAAATATTCATTTATCGGCCATTATAACTGCCGATACCGATATTTTGGAAAATGCCTAATATCGGACGGCCGATATATCGGTCTGGCTCTACTTGGAACCAGCAAGAAACTACAGCAATAAGCTAACTCAATATGGAGTTTCCAGGAGGTCAAAAGGCTAATGAATCATTAAAGACAGTATATGTACTAAATTAAGAATATATTTTCGAAGAAGTTGTGCATCTTTTTCAGAAACATCTTTCCCACAAAGGTGGTGTCATGGCAAAAATCAATTAACCAAACATATCAATGCGTAAGATACACAGACAGCACATTCTTGCTCATGCATTTTCTTGGTTCAACACAAACTAATTCTTTATCTAGTAATCTTTACTAATAATTACTGTAAGATTAAGCAAAATTAAAATTTTCCTCAACAGTGGCCAAAAAACTCTTTTACTCCGAATCTCCTCTTCAAACAGCAATACACAATGACAACAAGTTTTGAGCAACTCCAATATGACACTGAAATAAACAAGGCTGTGAACACCATGTTATCAGAGCTATAAAGCAGATTTCAATATATGTGGATTTGCATGGGTGTATCAGTTTGTTTAGTGAATTTGACTAATGACACTTCAAAAAACTTTTAGCATCCCTGCATTAGCTAGCTTGTCAAGAAAATGACACACAACACAGCATCAATAAAGACACAACTGTGCAAAACAGTATGTGGTACACAGCAAAAAGTACAAGAGAACAGTAAATAAAGTTAATATCTTCATTGTTACATTTCTTTTCCTACTGCCAAGATACTACAAGTAAGCAAGCCAGTAAAATGTAAATGCTATGCTTGGCTCAACTCATAGCGTAAGTTTGGGACAGGACAATCAGTTTGTCGAACCAGTGGAAGCTGATTGAAAACTTTTGAACACTAAATCTTTACTTTTTATTTTTTACATTTAGTTTCATGAGTGAAATTCTACACTTCACCTTAACAGTACTATTCAAAGTGTGGGGTTGTTAAGATTTTTTTTTTTTATGTTTTTGAAAGAATATATCTAAAATACAGTAAAAAAAAAAAACTAAAAATATTGTGAAATATTATTACAATTTAATCTTCTATTTTAATATATTTTTCAAATGTAATTTATTCTGGCGAAACTGTATTTTCAGCATCATTACTCCAGTCTTCAGTGTCACGTGATCCCTCAGAAAGGCTCAAAAAACATTTCTTATTATTATCAGTGTTGAAAACAGATGTGCTGCTTAATATTTTTTTTATTCTTTGATGAATAGAAAGAAAAAATCTTCTGTAACACTATAAATCTCTTTACTGTCATTTTTGATCAATTGAATACGTCCTAGCTGAATAAAAAAAAAAAAAAATCTTACTGACCCCAAACTTTTGAACGGATTTTACCTCTTGATGGTCTGGGAGATGGAGGGTTTGCGTAGGACCGAGGGTCGGCGGCAGGCGTTGGGGTCGACCGGCGGGCATCTGAGGTGGATGTTTTCAGTGGGAACGCTGGCACTCCGCAGGTACAAGCTATTACGCAGGCCGGGCTGTAGGACAGGTGAATATTAAAATATTTGAATTATTTTTCACAAGTGTTTCAAAGTAAAACAACATCTCTTTGATCTTGTGCAAAAGTCTAGCATCAAATACCCACCCGGAGAAAATTATTCTGTTCCTCCATGGGATTCGAGACAGTGGGGATGTGCAATCGGAGCCAGGGCGGTTTCTTCCTCTGCAGGCTGCTGTTCGTGCTCTCGTCCTCAGCTTCGGCCATGTCTGCCACCTCTCCCTTCGCCACCCAGCTGTGGGATCAAACAGGGTCAGATAAACAACTCAAACACTCATAAATGCAAAGATATGGGTGAACAATACACACACACACAACATTGCTGCCTTACATAAGACACATGCCAAAATAATCCGCATTTGCATCTGGTTGTTGAGACATGATGATGCACTAAAGAGACTGCGGTCATATCAGAGTAATACTACAGCTGCTTTTGTCCTCCTGTGACTCACAGTGTCAATGCTCAGCTGAGACATATTTTAATTGCACTTTTTTACATTAAAATCGCCTTATGAAATATATGCTATGCAGCTATGCATATACAGTGTGAACGCCTATACAGTAATTCATAGTGGCCTGTCACAATGCTTCAGTTAACTTAAAAATATCAATATGTGAGAAAAGTGTATGCCCCGACTTCTCCACCAGAGGATGCAAATTGTCCTATTTTTATGCAGTTTGATTATTTGAAATTGTTTGTAGCTAGGGACTACTCTTAGAAAAAAAAGGGGTCCTTGACTAAATATAAAGAACCCTTTATTTTTATTCCGTTCTATGTGAAACACTGTGAAATGATTTGCCATAGTGTATGAAATGTGCTATATTAATAAACTTGCCTTGCCTTTATGCCAAAAAAGGCTCTATATATGGAGAAATTCTTAAATGTCATGATTGCTCAACATGTTATTTTCATTTTTTTCTACTCAAAGTATGTTTATAAGCTGTTTGTTCAAACAGTTGAATTTAATTACATTTAAAACCAAATGAACAAATCCATAAAATTATCCCATGATCTATGTTTGTATGGAGTTTGTATTCCTATAGAAATGTTTTAATAATAATAATAAAAAAAAAAAATTCCTGAAAGATGCATGATGTGATGGTCAGATAAGCTGGGCTACTAACACAAACACTGATCAATTTCACATTGGGGTCACTGTGAGTCAAACGAGTCTGTCCTTGCTATTAATGCACTGCAGGTCAATGATGATGAAAATATTTTCATAGAGCTGCTAACTGTGCTGACGGCACAGGCAAACAAACAGAAAATGCATAACCAAATGTTTGATATCAGCACAGCTCCAGTAACTGTTGATAGTTTCAAGCTAGTCATACAACAGCACATTATCAGAATTCCTCTGAAATCCTCCACCTGCATACATCTGCAAGGGGATTGTCTATTTGTGCAGCAGCAGCATCTTGTTCACAGCAGTGTTTCATGTGTATATTGGCAGTATCTATACTTGCTCTCCAGCAGCAGAAATAATCAACAGCAGCAGCAGTGTAGCAGTTTTAAAAAAAATGTTTGTGTATGTTAATATTGCATTACACCAATGTAAATATAGATACAGTCATAAAGATAATGTGTTCCCCTCATAGACAGTAAAAGAAATGCGACACAGCGACCCCAGAGACTTCAACAGAGAAAAGTGAAGTCCATGAAGGGGGTCGCACACCATAAGCCCCGTTCACACCGCCAGCGACACGCAGCGACAAAGCGACAAGATCCCATTCATTTCAATGGAGCGCTGGCGACATCCGGCGACAGTGACCGTTGGCGACAGAATGTGGGCGTGTCAAGCGACAAGAGACAAGTGACAAAAGTTGACAATTTTCAACTTTATGCAAATGAGAAGCGATTTTCGCGAGCGACAATCAATCCACAAGTTTCCTACGCCCCATGAGGCCTTGCGTCAAAAGTGGGCGCGACTTTCGGTTGGAAGTAAACTTGACATGCTTAACACTCGTTCATTCAACAGCTGACAGTCATTCAAGTTATAGCGATCCAAACTAGCTAACGATGTGGGAACACAACCTCAACGAAATTAAAAAGGGTGAAATAACACTAGCCTACCTTTACCCTCCGCAGTCGTTGATTGGGAGTATTATAATAACATTTATCAATACTCATCAAGGCATGGTGACAGACAGATGTGCGAGCTGACAAACAATTCAAATAAAAAAATACACACTTAGTCATTGTGCTTTGGAGTTTATTCAAAATTATAAATGAATGTGCTGCTTGAAATACATTACTGGCACATTTGGTATTCTGTCAACACAGGCTTTGATCCTGAGTTTAGGTGTAACATCAGTAGCGAACAGCCAATCACATGCTGATAGAGTTTATAAAATATAAAGAATTAAAAATAAATGTACACAGGAAGATTCATCGTCTTTTGGGAGGTGATGGAAACTAACGTTACAGTCGTTGGCAGGATCAGAGACGGGCTCTGGCAGGATCACTCGTTTTCAGCTTATGTTCAAAACAATCACGTTTAAGCCACTGAACTAGTTTAGTCCGGTTATATATACAACAGCGAACAGCACATGTTGTCCCTGAGCTCCGTAACGACATCTCTCATAAAGATTTGCGTCTTTAAATAGTAAAATAATTCTCCGAAAAACAGCTAGCATCTTCGCTAACTAACACACAAAATACCATTGGAATGCTACTTCCGCCGCGTCACCGGAAGTTTCACCCACTTTATTTTTTACAGGAGCGCCCCTCGGAAACTTGTGGATAGGAAAGAAGACTTTCAGTGGAGCTCACGTCACCGTCTCGAGTGCAGGCAAGACAGAAAGAAAGAGTGCGAGGACGATTTCACTGTTTTATATGATTTGACTAACCACATACATGGATAATAATTAAAAAAATTATGCATGGAAAAGAAACTGTCGACAGTCTCAGTGAGTTTAATTCATACATTTAACTTTATAGTTCGAGTGTTTTTATTTTATGATGCACGTTTAGCACTGCTGCCGTTCATTTTAAAATTTCCCCTGCATTACGTTGACTATTGAGAATGAGGAGTCACGTGCCGATTTGGGCGGGGTCTGAGCCGGTTGGCCATGATGGTAGGAGACGCTTTCGGTTACCAGGGGCAACGCCTTTAGAACCCATAGACACGACTAAACATTCCAGAGCTCTTTAATTTTCGCGCATTTATTATTTTGGCAGGACAGAGACGGATCTAAGAATACGAGAAAAAAGGAAGTAAGTAAAGCAATGCTAAAAGTTAAGGCGAAAGAAAAGGGACCTTACAGGAACAAACTCACACAAAGTGCAAAACAGCTGTATTTGGAGAAGCCGCATCAATATATTTGTTCTTTTGCACTAATAACAGTATTATTATTTTATTATTATTATTACTTATGTTGTCCATGAAAATTATGTTGTCCAAATAGCCTATATATTTCAGTTCTCAATAAAAATTGTTAAGCCATATCAAGTTGTTTCAAACATCTATTTCAATGAAATAAAAAAGTAATGAACAAGGCACTCAAACAACACTTTTGCAAACCCAGCAATCCGGCGTCTCCTCGTCAGGTCAGACTCTTCCTGCTGTGTCCATTTCGGTAACCCCAAAAACTGTATTGCATTGTTCCTATGTTTTCCAAATGTATCGTGTGAGTTACTGGAGGAGTTCTTAACGCAGCAGTTAAGGCATGGTAAAACAGTGCGCTATTGCGAGAAACTCCTCTACTACCGAGCTAAAAACACACGTAAACAATACTGTTTTGCCGTGGGAATCCTACCAACATGGCGGAGAAGGGAGGGGCTCTGTAAAATTACGTCAACTCCTCATTCTCAATTAGGCAAAAGAAAATTGATTATTTGTCAAATTCGAATGACGTTTTTATAATTTGTGCCAGTATGAGTGAGTTTAATTTGTTCATTGATCTAGTAAATGATTTAATCCACTGAACACTGTGGTAATATAAAAACACTCTCCCAACAGCATACGGTTTCTTTTTAGCCTTAAAAGTCAATTATTCCCAGTCAAATTAAAATTATATAGTTGTACATATCACTTCTGATGGTCTTTTGTATAGAGATGGCCAGACGTGCGGTCCACCAATAACATCAGAGCGACAGCACTACGAACGCCCACAAGCGACATCACAGTACAGAGACTAGCGACACACAGCGACAAAATCGCTGGCGGTGTGAACGGGGCTGGACGTGAAGCGCAGCGCCACGTCAAGGACAACTCCAGGTATCGCACACCGGACGCGCACTTTCTCATCACTGTATGGCCAGCAATATTGTAATGTTTAATGACATGAAATGAAGATAATGTCTGTTCTATGTTATTATTGTACTGTACAGTTAAATACAATCGTTGCTGAGGCTGCAGTCTGAAAACTTCACCTCAGAGCATCCGTTAAATGAATTAATTGAGAATCTCACCTGAAAAATCCAATAACATCAGCAATTGTAATTCAAGCAGCTGATTTCTGTAAATGAATGCAAAACTAAATGTATATTTCAGCATAGGGCGAAGTCAGGATCCATCAGAAATTATTTGAGACAAAAATAATTTAAATTTTATATGAAACTATGCAAATGGCGCTCTGTGGCGCAGCAGGATTTTGAACACGGTCCTGAGCCGTCGCTGGGCGCCGCGGACAGACGCCGAATGGCGCCGCCGGTGTGTGTACACTCGTAGAGAATAATGTGTTTGAATTTTAAAGACGTGGCACTGCACTTCTCGTCCGGTGTGCGACCCTCTTTAAAAGCACTCACTTTCTGATGGCTGAGCGGAGCGCACTTGCAGGCTCAAACTGAGCTTGACGACGTAGATGTGACGTGAGCAACCTGTCTGACAGTTGTGAGTCTTCTAGTAGCTGTGCCAAGAGGAATCTGAATTATTCCCATCCCAATCTTGCAGAGACGGAGAGCGTGAGTAGGAGCTGACCATGAGCTAGCAGCAGGATCAACTTTACGACTCTCTATGGTCTTCTCCCTCGACTTAATGCCTCTACGCCCCCCCCCGATTGACTGCGAGCTTCTCTTCCTGTCTATACGGTAATTTCTACTGCGCGACCAGGAGTCGCATGTTATGACGCAATCGTTAGCCTATTTTTTACAAAAACTGCATCTACGAGACCATAACATAAGATACACGGTAATGGAGCCATATGCACACTGTAGTGTTTCTTTAGAAATAAACAATGGACAAATGGAGTCTTTAAAAGCCTCAGATGTAAAGTTATTAGCCGTCAAAGTGACGCCAAAATGAATGGGAGTCAATGGAATGCTAACAGCAGGTAAAGGCTTGCTAGCCAATGGTGGCTCCCAGGGAGGCTTCAGTTTCCGGCTGGTGGATTACCCTCTTGGTTCCCCTTCGTCAGCTCACGATGATGTGAATCCGAAGTGATCCCTTCGAATGGGGATCACTTGCGAGATTCTATCTACTTCGAGTGAAAGTAAACAAGCCAATGCACATTGGTATACGATAAATGCACCAGCTGCTGTGCATTGAGGCGCAAGCATTTAATGAGCAGCAGGTGCCTCGCATCCTCGTCTTTCACTTCGGAACCAGGTGGCCAATGCTGTTCCTGCTCTGCAATCTTATCTGAGAGTGTTTTAACTTCAAAAGACGAGTCTGCTTCTTCAGGAGAATGCCTCTTCAAGCTGGTGTTGGTGTTACAGCGCAAACAGCGCTTGCCGCGATATCACAACACAGCAGTTTTCACAGCTCAGAATGTTTCGACTTCAATGAGAATGTGAGTGCTCACATGAGGCTTGTTTGTGTAGCCACGGTCATCCCTGGGTGCTTCAGCACCAGAGAGAGCAGTTTCCTGAAATAGCATACACCGTTTGATTGCATCTTTTTCAAGATGTCATTCAAACCATGTGTTTCTGGATGTGGTCGTTTCCTGTTCTCATTCGAAGGCCACGATCACTGTTTCACATGCCTTAAGCATGTTGAGACTGCATTTGTGGGTGGTTCATGTTCTCTCACTAGAGCATGAGCATGTCGGCACATTGTTCGTCTCCTCTTTCTTGTAAAGGCTGGAGCCGTCGAGCTTCCGGTTGACAGCACGGGTAGTCACTGCAGCCCATCAGCGTAGTTCGGCACGCTAAATGCGCAGTCAAGACTCAAGTGCTTCAAACACTAGATATTCCCTGATCTAGTCTCTCTTCTGGTGGCAACCAAAAAGGGCTACTTTGGCTAATAGGACTGGTGATCTGAGGATTACAGTGAGAGTTCCCTGACGAGACCACCTCCTCGGGCCCCTCACTCCTCTATCGCATCGCAAACATGCTGAGACTGTATTTGTGGGTAGTTTATGCTCACACTGCATGTTGCAACTAGCCCACCATCTCTTATGGAGTCAGAAGCATCCGAGGTCGCTTCGTACCATTCACATCTCTGGCGTGCTCTATCTTGCAGCCAACGAGCTCTCACGACAGTCTACGTACACTTCCAGGAGAGGGGTGTCTCCATGCCCAGTTGGTCCAGCTGAAATGGGACAACTTCGGAGCCACTCAGATAGATCTGTTTGCCTCTCCAGGCTCGACCCATTGCCAGTTGTTTCATTCCCTAGCCGAGGGGACCCTCGGCACGGATACACTGGCGCACAGCTGGCCCCCAGAGAGTACGCAAGTATGCAATTCTCCCAGTGAGTCTTCTCACACAGATTCTGTGCAAAGTCAGGGACAACGAGGAGCAGGTCTTGGTTCCCAGAACTCATGGTCCTCCCAAGCATTATCCAGTAAGTCACAGTGAGTGGGTCTTGCAGTAACTGAACTTCCCTGCTTAGAGATCCTACCTTCTGCCCAAACATTGAGGTCAGGCTAGGAGGCACAAGCAGAGCGCTGGAAGGGCCAGCAGCCGTGGCGTTTTGGTAGATATCCTCATCGTCAGAATCACTTCTGACTCATGTCATAGTGAGCTGACGAAGGGGAACATCTTGGTTACGTATGGTAACCCTCATTCCACGAGGAGGGAACGGAGACGCGAGTCTCCTCGACACAATTGTTGAGCTTCCGCTGTACGGCCGAGTCACAGGTCCGACTCCTCAGCGGAAAAACAAGGATGCTAGGCACTTATTGCATGCCAATGTGCATTGGCTTGTTTAGTTTCGTTCGAAGTAGATAGGCTCTCGCAAGCGATTCCAGTTCGTCAGAATCACTTCTGACTCATGTCTACGTTCCCTCCTCGGGGAACGAGGGTTGCCATACACAACCGAGACGTTTTTGATGGCTTACCACAGCCTCAGACTTCAAGATTTCATAAAATCAATAAAAAACATAAAATCAAAAAAAAAAAAAAAATCAGACCCTGTTTGTCTGTTCAGTTTTCAATGTTCTTTTCTAAATGTCTGTGGCTAAATAGTATATAGACTCTGTTTTATAATTATTGAACTTACTGGCTTTATTTGAAATGACTCCTAGCCAAGAATCAGCCAAATTTGACACCTACTCTCAGTGACTATACAGACAGTTTAGATCATGAAGCATCGAATAGCACTTTTTTGCTTAGTAAAAATAGGGCACTAAAAGTCAACTAATCCTCACTTAAATCACTTAATCCTTTAAATAACACCCTATGGGGATTTGTTTTACCACCCCACCCCCCCACCCCCAGATAGCAAACTGACATTGAATCAACGTGGAAATATGACATCGAAACAACGTTGATCTGACATTGTTTTGCTCATCGAATTAACGTTGAACCATCGTCAGACGCGTCATTCTTTCAAAACTAACGGAAAATCAACTTGAAATCAACGCGTTGTTTCAACGTTATGAAAGCAAACCAATTTTCGATTTTCATTTAGCTTTGAAGAATGCCGCGTCTGACGTTGCTTCAACGTTAATTCGATGAGCAAAATCAACGTTGTTTCAATGTCATGAGAGACGTCGTTTCCACGTTGATTCAATGTCAGTTTGCTGTCTGGGCCACCACCCACCATATCCTAGTGCAGACCACATTTTTATTCAAACAAACACATTCAAATGTGGTTGTAGAAATTCCAGGTTTGGGCAAGAGAGTAGCACTGACCCATAAACCACCAAAAGATTTGCTCTTTATATTTATATCTTGAATTTCAGTATTTCCCAGAACTATTTTATCTCGACTTGAACCACAGGTAAGAGCAAAATGTGACAATTGACAAACGATTAGCTTCATACAATTGATCGTCTCTGCCTTCTCTGACAAGAAATGATAGCTTTCCTTTCTAATCATACTAAACTGCTGATAAAACCACAGCGATTGACTGAAAAACACTACAGAAACAGGACATTAGAGGAAACGAGAATTTCCCAGAAATCCATTTGAATCCTAATTGCTAGTTACCATATAAAGACTTTCAGTTCATAGCTGTTAGCAACAAGCAAACAGCAATGAAAACAAACATTCAGCTAGCAAATCTGACCAGATATACATCTCCCAGAAAACATTCATAAAATATTAATCAGGTTATTTGGAAGACACACAGTCTGAATACAACTGAACTGATGTAAAATATGGATTACTAGAGTTATATTGACACTAAAGGGGTTATTTTCCCTCCCTTAATGAATCCTACACACAGATGTGATGCGTTTCACATTCATTACATGAAAATATAGCTGTTTATATGTTGTTTGTCCAAGAATATAAAACAATTACGGTTTCTAAAGCATTATATTCTCTGTTTTAATTCATCACAGCTTGGTCAAACTGTTCATTGATCCAAAAGAATTGTTTCTTATAGAGAAGAAGTGACGCATGAGTAGGCTGTTGTGTTTGTAAAGTTTGTTATTACAGCGAAATACTGTGTATACTCAGTCTTTCAGAGCACTGTGGTGAATAAAAACATTTATAACATCCAAAAGCAAATCAATATTCTCTCATTATCTGAGGAGCAAATTCACTAAACAGTTCAGCATGTGGCATTTCAGCATCATACTTGCAATCGCATGCCACCCACAATCCACCAAATGAGGTATTTTGAACTGGATTCACAAATGTGAATGTGCAATTAACATGACTATTACCAAAAATAAACTTTTGGGAACAATTTAAACATCTGTGAAGAAATGAGAAACACTGTACAACAGAACTTATTCCAAATGAAAACTGTTCTGTGTAAAGTTAAATCCTGTTGCAACAGTATTGTTTTTATGAAAATGTAATGCCATACACCAAAAGCAACCGTACAATATTAGTGTTACAGCTCAAATTAAACACAATATTTAACAAATGATTAGCACAATTTCTTTGAAATCACATTTGATAAAAATAGCCACATTTACTTCCATTGTCAGTGACTCTCCATTAAAGGGATAGTTCACTTCGAAATTAATTTAATAATTTAATAATTCCTTACCTCAAGGGCATCCAAGATGTAGGTGTCTTTGTTTCCGCAGTATTTTCAATTTTGATATTTTAAGGTCAAACTGTTCTTGTCTGTCAGTCATATATAATGGGAGTTTATGTGGTCCACCTCAAAGAGCATGCACAGAGAAGTCCAGATTAAACATGATTTAATGACTCGTAAATGTAAGTACACACTGATGGCCTAAGACACGAAACGAGCGGTTTGTGTGAGAAAACGAACAGTATTTATATCGTTTTTACCTCTTGTAACCACAGCCACATCCAAGTGATCTGCGGACGCGGGCGATTCGGTCTGCACAAGTGCCGGAAGTCGCGCGGTTGCGAAAAAAAATAAATCAACGTTGTCTGTTGATATATCAAAATCGTCTTCCATAGCAATTTCCTGTATATCTAAATATGTTTAGACCTTCACAGTGAGTAAACAATGAGTGACGTACACCCGCGAGAGATCACTTCCGGAGCGTTCCGGCGTTTGCTGCCGCTTGCGCATACAGAAGTGCCCCCGCCCTCAGATCACTTGGACGTGACTGTGATTACAAGAGGTGATAACTATATAAATGCTGTTCGTTTTCTCACACAAATCGCTCGTTTCGTGTCTTAAGCCATCAATGTGTACTTACATTTACGAGTCATTAAATCATGTGTAATCTTTGAGGTGGACCCCATAAACCTCTATTATATGACTGACAGAAAAGTACGGTTTGACCTTAAAATATCAAAATTGAAAACACTGTGGAAACAAAGACACCTACATCTTGGATGCCCTTGAGGTAAGGTAAAACATACCAAAAATTCCTTTCAAAGTGAACTGCTTTGTGAAAGTTTTTTGCTGTCGATTGAGCTCAGCTTGTAATGAACCCAAATTACTCTACTCTTCTGATGCAATTAATGCGTTTGAGGTCTGTGCTGGAAAGGACATGGGTGATGTTTTGACTTGGGCCAGATGTTCCAGTGGGACACGGAGTTGGTTTTTGTAGACAGGACTAAGGCAGATGTACATGATGAATGACCTCATTTGGAAAGCACTTCCTTCCTGAGCAGGGATGCTTTTTCTCTGGTTTCACAAACACGATTCTATTAAAAGATGTGCTTGGGATTCAACACTGTAGCATATTCCTTATTTTGTGGATGCAATCTGTAGTTCTCGCAATTACTTATTTCATTTTCAAACAAAATAATTATTCGAAATATATTACTATAGAAGGTCAAAATGGTTATAAGAAACTCAACAACCCATTGCTGACTGACTAATGGGACACATGGCTAAAAACTGCTGGTCTTGCTCAAAACACTGGCTCAACTGAGACAAATTCATTCCACGAGCAACAGTTTGACACAATAGTTCCTCACAGAAAAGAGGGACGACAAAGACATTCAGAAACCACAGGAATCTGATCTGTGTTTTTCATCCTTTTGACGTCAATAGAAACCTTCACAAAATAGGCACATTCATTCATCTCATAATAACTGAAACGCTACTGTGATAATTACTCTGATTTGTGCTCCAGGTTCATATTTTAAACAAAGAAAGACGTCCAATGATAATTAACCACAGACGTAAATAAGCATCCATTTACCATATCTGTGTGAGCATCAGAGCTTTAATGGCGCATTTGGCATCAATAAATGCTGAAAAACTCGCATGCACCTTTAGGAACCAGGCGACTGGGCATGAATCCGGCTGATCCGGGAAGAGCGCTCCCTGCACATTCTGGGAAATGCCGCACATACCACTGGACTGCTAGAGCAGTTCTGCACTATTTCATCGCATTTATTTTGGTTGGCCAGTGAGGTTAAGACTGGATAGGGCGCACTATAGCTGACCTCTGCATGATGGGTCAGCCTGATATTAGAGTTAACTTGTTCGACTAGTGTTCATATGATGGACGTCTCACTCTCTGACGTTTTAACCAGCAAGCTTAACCTTGCAGCAAGATTTCTATGATCAGTCACCTTTATTAAAAGAACAGTTGAAAGGCTAAATTTTCTGTTCATCATAGTTAAGGATCAATGACAAAAAAAATTGGGAGAATAATATAATACAAATATTAATGAACAATTCAAGTATTGTTGTATGAGATTAACTAAAGATTATGCTAGATTATGCTAATTTCATTCTTTTAAGATTGGTTTTCTTTATGGTAACAGGAAAAATTAATATTAAAGTGAGTTTTAATACAGAAAAAAGATGCTTAATATAGAGAAAGTGTATTCAAGTTATTGTGCGTATGAATTGCATTTTAATGTACGTTGCAGGCTTCTGATCAAAAGTCATTCATAATGTTATAATGTTTCTTTAAAATCTGTGTGTGATAATTATAAGATATTTCTTGAGCAGCAAATCAGCATAGAATGATTTCTGAAGGATCATGTGACACTAAAAACTGGAGTAATGCCTTTGCCATCACCGGAATAAATATTAGAAATGAGATATTTTAAACTCGAATAATATTTGACAATATTACTATATCTTTTTACAGTCACTTATATAAAATAAATGCAGCTTTGGTGAGTATAAGAGACTTATTTTAACAAATTGTGTATTTTTGAATAATATATGAATTGATATTGAATACAAAAAAACTCTAGTCCAAAATAAACCATCTTGAAATGAATCTAAACTAATCTTTTCAAGGCCAATAGAGCTCTTCTGTTTTTCTTGGCTGAAGACCGAACACACGTACGGCTCTTATTAAAACTCCTTGGCTGTGCTTCAGATTGATGGAGTTTTAAAACATCAAAATTAGTATGCCTGGATTTCAGTGTGCTGACAGAGTGGCACTGGTGTTGCATGCCGGGAGGAGCAAAAGTGTTGAACGGTTCCTGCTAGGGGGCTTCAGATCCATCTTCTGACCTGCCAACAAACATCTTTGTGTCTCAGCTGCGTCCATCGCCAGCCAAGAGGACTTTCTGCAGCGCATGCCTAAACAGCATGTGATCTCCATTTAAATACTTTCCAGGGTGATGGCCGCCTGGAGCATTTCCCACTAGAGAGGACTCGCTGTGTGGGCTGTCTGTATTGATTTGATTTTGCTGTTAAAATCCTCACTGGCTTTTGATGGAAACGTTGCTAATAAAGTCACCCTGTGTCATTAATTCAGAGGGACACAATTGCTTCAACACTTCCATACCATCACTTAAGTGAAGAAAATTGCAATATTTCAGAAACAAAAGCAATTTCCTTCTGGAAAATCCCTTTAATTATGCATTCACTCCCAAGTGAATCAGTCTTTGCAACTGCCAAAGACGCTGTTAGAGTTTATAACTCTAAAAACAGACAAACCTTTACAAGAGTGGCTGGTCTGGCAGACTGTTTTATACTCAATAATATGCTGTGATTGTGACAGCGCACTAATGGTTGAAAATGGAGGGAACGTTCAAGCCATAATTGAACAGGCAGAAAGACGCTCGGTTAATCTGACAACTGTAGCAGAGTGTGAGCAAAAACAGGCCAAATATCACAACCATAAATGAGTAAACTTGGCACTCACATGAATGGCACACAAAAACACAAACCTGATGTTGATGTCGTTTGCGTGGAACCACTGGGAAACAGCAGTCAAAACCCTTTAAGAGAGTGTGTGGAGGCACGAACCAGTCCCTGATTTACATTTACTGCAAGCCACTGTGATTTAAGTCTCTTCCAGTAAGACGGACACCAACATGCCAAACTTTGTAGGCTTGTAGGACTGTCAAATATCATGAACTATTAATTAATATAAACATCATTAAAGGTGCCATATGTAATAATTGAGGTAAAAATATCCAAAAAATGAGCTACAAGCATCAAAAGAATGAGAAGAAATAAGTGCAATGATGTAATTAAAAAACTGACAAGTTATAGTGCTGCCGAGATATAAACCTAAATTAGCATGCTAACTTACTAGCCCCGGCCCGGCAGGTGTCGTAATACCAGTTCCGGCCATGGGAGGCGGTATGCGGGCGGGCAACGTTACCACCAGCCAAACTGCAATAGACGAGTGAGTCGCGCTCGCGCCGGCTTGTGTGTACTTGAACCTGATGTCAGTCGTGTGGAAATACAGCCCACTACTACATTTCAGTTCAGAGATGAGTTAAAAAAATGATTGGTCGACATTATCCATGAGGAATACATTTTGGTAAGTTGTAGCATACTGTATCTTTCAACAGTGTTCGTGTTCTTTCCATTAGCTAGTAGAGATGATCGGTTCACGTGCGCTAGGGATCTGTCGTCTAACATTTACAAGCGCCGAAACGGTTATTGTTTGAATTGCATAATAAAATTGACAGAATCTGAGAGCTTAACTAACCTGCTTGCTAAGTGTTAATTGCGTGTGTCTCACGATGAATTCGTGAGAGTTGGCAGCTCTGAATGGCGCTAGGTTGATCAACATCAGCGAATGCTGTCTGTCAAATTAATTCAAACTAACAATAAAAGTGTAATATGAACAAAACGAATACCGTAAACTTAAAATAATAGCCCGCAGGCTTTTATTTTCCCATATCGTCGAAATGCACCAGCTTGTTTTTGAGACAGGCGTCTATGAGACGGTCTTCATCATTTAGTGTTGAGATGTTGTTCATTGAGTCTCTGATCTCTAAAAATCTCCAAATGCTCCACGTGAAACTGCGGTCTTCCGACCTTTTACTATCGTGTCAATTGATTTGAATAATATGCGGAGGAAGAGAGCAAAACAGAGCTCCCTTGTGTTGTGCACAACACATTTTCTGGAGGTATACTGCCCCCATCTGTTATGGAATATGGAATATTTTTTGATTTTTAGTTCCAGATGGCACCTTTAAGGTTTTGGTGAAGTGACATTAAAGGTGAACTCCGGTGCAAAATGAAGCTTTGGTCTAATACAATCGGTACCTAGTCAACTGTTCTCTGAGATTTGTTTTCATTATAATTGAATGTAAAGGGTTTTAGCTCTAAAATCTGTTTAGCCGATAATGCTAGTAATGGGGGCATTTACTTAGTAAATAGAAATCACTAGTTTATACCCCTAACAAGGCTCAAAATAGCCCCACACTAACACAGTAACATAATGAGGGTCCATACATGCAAAATGAAGCATTGAGAACTTTGTAAGTGTACAGACCGTTTAATAAGAAGAAAGATACTTTATAAAGACAGACACTTCGTGTATACAGGCGGCGCCATCTTTGGAAAACAGTCACGACAACAAGTCAAACCACAAACGGCGTGCTGAGTGATCTGAACTGTATGAAGTTCAGCGAACTTCTGAACTCTATGAAGGGCGTTTGGGGATCGACTTATCGAGACTATTTTCTAAGATGGCTCCTGTCTGTATACGCGAAGTGGACTGTCTTTATAAAATATCTTCTTATTAAACGGTCTGTACACTTACAATGTTGTCATGTTGTGTTTTGTTCTGATACGCCACCCTCCACCGATCTACCAATCACCGAGTCAGTAGTGTTGCGTCATTCGGGTTGCCAGCTCTTCTCTAGTTGTGAAACCAAAAAAACCTTGATATGAATGAATCCGAACTACTTTGTGACAAAGTCCGAAAAACACCGCTCTACAGTTATTTGATTGAAAGTGATTGCAGTACCAGTTTTGGCCACAATCTTGCATACGGACCATCTCCAAAACTAAATTATTGACCTTAAAAATAACAAAATAGGGGCAATTTAAGAAGGCAGTGGAAAAAAGTTTTTTACCTACAAAAATAATTTTAAAAAATAATCAATTATGCCAAACTGCATATTAAGGTTTTATTTTCAAGCATCTAAATGTAGAAATTAAAAACATGCTCCTCAAAGAAGTTTTTAATGATTTTATGCATTGATTGCATTTTCATAGATGTTTTAAAAACAAATTAAAGACTTTCCTTTGACCCATATATCAAATTTTAGAGAAATGCCACATGTCATCTTTGTATACGTCTTAAAAATAACTTGTCTGGCCTCCATTAACTGACTCATGTCTCCCAAGAGCTTGACTTTGTGAAAGAATGCCGCCTGCGTTCACATGTCAGTCCTCTCCAGTGAGTCCAACACACCCAATTAATAGCCACTGAGCGGTTCCTCTGCATTACACTTCACAATCCCAGCTTCCATCAACATGTAGAAACATGTAACTCAAATCGGCTAAGCTTCGCACCAGCATTACACAGCAGAACATGAATGGTGCTTATATAAAAAACTCTTTTAACCAAGCGTTGAAAACAGCTTCTATTCAAAGGAAAACACAAGAACGATAAAGTCTCTGTGGCCCTGCAGATGGGCAAATGGTGTTGTATTTGAGAGCTGTGGGGTGGATCGCCGCCTTTGTCTAAGAAGTGGCTGCTTTCACAATAGTGCTCATTATGAGGCATCTTCACACTGTGAATTTGACATGAACACTTTCTCTGTTGGATCACAATGTATGAAAATAAAATGTTAATTTTACGCAGATGGTGCATGAGCTTGAAAAGAAAACAGACAATAAAAGGAATGTTTCAAACATCTGTCTAAGATCAAATAAAGACGCACAATCACACGAAAGCCAAATGATTCCTCTCCAAAAGACTTTAGGCTCTGCAAGGGTTTTAACAGAAAGACGTAATTATTTCCGTAGGAATTGGTAGAAAATCTTCCCTATTTAAACAGGAAAGATTCAAGTCTTTCAGTCAAGAAGCAGCAGGTTGTCACAATCTTTAAATAACATTGAACACCATTTATAAGACCACAATTAAAGTATCCTAAGTTTATTGGGTGAATCAAAAAGCCTGAGGATGTGTGTTTTTGCAAATGCATGCAATCGCATGTTTTTGGATATGTACTGCTAGTAAACTGTCCGTTTATATGATTTGACAATAAATAACCATTCAACCTTTAGAATATTTTTCCAAAACCCTTGAGATGGTACATCGACTTACAATAGGTTGAATGACAGGTCTGCCTTAGCCTGACAGTGTCTATATCGCTTTTACTAGCACTCTGTAACTTCGAAGTGCGGGTAGGAACCCGAGCACAAAAAGAACTACAAAATTCGACTGCATTACGGCATATGTCACTTCCCCCACTTCCTCAAATTCTGACGCGAGAGCCCAACGAGCGTTTTTTTTTTTTTTGTATGTTGTCATGGCTGAAGCAACAAATAAGACCAAGAAGCCAAAGGTTTTGTCGGAGGACAGTAGAAAGAGAAAAAGAGGGAGAGTGGCTAAATAAAAGGCTGGACGAGGATCAATATTGGTCCAGCTTTAGGAGGAGGAGGGGTGCCCGACCGATCCAAGAGGTCCTCGCTCCTAAAGGTAAAATTTTTGGGGTGTGCCAAAATGAGCGAACAAGTGTCTTTTTTTAAATGATTATACATTCATTTGTAATACTACTTCACAAAAACGTAACTATGTCCCCCGACTCCGGTCCGCTGCATCAATCTTCCCCCGCCTAGCAAACGTGAAGTGCGTCAGAAACAGAGTCGCGCGTGATCAGTTTACTTTTGGCAATGTGTTGTGTAGCTTCGCCCCTCGCCACATCCAATGTAGACTGTATCTTTTGAGGGTATTGCTATCTTTTGTATTGCTGCTTATACTGATTACTGAGTTTGGTAGGGGCTACATTCTTGCAAGTAAATAATACATGATTAGATGGACAAAATAATCGGCCAGGATAACTATGCTATGTCTGCAGGCTGATAGTCATGTTTGTTTTTTTTTGTTTTTTTTCTGGTGAAAGTGTCTTATACAAATCGATTTTTTTATTTTGCAGATTCATTGCAGCTTGATATTATAATATTGACGACATGGCTATTAACTACCACACAAACATTGAATTAGCATATCCATTATGTAAAACACTAGCCACTAGCCAATAGGTTAATGTTACTATAAAGACGCTGGCTTGTAAACGTGAGCTATACATGATCTTTTGACGTTTGAAAAAAATAAAGCCCATTTAACTATATTCATATGCCATACTGAAATATATGCCAATGTACCTGGGATGAACACATTTCGCACGCAACACTGGAGTCTGCCCAAGATGTGAGAACTCCTTACTTCTGCAGAGTTCGGGGTATCGCTTGTCAACAAATGCACGCGTGTATAACCATGACAGATTTTACGAAAGTAGTAGAAGACAATACTGTTTCCCAACTGTAGGGGGACTCCAAGAGCAAAATGTCCAAAATAACATAATGCTGCTTTAAAACACTCCTTCAAAGAATTCCTATTACTGGCAGTAAGACCAAAAGGATGCTTTCAAAAAGGTCTAATATTAATCCTATAATATTTATGGAAGGAAAAACTAGATCAGTTCCAAACCTGAGGTAACCTGTCTCTGAGGTAATTGCATCCATCTTTCAAGATTTTCCTTTTTGATGCATCAACCTGCAGGAGAGGCTAAAAATAGACTGAGCCTTATAATGGTTAACAATTTAAATGACTTTCATCACACTAAGTTTTCATATATGAAATGAATCTGAAGGACTACTTTTATGATACTTTTTTTCTTTATGTGTTTCATGGAAGACAGCTTCCAGATCCTAAGAGACTACAATGGCGGCTACGCACAAAAGCTTCTCCTGAAAGATGGAGTGGTTCCCACTTTGTCGGGACAATCAGTTGTTTATGGATCACAACCTGTAAGTATGGTTTATTTGTTGTTGTCGTTGTTGTGTTTTCTATTTACAGTTCAAATAATACATTTTATGTTGTTGCAGCAACGAAAACAAAGGGCAAAACTGTTTGGCTCCGCTAGCCTGCAAGCTAACATTACAGTGTTGGGGTAAGATCTACTAAACATGACAAATGAGTGTAAGAGCGCAATTCCATCAAAGTGCAGATAGTAGTGGAAAGATCTGCACGTTATCTAAAGACAACGCACAAATTAAAGAACACAGACACAGCCGGATAATTTCAATAATGACCAACACAATCTGCCAAGAGCAGTGCAAATTAGTGTCTGGTTTAAGACATGCTTTTTTGGGCGTTACATAATGGTGCTGCTAATACCATTAAACTGACTAGCGCAAACCTTAATAAATCACCTGCATTATCCATTTAAATACTCTCCACCCATAACTTTTGTATCTGAAAGGGAAACTCTTACAAACGCATATGCGATAAGGTCAGCCGCAAAAATAACCCTGCCCATACTTAAAGCTGGCTTGAATTGGCTTTATGCCCAGCTGCACTACTTCCTGAACTTCAGCCAGGTGCTAATATGTACATTTTAGGTGCTAAGATGTACATTTTAAGTGTTAATAATATGAACAATTAAGGTGCTAATATGTACATTTTAGGTGTTAATATGTACATTTTAGTTGCTAATATACATTTTAAGTGTTAATATGTACATTTTAGGTGCTGATATGTACATTTTATGTACTAATATGTCCATTTCAGGAGCTAATATGTACATTTTAGGTCCTAATATGTACATTTTAGGTGGTAATATGTACATTTTAGGTACTAATATGTACATTTTAAGTGTTAATATGTCCATTTCATGAGCTAATATGTCCATTTTAGATGGTAATATGTACATTTTTAGGTGTTAATATGTACATTTTAGGTGCTAATATGTACCACTAAAGTACCAATATGCAGCCTTTGGGTACAAAAATGTACCTTTTGAAAAGGTACAGCCCCAGTGACAGCTTTTGTACCTTTTTTCTGAGAGTGTATACACTTACAAAGTTTTGAAGTCAAAATAGCGGGAGGACGGGGGGGAGGGATAAATTTCGGCCTTTATTTATTCACTGATCGAGTTTCTTTTTCTTTCTTTTTAAAGAAGTATTTTCATCATCAGTGATGGGCATTTATTTAAATAATCTGAAATATTCAGGTCATCGACAAGAGCCTAAAAGCCTCTGAAATACATGATGACGCACAGACTGCCCAAGAGCAGATGAACTCGTCCTACCACGTGATGCCCTAAGGCCCAAACACAACCCATGTTTCTGCTGAGGCTACTGGGATTATAAAACCCCCGCTCATTCAGGATAAACTTAATTCTTCATAATATTTCTTTCTCCGAAGCAAAGTGGAAAAAAAAATCATCTTACAGTAACAATAAAATTACAGTCCAATCCCGTTCCCTATGTTAGGTCTAGGACTAGGTCCACTCATTAATTCAAACGTGGCGTCTTTTCAACCGTGCCTGTATCATCACAACAGACAGAGTCTGGATGGGGCCTGTGGTTTCCTGATAGGACCAGCAGAATTGAGAGAGACACGGAGAAGCAGAGAAAGAGCTGGGGTTTACACACCACAGTCTGCTTTTTATTCCAAATTCAGAAGCCAGGAAACAGAGAAGGAAAGAGAGAAAGAATCAAGAATAAAGGTAAAAATATTGCAAATTAAGGTAATTTGACTCTCCACTTAATCAGATTTAATTTTATTTGCTTTTATTTCCATTACTTCATGCCATAATGTCCTTGCAAATGTTTCTACTTTTAGTGAACGTCCAACTATATACTTTTTCATTTTCTAATTTCCACACACAATACCCTCATACCTGGTGCTCAATTAACTTTACAGAAAAGATTTGACCACACCTGCGCACAATGTTGGATCAAGTTACTTTTAAAAGTAATGTATTACAAAATTGTGTTACTCCCAAAATAAGTAACTTATTGCACTAGTTAGTCACTTTTTGTGAAATGTAATACTTTACATCACTGTTGCATTACTTTTTCTCAACTGGGCTGGCTTGTTTGTTTTTTAATATAAACAAAAAAAAGTTAAAATTTTGGCAAATATTAAGGCACTTTCACACCAAAAGTGAAATGAATAAGCCTCAGGCTGAAGGACATGCATATTTACACCTGTACAGTAAAGGATGCAGCTCTGGATTAAAGAACAATAGGATCTTATTTCTAAATCTAATTAAGTAATTTTTACTTGTTAGTATGGTTGAATTAGATCATTAAGGTCAGCAGCTAAAAATTCGGTTAATAAAGTGAGATTAAATACATAAAGTATAATTCTGTCTCATTTAATATAGTTAATTGTAAAAGTTTTGCGTTAATGTTCTGAGGTTACTGTTTTAATTCATTTTGAGGAATAGTGAATGTTTTCGTGCAAGTGGGATGAGTAAATAAATGCATGTTCACATTTAGTCTAGAACTAAAATAACCATCATGTTACACTGCGCGAACGCACACACACCTCCTCACTTTACTGTATTTCTCTCAATATGGGGACAGGAGAGCTGTCAGTCAATAAATGTGAAAAAGTAACCAGCGTTACTTATTTGAAAAAGTAACTCAGATATTTTATTGTAAATTGAAAAAGTAATGCGTTACTTTACTAGTTACTTGAAAAAGTAATCTGATTACATAACTCAAGTTACTTGTAATGAGTTACCCCAACACTGCCTGACTAACAAGGGTTTTGCTCAAATTAAACCATCCATTGCTCTATAAAGTCTCATTAAATTCTGTTATGCTGACAAGTAATCATCTAAATCAGATCCATTTGATGTGTTGGTTTTCTAATGAACTGACCGGATTCTCCAAAGAAATTTTGATTTGAAAGCACTTCCTGTGATCCGACAGCTCTAATGTCTCACTTTTTTTGTATGAGTTTGGGATAGGTCTGAACAAGTCTGTACTTCCTGAATGCTGCAAAAAAAAACTTTTGTCCACTTGACTCTTTATATATTATAAATGCAGCATGTTGAAGACATGAAAATGATTGAAACCATTGAAACCAAGTGGTATTTATTTTGAAATAAAATAAGCAAAAGCACATTTTTTAGGAAATAAGCTCACACAAAGTTAGGTTTGATTTTAAATTGTTAGGTGTGGGTTACATTTTGGAGGAAGTGATCAAAGGTTTGGGGTTGGTATGACTAGAAATGAAAGAAGGGAAACAACTAACTTTTACTCAACAAGGCTCCATTTATTTGATAAAAATACAAATATTATTGAAATTTAAAATAAAGTGTATTTTAAAATGTCATGTATTACTTTAATAGCAAAGCTACATTTAAGAAGCCATTCCTCCAGTATCTTTCAAAAATAATCTTTCTGACCCATGAGCCATACTCTAAATTCAATTACAATGCTGTCAAAAAGAAGCCAGGAAATTCAGTCCAATCTGATGCAAAACTGACGTGTATACCGATTACCAAACAGCTAGGGATAAAATTGGAATCTTAAAAGATTATAAATCATAAGCAATAATATGACCTTGCGTAAGGAAGAGGTAGAACATGAGCTTGAGGGAGATGTGTGAGAGACTGCTGAACAAAGCCGTACAGTCTGCTTTGATTTCATAATATAACACCTATTCCAAGAAACAGTCAATTCCTGTATTTATCTGACATTACAAAACTGAGAAACACAAAGCTATGGTAAAGTGGGTGGGTTCAAATCACCTAAGCTTATGATAAATCTACAAATGGGATCATATACTACTCACACACAACAGCCTCATCACAGCAGAGGAGTTTACCGGCTCACACGGTCACATTTCTAGATGCTTTAGTTACATGCATACAGCAGCCACTGAACGGTATTAGCTTTTATTTCAAAACATGCACAAGAAAGTGAACCGGTCAAGATCACGAATTCTGAATTAATTTTCATAAAAATAATTATAAAATAAATAAAATATAAATAAATTTATATATAAATTTAGATATAAATAAAATTATTATAAAATAGACCCATATGGTTTACTTTAATGCTGTGAAAATTATTATATAATATAAAATAATAACATAATATAATAATGCATTGTGATTAAACCCACAAAACTACATTTTGTAGCGCTTTGACTGTCACAATAGTGTTTTTTATATTCTTTGGCAAAACATGTTTAAAATTTAAAATTTCAATCTCAAATAATTAGGATTTGATCGAATAACCATGATCAGACTACCATTTAATAACCGCAACAGTCCTACAAGAAAGTAACTCTCTTTCACAGAACAAGAATAACGCTTTTTATAAGTAAATGGCCCTATTTATGCAAATCTATGATCTATTAAATAAGATTCTGAGAGCATTGTAGTTACCAGATGGTTGAATGTTGGCCCATTTTCCTGCACGCAGCAAAAATCTGCACGCAGCATGCGGTCTCTGTGTGTCCACTATTGAATAATCAATGATTTCGAAATTTTAATTGTCAGATAGAAATGATACCTTATAAGACACTTCCTTCGTCCACTGAGAAGGACATTTTTATGAAGCTTAGTGCCTCTGCTCATATACAGCATTAATGAGAGTACTCAGTACAGAAGGATGTGTTCCTGAATTCCCTGGACTACACTTTCACCTTTACGGACCCTTTAATACTGTTCAGACAGGCGAAATACTCAGTGCTGCATGTAAGACAGTAAGTAAAACAGAAGTGAGAAAAAAATAATGTGGAAAACGCTTTCAACATTTGCAGTCACTGAAATAAACGAAAGAACAACCAGTTTCAGGACATCGGATGTTTGGATTGACTTTGCATGTGTGCACCTTGCACATTCCTGCAGCTGTAACCACTAAAATTTGATGCAGCTTTCATAAACATGAAATGACTTCTGCAAATCCTTTTAAAAAAGATTGGGTAAACTGGGTTGTTGTCCTATATGGAGTAGGTCCCAAATATGGAAGCTGCTATTAAACAGCCTATAAAAGGTTAACAGTAACATAATTATGAAACAGAACAATTTATGAAACAGCAAAAATGGTAACACAACACAGTAAGGTTTCATTTGTTAACATTATTGTTAACTCTATTGGATTGGTTAACATGAACTAACAATGAACAATAATTCTACAGCATTTACTAAGCTTTGTCAATGGTAATTTCAACATTTACTAATATTTATTTTTAAACTTAAGTTGTTAATAATTGTTAACGCACTTTGAACTAGCATGAACAAACAATGAAAAAAAAATCACTTTTTTAAAAACTAACGTTAAAGGAAATTATTAATACATGCTGTAAAAAATATATTGCTAAATTTTCATAAGTGTTAGTTAGCTAATAAATAGGCTAACCCCGGTTTCACAGTCAAGGCTTAAAGGGATAGTTTTCTGACCCAAAAATTTTAATTTACATTGTTAACTCACCCTCGTGTTGTTCCAAAACTGTATGAATTTATTCCTTCTGATGAATACAAAATAAGATATATTATAATATCTAAGAATGTTGGTAACCAGACAGTTGATGGCAACCATTGACTTCCATAGTATTTTTTTCGTACTATGGAAGTCAATGGCTCCCGTCATCTGTCTGGTTACCAACATTCTTTAAAAAAATATTCTTTTGTGTTCAACAGTATAAAGAAACTCAACAAGGTTTGTAACATCTTGAGGGTGAACTATCCCTTTAAGCTAGTCCCAGACTAAACGTACTTGGTTAATAACGTAACCTCGGTTCTCTCTAGAGGGAACGAGTACTGCGTAAGATCTTACACTAGGGGAAAACCTCTTTTCCACAAGATATCGAAGCCAAAAATTATCCTTAATTTTGAATTTGATGTAAAATGCGTTGCGGCAGCATGCAAACATAGGCAAGACGCTTGCGTGCCTATTAGGGACTTTAAGCAACAGCTGCTGATAGAACGGCGACGGCAGCCGGAAGTAAACTGTTAACTGCCGTAGCTAAAGAAAGCAACAATAAAGAGGACGGCATAGGGGATAACTTAATCATCAGACAAAATACAAAAAGAAAGTGATTTTAAAAAGTAAGAGAAGGGTTGATTTTAGCACTTAATGATATACAGAAACGATTTCAATGCCACATAACCTAATTAGTAACCAAACTCCATCGCACACCTGCAGGTGATAGGTGTGTCGGATAATAAGACCAGACTAGCTAGTCGTCCTACGGAAACGTTGTGTGTGAATTAACTTCATTTTAAATTGAAAGTTACGATAGTGTGCGGGAGTTCCTTATCTGCTAATGCCACATAACCTAAAACATAACATTAACTGTCTTAATCTGTCACGTAGTAACGACTACGGCAAATCAGCTGTCCTCCTGTAGTAGACGGTTACAGTAGAACGTCTCGAAGAAGCAGTTAATGTCGCGCATGCACAATAGAACGCCAGAATGCCGTTGCCGTTCCACCAGAGGCTGTTGCTTAAAGTCCCTATTGTCTGTCCTGCGGCAACTGCAGCAGCCTATCGAGAGAGGCCCTTGGTGACGTCAGATCCAATGGGGCGCTTTGCGTGGCCTGGGCCTATAAATACAGCTCAAAGAGAGGCTAGAAGCGTCATTCCCAATAAGGGAGCTAATACATCAACTGTGTTCCACACAGTCAGGGTGAAAATGTTTGGCCTGAACTGGGTAACGGTATGGGTCTTACTTTTGCCCATGGAGTTATTTTATCGATCAGCGAGCGGTGCTCAAGCGGTTGCAGTATTCGGAGCCAAAGCAACGGGGCAGACAATACTTGATTTTAAACTGACAGTAGTTTAGCCAGTAAGGCGTCCCAGGCTTGATGGCGCTGTAAAGCGGCTGCGGGGCGGTGGCTGGGAGCTTCGAGCAGACGGCTGTTTTGGACGATCTGTTGCAAAACTAGAGCGTCTTCTGAACCTCAGCGAATCTATCCATGTAATCTTTAAAGTCCCTGTGAACCGGAAGTTGCAAACGATTTTTCTCCAGTCCTGTGACGTATTTCCACGTGAAACGGAATATTGAACAGAGGGCAGGGTTTTACTCTAGCGCTCCTCCTCTCCATCTCTCGCTCATAGCAAACTAACGGTTTGAGGGGAGTGGTTAAGCGTTTCCCCACCCAAGCTGTGAAACCTACGTCATCAGAAAAAGAAACCGTTCCAGACCGGAAGTAACTTTTTAGATTTTGATTAAAGATTACCAAGGTAAAACATTTTTTTAATATACATTTACTTGCACGGATTAATTGTTCACCACAAGACTAGTAATATGCGCTAACAAAGTAAATAGGTTCAATTTTGATTTCTCTGGGACTTTAACGGATGATCCAAAGAGGCCAGCTGGGGAGATTGACGCATCGAGGAACACGGGGCGCTCCATATCCGGCATCTTGTCAGCACAGGTGTCTCTCAGCAACAGTGAGAGAAGCCGTGTTCCACCCAATGGTCTGTGCAGCGGATTTCGCAGCACGAAGAGCCAGGTCCGTAGTGCTCCTCAAATCTGGCACGTTGACAGCTTCCGGTCCTTCCTCATCCAGTTTTCGGAGAAGGTCGGCTTGGAAGATCTGCAGTACGGCCATCAAGTGTTATGCCGATACAGCCTGCCCAGCGGCAGTGTAAGCGCGGCTGTGCATGGCGGAAGTAGTGCAGCAAGCTTGAGAATGTAGCGACGTCTTAGCTTGACGTCCAGCAGAGGGCGGGCAAAGATTGGGCCACTACAGCTCCTTCTACTGGAGGAAGAGACTGGTCTCCTCTGTCTTTAGCACCATCCACTAAAGAGAATGCTGCTGAGACAGAGGTACGTGGTCCCTTTGCAGGAAACATCCATCCATCCTGCGGCCCACTCAAGGCTGCAGCTCGCCATGGCCTGTGAGAGTAGACGTATCAGCTCGGATTCGGTGCAGGCCCGTTTCCCTGACGAATCGCGGGCAGAGGGGGGAGGTACACAGAGCTCGCCCAATCCTCACTGTCCGACACCAGGATAGAGCAGCTGGCCTGCTCTACAGATGTGACGACTCGAGTGAAGCTCGCGGGTGAGCCGGCGGGCTTTCAAAGGATGGCTCAGAGACCCGCTTAGTACGTCGCTTTTTACGGCACTATAGCAGGCGGAAGTGCAGACTTGAAGAAAAATGCCACGCGAGTCCCAGAATCACCATGGCAATAGCGCGCAATGATGGCAGCCGCCGTCAGCGAGTGCGAGAGCTGCATGATCCTTACCCAGGCAAGAAACGCAGTTGAAATGGCGGTCCCAGTTGCTGAGTGCGGCTCGGCACGAGCCACAGGAACGAGGCATCTTTAAAAAGACACGGCTATTTTAGATAGAGAGAGAGAGAGAGAGAGAGTGTGAGTCGCAGCGGAGAACACACACTCAACGAAGTAAAAGGATATAAACGCCGGAAAGCGCAGCAGGTACGGCGACTAAGGCCGTGTGTCCACCAAAGCGTTTTTCCACGCACCTGGCGTATGTTTTCAATTGTTTTCAATGGGAGCGCCGCGTTTTTTAAACGCCATGAGCGTACCGAGGTTCTGAGCGTTTTTTTCACGCTGAAGCGCCGAGCGTCCATCGTTTTTACTGGTCGCTGGGAGTTGAAAAATGTTCAATCACTGTCACTTTTTACCCAACCGTCCAATCACAGTGGAGGAGGGGCGGGACTAATACCACACCGACCAACTGTCACAACATTCAAACTGCTGAGGATATTCTGTATCATAGCAACGAAACATCTCAACGAAAAAAATGCTGCGCTGCCAAAACGCTCTCAAGCGCCCAAAGCATGGCGTCTTCAGCAGAGCGTCTAGCGTTTTCAGCTGGCTAAAAACGCTTTGGTGGACGCACGGCCTAAAGGTGGCGAGATGAGGGCTAGCGGCATCAGATGCAAAGGCTCGTCCCGCAGTAAGATTTTCTTAGAATCTTCTTCACTTCTTCACGGCTTCTTCACTTCGGATCCAGCGATGCGTGAGCTTTACCGAAGAGTTGAAAAATCATTATATCAGCCCATCGAGCCGTATTTATAGGCCCAGGCCACGCCTGTCTCGGCGGGACATGACATAGTGGGCATGAAGCGCCCCCATTGGATCAGACGTCACCAAGGGCCTCTCTTGATAGGCTGCTGCTGTTGCCGCAGGACAGCCAATAGGCACGCGAGCCGTGCTGCATGCTAATTTTTTGGCTTCAATATCTTGTGGAAAAGAGGTTTTCCCCTAGTGTAAGATATTACGCAGTACGAGAGAACCTCTCAGAGTCATAAGAGAACTGCATGTTTCAGCTGTTTTAACTGAAACTTGCACTGACATATCTTAAAATGTCAGTGTCATTGTTAAATCTCAAGATGCACACCAGTAATGTTTTTTCTAAGGCATGTTTAAAAAAGCTATTAAATGTTCTAACTATGGCCTAATCCTGCTTTAGTCTAAACCCTGTATGTGAAACCAGGCCTAAGGCTACTAAACGTTACTTATTGTAAAGCGCTACCATTGTAACATTTAAAACATGTGAGATCTTGCCCAAGCCTGACATTTATGAGAAATATTATTGTCCAGGGAACATGACGAATGGCAAAAAGCAGTTTTAAAAATATAAAACAGAGATATTATGTTGTTGGAGTTGTTATATGGTTTATTCTTCTGGAACATGGAGAAAAGCCCCAGACTGAGGAGAATCCGTGTCCATTAAAATGACTAAAGCAGTGACGCTTGTTACACTTAATCCACCAACTGCAGATTATCATGCAGCCAGATTACACATGCCTGCAATCGCTTTGCAAAATCATTTTACAGTAGCACACATTTATGGGCTGTGTCTAAAAACTTAGTGAGCTTCTAGACATCTTTGTTATCGACCACAACAGGCAAATACGGTGATCCAAAATGCTAACTAGGTTGGCAGCTCACTAGTTTGTAATTAAAACAGTCATCATTTAGAAAAAATACTGTGCAATATAACAAGCTCGGGTAATATGCTGTTCTTTATGAAAACCAATCATTTATGCATCCGGCTGCACTTGAGTTGACACACATCCTTATCTCAAACAAAAGATGCAACATCTGTTACCATGGGAGAAACTTTAAAACACCAACGTAAAGAGTCTCTTTAAAATAAAGCCATACCTTTTGATGGACTTTCAGATCTCAGCGACTAGGTTTGTTCATTAACCGGCGTTTAGTGTGATGCGCCTTCTTCGCAAAAGAAATATATTGTCAAAGCATAACTAAACAGTACGAAAGAAATGTGATTTTACATAGTCAAATCCTAAATCCAAAGTTTGTGACAATGCTGTAAATAAAAACCATGCTGCCAGCCTCGTAAATTCCCACTCTTGAAGCCCAGCACAGGGCGGAGAGTTTCAGTCCAGTTCAGTTTCAAGCTGTAAAAATACGCCCACACGCGCAGAACGAAACAGAGTGGGCGGGGTCTACATAGACGTGGAGATGTCACTAACCAATCAGCGACACCCATGTGACGCCCTCTAGTTTAACCGCAAAAGGATACAGAAACCGCTGGTGTGCGTCATTTAATGCTAGAAGAAACATCAAGTCCTGAATTAGAATAAACATACACCTGTACATTGCCTTGAGATGACACCAAGATAGTCTATATCTATATTTTTGTACTATTTTTCCCGTCCTTTGCACAAAATAAAATATTGATCTTCATTCTAACCTCTAACACAAATTAGCTAACAAAAAGATAGCCACTCTTATCTATAACAAATTTTAAAGACATTCAAATAGAGCTATTCAGGCATGATGCCAATTTGTAGGTCATCCCCCATGGGTTCCCTGTGGAATTTTCAGTGGGTTTTTAGAAATGAGGTTTTCAGTTTAGGAATAAAATAAGTTAAGCTTTTACTTAATTAGGCTTTCACATTTTGTTTTATGTGTTAAATACACACAATATATGCCAACATTATATAACAATATTTAGATCAATCAGGAATTCTGAAGCGATGTTCATAAGCTGCTATCTATAAAAGGCATGCACTGGTTTGAGTCAAGCACTCAAACTTACACATTTATGGCAGGCCATATTGTTTATATTGTTAACTTGTTTTGTCTTTTTAAACAAATAAATTCACATGTCACACATTATGAATAGCTATATATAATTTTTGTACATCAATTATGAAATCTCTTCAAGTAAAGTCAATCACAGACCATATTTTACACATATACTTTCAAAACTACTATTTTAAAAACAGGAAATTCCAGAGGAAACCCTCAGCTTGAAAATCTTAAAGAGATACTTCAGGAGTTAGCATTGAGCTTTGTATTAGTAGGAAACCTGTAGTATTTTTTGAATTACCATGCTTTCCACCCTCATATCCCCCTGAGACGAGAGATTTATGTATTTTTTGTCATGAAAAAAATCCTCCGATGACGCAAAAATCGTCATTTTGCGTCATTTGAGGATTTTTTTGGCCTGAGGCTAAAGACTACAACCTATAGTGGGTCTGTCCCGCATGTTTTCAACCTGTCAGCCATCTTGTTTTGGAAGCTAAGCTAGCAGGCTCTTGTTCTGTGGAGAAAGCTGAGTAGTAGGGGTTACCATCCTCTTTTCCTGGGCATGTCCGACCGTCAGCTTTTGCTTTCTGTAGTCGCTATTCATTGTTTACATGCACACCTTTTGTTTCAATCTGACTGAATTCATTCTGATTGGTGAATCAAAAAGTCGTGTTTACATGAACGCTAAACAAGTGATCGGTTGATGTGCGTTTTGACATTGCCAAAAATTCCCGCTCCTCTGTGAGAGATACGAGACCGGTGCAACTCACAGGTGTCATTCATCGGTAATCACGCGGCCCTCACTCGTCCTGCTCGCCACAGTAAACATAATGAATGGCGACTGTAGCCGAATCCCGGACATTTTGGATGACCTCGAAACACATTTTCAGGCAGACTCATCATGTAGACTCACTAGTAGGCTAGACTTGTTGTTTACTACTGCACTCTGTTACCGGTAGCCGTGGCCTCCTAGGGCAGCAAAGCAAGTGTATTCTGGGAGTTGTTGTCTTTCATCCACATAAGCCAAAAAAATACATTTTCTGGTTTTTCTTATAGTCTAGAAAGCTCCAAATTCATAAATAATTTCACATTTCTTCAACATAAATGACCCATTTTAAATACACATTCATCTTTCCACAGGTGAAGTATCCCTTTAATTCTCTTCCAGGTTTTAGGACCACAAACTCAACAGCTGATACATTCCCCATGTATTATTATACATTTATTCTTGAATGTTTAGTCATCATTACATACAAAATGTATACATTAACCAATGTTCTGGATGTTCAGAAGTATTAAGATGTGCAAAATTTCAGTCAAATTGTGCTCTTTAATGACTTTCATGCAATACATGAGAATATCTGAGGGTCAGATTAAGATTAATGTAACTATCATAGCCCTATCAGTTGCGCGTGAGGGAAACTGAAGGAACTCATAGCTCCTCTGTACAGTGTTATTGTCCCGCCATGGACTAAATGTCTCAGTAATGAGACATCTCATCCATGGATTCAGTTTAGTGGAAAAATGGGCTTCCATATTTTCAAACATCTAAAAAAACATCTCTATGCAGAGACAGACATCAAGAATAAGTGTATGAATCTCAGCAATGGTGAAAAACATATCACCTCTGAACAAAGGCTCTTTATTTATTCATGCAGCAATGAGTTTTGATTGCTGGCACTCAGAATGCACTGCAACATGGTTTATATTTGTCACCATTGTTGAGATTCATTGTCTGATTCTTGATGTATGTGTGTGATGTTCTTAATGTCTACATAAACTTTTTATTTGATCATTTGGATTTCATTGAAAAGGTTAAAACTGGTATTCTCTACAATGACAGTGTTGCTTTAATCCATAAGGTAAACTTAACTCAGAAATAGGGTTCTAGCCTATATGAGTTCATTGATTCAGGTCAAATGATTGTGATATAATGATTATGTTAAAACACAACAACACCATCAGTAATGACTTTCATGCAATACATGAGAATATCTGAGGGTCAGATTAAGATTAAGGTAACTATCATAGCCCTTTCAGTTGCGCGTGAGGGAAACTGAAGGAACTCATAGCTCCTCTGTACAGTGTTATTGTCCCGCCATGGACTAAATGTCTCAGTAATGAGACCTCTCATTCATGGATTCAGTTTAGCTGTTTAATTCAAAGTTATAATGATTGCTTTTCAGAACACAGACCCATGCTCAGTGTATTCACTTTTAACTTTAGCAGCTGTATAGGAAAGTGCCATAGAAAATGAACCAAATGAGAGGATAATTGTGGAAATCGAAAGAAAATGATATGTCGAGCAGGAATTCACACACATTCAGAAGTAATGCAGTAATGCTAATAGTGCTGTAGGAAAGAAAAGTAGTTTGAGAATATTGGATAAAATTATCCTCTTTTTGTTTGGCTTAAAAAAAATCATGTTTCTTGAATATAACATCTGGATGACTGTAATTTTTTTTTATTTGTTTGTTGGTGGTGCATGTCTTTAATACAGACTGGTACCAATCCTTCTGGCACAGAAAACCACATTTGATGAGAGGAAACAAACGTGCATTTAGAACGATAGGATTGTCCCTAAATAAGCAAACGATGCTGATCCCTATTTTGATTGGATCTACATGTGGATGCATCCTCTTCCCCTTCCTGAAAATGAACAGCATTCCTCCTGCAGGATGGACAAAATTCCGGCTGGGATTTTCCAGTGCTTACTTTGGACCAGAAATGCACATTTTAGGCTTATTTTACATTTATTCATTAACATGCAAACTCTTTCCTTACTAAATTCTCAATCCTCCAAAATAAAAAATTATATATATAGAAATGGAATGCAAAATAATTTAAAAATGTACCTCAAGGAACAATCTTATTTACAAAGTGCATGAGCAATTGCTCCCTCCAACTCAATACGTTTTTGTCATGAGTTGTGGAGAGCTTTGATTCCACACACTGACATAACAACATAAGCCGACTGAAAGCAGAACAAATCAGATATGCTGATCCACATGAGGGCACATTTGCTACACAGAGGAAGAAGAGAAAAGGAACAGATTGAATCACCCTTGCAATGAATCAATCCCTGCATGGGGGCGCTATCAGAGATTTAGTGCTCTGTGTTGATGAAGGAATGCAGGTAGATAGAGGAGAGAGCATGCATGTCATTATAGCTCTATCAACATATGGAAGTCATTATGTCCTGACCTGCAGATTTAACCCTGTCTGAACCCTGTGCTCTTTACTGCTTTATAGCTTGTGCAGTGCAGTGTGTGTTTGTGGTTCACACTCACTCATGCTGTTATATCCTCATAGCTCAAAAATACTTGCCATTTAATCACTCATCTGCTGTTGAATCTTAGTGTGTCTCTTGTTGTGTCTCATTTCAAAGGCTAGACCCTTGCAGACATTCTTACTCAAACTTTCAGGGGAAAGTGTTGTCGGGAGCTTACTCATGGTGAAGTTGAAGTAATTTGACCGTGATGTAATTCATTTATAGACTTCAGTTTCACTTTATTTGGATGGTCCATTTAACACATTCAGTTGTCTATAAGTAACGTTGCACCTACATCTCTACTAACTCTCACTAGAGTGTTAGTAGAGTATTAGGAGACTGGTAAGGGATAGATTAAGTTGACATGTAGTTGTAAAGTTACTTAGATAGTCAATAGAATGTCTGTTGGAGGAGCATCAAAATAAAGTGTTACCTAGACTTCATGTAGCTTTTTACTTATGCAGATTGTATTTCAAATTTCATAAAAGTTGTGTTCATTTGTAAAGATTATCATAATGAACAAAACTTCTAAGAATCATACATTGGTTTACTGCAATAATACACAAGCCAAATTAAAAATCCTATTGTTTTTTTTTTTTGTTTTTTGTTTTTTTGCTTTTTTGTAGAGGGAACCAGGGTGATGCTAACTTCATGGGCTAGCTTTCAAAAATACGTCATTATTGCAGTGCTCTATATAGCAGTCAACTTTGTAATGGTTACTTTTCTGAAATGAGGCATCCTCAATGACACGCAGCCCAAAAATGCAACCTCCGGAGGGCCTTCGAAATAAGACACAGCATCTGATTCACAAACATATGACTCTAATGAGACTCTGGCCCTTTTTTCATCTCATAATATGAATCGAATATTATTTCGACTTTTCGATTTTTTTCTTATGTGGAAAAATGGGCTTCCATATTTTCAAACATCTAAAAAAAACATCTGTATGCAGAGACAGACATCAAGAATAAGTGTATGAATCTCAGCAATGGTGACAAACAGATCACCTCTGAACAAAGGCTCTTTATTTATTCATGCAGCAATGAGTTTTGATTTCTGACACCCAGAATGCACTGCAACATGCTTTATATTTGTCACCATTGTTGAGAATTATAGTCTGATTCTTGATGTCTGTGTATGATGTTCTTAATGTATACATAAACTTTTTTATTTGATCATTTGGATTTCATTGAAAAGGTTAACAATGGTATTCTCTACAATGACAGTGCTGCTTTAATCCATAAGGTAAACTTAACTCAGAAATAGGGTTCTAGCCTAAATGAGTTCATTGATTCAGGTCATATGATTGTGATATAATGATTATGTTAAAACACAACCAACACCATCATATCACCATTTCTATTTGTTCATCTGGCTGTTATAACTCAGATACTGCAGCCAAACGAAATCTAAAGTTGATGATGTGAGGATCAAGAGCCCAACTAAAACAAACACTGATCACCATAATGGTGACCAAAATTACTTAAAATAATGCTCCATAATCACTCAATTATTCACTTAATTATCTCATTAACTTTAACACTGCTTCAACATAACCCGTTATGTGCAGCCTGTTGACATAAAAAAGTTAATTAAAGCCAAAATATAATTTATTTGAATGTGTTGAAGTTATATGAACAAATTATGTTTCTTTAACGTAACCCAGTTATGTGCAACCTGTTGAAAAGTTAATTTATGGTAGAAAATTTAATAATAATTTAAAAGTAATTTAAAGTTAATCTGTATGGTAGGCTACCCCACCCTAGACATCAGAGGCTCTTTTAAAAGCCTTCATTTGACTTATCGTATTACATATAATATGCAGTGCATATAAAGAATTGTGACAGTAGATTTTCTTGTCTACTTTTAGTGTTTTTTTCAGATGAAAGATATTTAGTCTCTTCCAAATGTGTCTATCGCAACGAGCAAATGTGAAGATCGTATTGAAAACTGAATCATCTGGCACATGTTCTTCTGTTTAATTTGTGACATTGTGAAAGCTTATACAAAAGCCATTGAGTCTGTTCCTCTATATTGTCAGTTATCTGTCACAATGTATTAGGGATTTGAGGTTAAATGTTGTTTATGTGGATTCTGTGTCTGCATCCCCACTAACCAATACTGGCAAGCTCTACTTCTCCAGGCTAAACCAGAGAGAGAGCGGAAATTATTACACGTCAAAGGAGTAAGTGTTTCCATAGCTCCCCACAAACTTTGTTTATTATCCACAGATAAAGACAGCCAGCCCAGGAGCCTAAACACTGCTAAACTCGTGGTAGCTCAGGGGCGACAAGATGATGTTTCATTATCCCTCTACTCTCTAGTTCATTATCTTGGGACCATTCGGGGAAGCTTTTGGAATGTGATATACTACAGAAGACTGCAAGGCAGTAAATATGTACAGACTCTGATATTGATCCTAAAAAAGGGTAACTCTTTTAGTTTATTCTTAGATAAAAACACTTAGTTCTTTCAAAAATACATGTGCTCATTAATGTATATTTACTTCGTTCAAGTAATAAAGTATTCTCGTGAGTGTATAATATGCCATTGAAAATACATACAGGTAAGGGGTTCTAATGTCGGTCGCCATGTTGCCCCTCCATCTTGAAAGTATATTAGCCAAAGAGGGACATACCCAAAATTCATTAATGCTTCGCCTTTTGCGTTTACGTTTGAGTTAACACTCGTGGACGAGGTCGAACTGGTTAATCTTGGACTACATTGGCCACCGTAGGAATTAAAACGAAATCGGAATTGAGAGGAACAGAAACTAATATTCACTGGATGATCATATGCCTTTTCACCGCTAGATGGGGGTAAAAAACACACAGGATAAAGGTAACTGATGAAAGTTCTTCACTGAAGTTCAACTGATTACTGATGAAATTAAATGAAAGCAGCTAAATCCTAACCATGGGGGGGAAAAAGCCTTAAATCACCAGGGATTTCCAGGATGGTGTTTGGTGTAAGATGAGAGGAAGTTTTTGCCTGGATTTAACGTTGAGACATTGACACTGTGAACCAGGATGTCAAGGTGAGGAGAGTCCCAGGAGTTTATCAAAGCTGATGACAGGCTTCTTTTAAGCACTAGTGTATATTATTACAATGTATGGACAGGGCTTTGCAATTTCCATTGCAATTTCAAATACGAATTGTCACTACTGAAGCCTATACACTGTAAAAATAATATTGTTGGTTTAACTTAAAAAAATGAGTAACCTGGTTGCCTTAAAATTTTAAGTTCATTGAAATGGAAAAATTGAGTTAATACAATGGAGATTGATTTAATCATCAGAAACTCAAAATATTATGTTATCTGAACTACATAAATTATCTAAGTTGATTTGACACAAGAAAAAATGTTGTGATTACAAATCATGAAAATATTTTTTTACAGTAGCTACAAAAAACATATTTTCTTGTGAACCATGATAGTTAAACTTCTTAAAAAAATAACTGACACTTTTTAACTCACAATTGCAACTATGTATTTCACAATTCAGATTTTTTTCTAGCAATTGCGAGTTTATATCTCACAATCCTGAGACAAAAGTCTGAATTGCAAGTTGTAGAACTGACATCATCGATGTCATCATCTATTACTGTATGGAATGGAAAAAGCAAACCCTCCATATAGGAATATGAGCTGCGCTCCACTCCATGCCATCTATCTCCTCCAAATACCCACAGGAACGGGCGTTGGTGAACAGACTCAGTGAGGTTCAGGCTTGGGACGAATATGGCTTCTGACGTTCGCAGGGGCTATGGCTTCATGGTGGGACGTGGGCTCTACTGAGGGATTTACATAAATAAAGATGAACCACCTGACAATAAAGTGGTATTGTTCAATCAGACATTTCAGTAAAGCAGGAAGCAGAGTAATATATTTTTTTCACTACACAAAAAGCATGCTAATAGAGACCTTGATTTTGTTTGGAACATCCAGAAAAAAAACAGATCATCAATGTTTCATCCTTTTGATATTCAAAGCTTGCACCTGCCAGAGAATACTTTGCAATTCCTGTTTTTTGCTCTTGTGCCTTTCATCTTCATCATCAGTTCAAACTTCAATCATAACAGCATGAGCTTTTGTGAGTATAGATTCCAGATTTTCTAGTTTCCTCAGACATTACTATTCCTTTGGGTGTGTAATCCCAGATACACCATGTGACAGGTTATGATTATTCCTATTATGCCACTTTTTTGTGATCAGGCTTTATATACAGGCAGTGAAGTGTATTATGCAACATTTGACTGGTTTTCCACTTCAGCTGACATAATAATGTTGATCATGAGCTTAATATTGAGTGTAATTTAAATTTGAGTGCATGTGTTAATTGATTTAAAAAGATAATAATATGTATTTTAATTAAGTTGTCCAGTGTCCTTTGCATAGGACTGCATATAGGAAAATAAATGCTGAAAAGGCTAAATTGTTATTTTGTTTCTTTTTTAGTAAAGGGAAAGACAATTTAGTGCAGTTGAGGTTACCATTGTGAGAATACTAAATAAGTAGTACATAATTGCATAATTGGTTCCAGGATCACTACTCATTTATTTAGAAATTTTGGAACTTACTGAATATAATTTCAATAAAATGGTAAATGGACTGCATATAGCACTTTCACAGACCCAATGGCCACCAAAGCGCTTTACATTTGCCTCACATTCACCCATTCAAACACCAACGGCGATGTCAGCCATACAAGTTGCCATCCATCCCGTCAGGAGCAGCTGGGGTTAGGTGTCTCGCTCACGGACACCTCGACACTTGGTCAGGTGGAACCGGGGATTGAACTACCAACCTTTTGGTTTGTATACAACCTACATGAACCACTGAACCACTGCCACCCTTTTAAAAGTTGTCATGACTCAAAAAGATTAATGCAAACTATTGTGTTATTTACTCCTTCATTTATTTTTGGTATTTGTTGAGGCAAATTAATTGTACTTAGAGTGGGAAAGTGGGCAAATTTGAACACATGGATTGTCTTTATGAGTGAATCATAAAATCATTTTCTCAGTTGATTGCCGTAAAACTTCAAATAATAGCCAAGTCCAAAATAGACGTCTGTCTCTTTTACACGTCTGGTGTGGCTGCAGGTTTGGTTAAATAAAGGCCGGTCTCAAATAGAGGCCGGTGTTGTGCCAAATTTCGACCCCCACCAAATTATTACCCCGCTAGTATATGGGGGAGGGGTTAGGCTTAGGCAATCAGATACTGACTTCAACAAGGGGGGTAATAATTTGGCAGGGAGTCAAAATTCGGCACAACACCGGGTATGTTTTTTTTAGTTTTGGGTTGTATTTAATCTTCTAAAACCGTCAGATCGTCTGCTTTTTTGGCGGTCGACAAAGCACATTTTTGTCCTGCCAAAGCCTGAGTGCTGTAGAATAGAATGATTGCTGAGCTCGATCGGGCGCATAACAAGCAGAGAGAGAGAGCGCCCCAGCCGTGCACGTGCACACTCCTACGTCTTTAAACAACATGAATGCTGTCTTGCTCTCTCTCCCTCGCGCATATTAAAGGGGTCATGAACTGGCTTTTTAAATTTTATTATATTGTTGTCTGAGGTTAACTTATGACGTTCGCTTGGTTTTTGCATTCCAAAACATCAAAATGAATAAGTAATAGGCTATTTTCTACCCTAGTTTTGAGCCTAGCTCAGAAACGCTTGGTTTTTATGGGCGTCTCGCACTGAAGACTTGGAAGTAAACGCCCACTGCTGTGAGTGGATAACAGTTTTGCATATTATAATGAGTTTCGACTCACTCGTCGATGCACGTGGGGGAAATTGTTCTGAAAACGTCCAATGTTGTAAAATGCCAACCGGCATGATTCGCCCATACATGTTCGACCCAGAGTCCGTGTGTTGCACAATTCCTGTCAGATCCAATATAGACGGCACAGCACCGTTCTTTACTCTTAATCGGTCTGCAAATCCAGTCTTGTTTACAAAACAATCCTCAGTGAAATGAAGCGAACAGATGGATGATGTTTTACCTCATCAGCTGGAAAGTCATTAAAAATAAAGTTTATCCATGCAGTCCTATTGGAATCCAGAGGAAGCTTATGCAGCGACTGTCTTCTTCCACAACCAGGCACTGCACAATATTCTGTATTGCTCGGTAGCTTGATCCGGTTTGTCATCACGAGGTAGGCATCTGTGTTATTTATCTATGCGTGTAATGCGCGAATCGGTGGGCGGGGCTAAACCGGCCGTGTTGAAGTAGGCGTAGATCTTCTTCTGCGGGGGTGGTGTTTTATCCTCTTTGACGTCATAGTTCCCCACTCTGAAAAACGAGTCGTTTGCTGGTGCTGGTGTCAATAAAAGCTTTTATTGGACTAACAAGGACGTTTTCAGTTCTGAAACTTACAGGATATTCTTATAATATGATGACCTCTTAGAAATTTGATTTCTCAGTTCATCACCCGTTTAATCAAAATCAATTGACAAGATGGAAAAAGGTCGGAAAACCGAAGTTTCACATGGAGCATTTTGAGATTTTTTAGAGATTAGAGACTCTAGGCCTAGACTCAATGAACAACATCTCAACACTGTCTCATATGGACGCCTGTCTCAAATACAAACAGGTGCAGTTCGACGATTTGGGGAAATAAAATCCCGAGCTATTATAAGTTTTACGGTAAGCCTCTTGCCAACAGCCGGATCCCTGATATTCAGAGCAAGAGCATGTTTGCTTGTGTTCTCTCAATAATGAAAGATCTTAGAAGATCACACTCTGTAAACCTTGTTTTCACACTCTCTACCTAGTACTTCCTGTCTGAAGCTTCTTACATGCCCGCGCACTTCAAAGATCCCACTTCCCCTGCGGAGGCCCAGAGCAGGAAGCACCGCTGGCAGCTGTTCACTTGAAGAGAACTGGAAGTCTTTGCTTCTGCTCTCTGACCTTCTAGTTTATGGGGGCCAGAAGGGAGTACTAGTTTACAGTAGTCCTCCACCTGATGACATGTCCATATTCCCTCAGAGAGCCTGACTCTGAGACCTGCTTGTTTCCAACAATGTCGCTATTGCTTTGTATAACAGCTGTCAAAAAGAAACCACGTATTGGTTCCTTTTAGTATCATGTGAGTCATTCTAGTACTCATTTGCAACTGAAAGCAAAGTAGGAGTTTCTCTTGTAAATCACTGACTGTTAACAGACAATAACAGCCAGATACAAGAGCTCTTTTTGTTTCTTTTCGGGTGGAGAGAGAGAGAGAGAGAGAGAGAGAGAGAGAGAGAGAGAGAGACTGCTGCTGATGTTTTTATCTAAACAGCAGTGCAGACAGTAAATCCACTGCTTGTCTCTAACTATACATTGACATACAGTATAGTTCAGTGGAGATGTTCCAGATCCCTGGTGACTTACAGTATTTATTGCTGAGGTTGTTCATCAACGTTTTAGACAGTCTGGAGAATATGGATAAAAGCATGTGTGTATATATACAGAAAATACGAGCTAAGCCAAATTGAAGCGATGCATCATACTTAAATATTTCATCATCTGCATATATCTCTATAGTGATATCAATATCAGACTCTACAACATAAAATAGAATACATACAGTAACAGCAATACAGTGCATGCAAGGACACTCTCTTTTCAACACTTGCCAGTGCTGAGGGCTTCATTTGGTCATTGGAAAGTCTATTGTGCTGCATTTAAATGTTCTCATTTAAAATGTGTTTTTTTCCTTTTCATTTCAGCCTCTATTTTGCCAGAATTCTCCACTACTACGTGCAGAAAATCCAAAAGTCCCCTCTCGTTTGTTTTAGCTAAAAGAGCGAATGGCCATTCATCAGCCTAATCTTTTTGAATGCAAAGACCAAGTGCAACTGAGCAGGAAAACTCCACAGTCAATGTTTCAAAAATAAGTCATTTTGGATCCAAATATGCTATATTTGATACTGTTTTTTGAACATATATTATGTAGGCCTATTTTATGGTAATTTGTTAAACTACAAGCAAGTAAATGATAATATTACTTTTTAAATACACTGTTCAAGCATTTGGGGTCAGTAATATTATTGGTACACTTTACAATACTCGGCGTTAGGTTAATAGAAAAAAAAAACATTTGTTCATTGTTTGTTCATGTTAGCGAACAGTACATTGCCTAATGTTTAAAGATAAAACGTTTTGATTTTGATGAGGTATTAGTAAATGCTGAAATAAACATTAACAAATATGAATAAATGCTGTAGATGTCACGGTGCGGGTTCAGGCAGAAGGAACAGGCTGAGTCCAGATAAGCTCCAATACAAGAGGTTTTAATTATAAATAACAGGATACAGGCAGGCGGAACACAGGGTAACATAAACAACACGGAAGGGTAACATCAACATCGACCGACCAAGACTGACTAAAACAGAAGGAACTAAATACACAGAAGAATCAAACATAATGAGGTGAAGACAGGTGAAACAGATGACGATGACGAGGAACAGGTGGCTGATGAGGGAGTGAACACGGGATAGGGTGACGAGAGGATCCTGGGAAGTGTAGTGCTGAAGACAAGACAGACTGGTGCAGACGGAGGACTGTGACAGAACTCCCCCCTCCCGGGAGGCGTGACCTCACGCCGCAGAACAGAGGAAGGAGGGGGGACGAACTGGGGGCTGAGAGGGGTGTGGCCAGGGCGGAGCAGGCTGAGGACGTGGCCAGGGCGGAGCAGGCTGAGGGCGTGGCCAGGGCGGAGCAGGCTGAGGGCGAGACCAGGGCGGAGCAGGCTGAGGGCGAGACCAAGGGGGAGCAGATGGAGGGCGAGACCAGGGCGGAGCAGATGGAGGGAGGACCCCTGGTGGAGCCGATGGAAGCGGGGCTGACAACACCAGGGGGCCGACTGACAGGGGCGGAGCAGATGGGAGAGGGGACCAGGGTGAAGCAGAGGGACAGACGACTTTGGGTGCTGAGGAGGGACCGAGGGACCATGGTGACACCGTAGGCTCGGGTGACAGAAGTGACGACAGGGGCACAGAGGGACACGGTGAGGCCAGAGGGAGTGAGGGCTGACGGGTGACTGGAGGGAGTGAGGAGTCCGACAGAACCGGGGGGGTGACATGACGGGGCGGAGCCAAGGGAAGGAAGTCCAAAGGTGAAGGGAGGATGACGAGGGAACGAAGGGAGTCCGGAGGGTCGAGGGAGCCTGGTCGAGCTGGTGGACTGAGGGGCCATGGAGGAGCTGAGGGAGGTAGGAGCCACGGGGGAGCTGATGGGACAGAGGGCCGAGGAAGTGTCTCTGAGGAGGAGGTGTGAGGCGAAGGCCGGGGATCCAACGACCAGGCTGGTTTAGGGGAGCTGAAGGGCAGGAGAGAAGAACGGGGACAGATGAGAGGAGGCGGGCGAGGGAGGCTGGGTGGGATCCTGGTCTCTAGCGCCGGCTGGACGGTCTCTGGCGCCGGCTGGACGGTCTCTGGCGCCGGCTGGACGGTCTCTGGCGCTGGCTGGACGGTCTCTGGCGCTGGCTGGACGGTCTCTGGCGCTGGCTGGACGGTCTCCGGCGCTGGCTGGACGGTCTCTGGAGAGCTGGACGGAACCAGCAGTGAAGAGCATACAGTCTCTGGTGGGCTGGACGGAACCAGCAGTGAAGAGCAAACAGTCTCTGGAGGGCTGGACGGAACCAGCAGTGAAGAGCATACAGTCTCTGGAGGGCTGGACGGAACCAGCAATGAAGAGCACACAGTCTCTGGAGGGCTGGACGGAACCAGCAGTGAAGAGCATACAGTCTCTGGAGGGCTGGACGGAACCAGCAATGAAGAGCATACAGTCTCTGGAGGGCTGGACGGAACCAGCTGTGAAGAGCATACAGTCTCTGGAGAGCTGGACGGAACCAGCGGTGAAGAGCATTCAGTCTCTGGAGAGCTGGACGGGACCAGCGGGGAAGAGCATTCAATCTCTGGAGAGCTGGACGGAACCAGCGGCGAAGAGCATTCAATCTCTGGAGAGCTGGACGGAACCAGCGGTGAAGAGCATTCAATCTCTGGAGAGCTGGACGGAACCAGCGGCGAAGAGCATTCAATCTCTGGAGAGCTGGACGGGACCAGCGGCGAAGAGCATTCAGACTCTGGAGTGCTGGACGGAACCAGCGGTGAAGAGCATTCAATCTCTGGAGAGCTGGACGGGACCAGCGGCGAAGAGCATTCAGACTCTGGAGTGCTGGACGGAACCAGCGGTGAAGAGCATTCAATCTCTGGAGAGCTGGACGGAACCAGCGGTGAAGAGCACTGGAGCGATGGAGTGGGGCTGGTGACGTCATACATGGTAAAGGGAGATCCACATGACACCAGCACCCACTCCACATAGGCCACAAAGTCCCCTCGAGGCCCGTCTCCGGGCAGGCGTGCCTGGGTTTCAGCGTTTAGGCCTGCCCGGAAGAACACACAGAGGCTTGTGTCATCATAGTGAACATGAGGTACCAAGTCCAAATACCTCTGTGTGTGGGCCTCGAGGGATTGATCCTCCTGCTCCAGGAGGAGAAGTTGTACAGCTGCTAAATCCATTTTTGGAGGTCGGTCGATCTGTCACGGTGCGGGTTCAGGCAGAAGGAACAGGCTGAGTCCAGATAAGCTCCAATACAAGAGGTTTTAATTATAAATAACAGGATACAGGCAGGCGGAACACAGGGTAACATAAACAACACGGAAGGGTAACATCAACATCGACCGACCAAGACTGACTAAAACAGAAGGAACTAAATACACAGAAGAATCAAACATAATGAGGTGAAGACAGGTGAAACAGATGACGATGACGAGGAACAGGTGGCTGATGAGGGAGTGAACACGGGATAGGGTGACGAGAGGATCCTGGGAAGTGTAGTGCTGAAGACAAGACAGACTGGTGCAGACGGAGGACTGTGACAGTAGAAGTGGTTCATTAGTTCATGTTAACTATATGGAAATCCGTTTTAACATTTAATCATATTAACCTATATAATCTCTATTTTCATGCTACAGTAGGCTACATATTTTTTAGATATCTATTTCATTAAAGGAGTAGTTCACTTTTCAAAAAAAACTTTTGCTGATAATTTACTCACCCTCATGTCATCCAAGATGCCCATGTTTTTCTTCCTTCAGTCGAAAATAAATTAGGTTTTTGATGCAAACTGCAAAGTGTTGAAAGGGCTTTAAACGATTCCAGACGATGAATAAGGGTCTTATCAAGCTAAACGATCACTCTTTTAAAAAAAAAAAAAAAAAACTTTAAGTTTAAGTTTTATAGTCTTGCTCTGTGATGCGCGTTCGTGACTCTCCTGTTCGAACTCGTTCATCAAAATGAACAAATCGTTTTCTGAATCAATTGGTTCATTTCGTTCGTTGAATGAAACAAATGACTCGAAAAAAGATTTGTTCATTTTGATGAACGAGTTCGAACAGGAGAGTCACGAACGCGCATCACAGAACAGAGCAAGGCATTTGAGCTTATAAAACTTAAACTTTATTATATATATATTTTTTAAATGACTGATTGTTTCACTTGATAAGACCCTTATTCATCGTCTGGAATCGTTTAAAGCCCTTTGAGCCCATTTCTTTTCGACTGAAGAAAGAATGACATGGATATCTTGGATGCCATGCGGTGAGTAAATTATCAGCAAAAGTTTTTTTTTGTTTTTTAAGTGAACTACTCCTTTAAGTACTAGTACTTATTCATTAGCTACTAGTGCTTATTTATTAGATATCAGTGCTTATTTATTAGTTAGCTACTAGTACTTATTCATTAGATACTAGTGTCTATTTAATAGATACTAGTCCTTATTCATTAGATACTAGTAGCCCTACTTATTAATTGCTTCTCATTGTAGATAACACTACAGATGTCTTCATCCACAGAGTTTCACATCCCAATGTCTGTCTGCGGCACTGCTTTAACACTTGAGACTTTTGTCCTGGGAAGGAGGATGAACTGTCATGGAATGATGAATGTTTAAAAGGCCCTCATGGGGGCATTCACAGGATGAGGCGACATGACATGGCCTAAGAGGTGAGCGAATAGATAGTCATGTTGAAAGATATGCATGTGATTTATTGCCTCCGTTTGGCACGATTTCAAAGAACCAATATTTTGTTTCATGTGCAGAACAATCAAGATTAAAAAAGTCATTGAGGTTTCACGTTGCTTTCCTCTCTCCTTTCCCCTATACAGCCCTCATAAGGACTCATGGGCTTCCTAAATCCTCTAATCTAATGTAAACTGCAGTGAATATCTATCAGCGTTGCCATCCAGTCACAATATAACACATCTTGAGTGTTTGGCAGGCTGAGACTAGACCGTGGGTGGCATGTGTGATCTACCAGAGAGCGCTCAAGCAAACTACACATCAATAGGGTTAAAGCAGTGGGAAATAATTCAATTGTAATCCTGTTTGACGTATTTTGTGTCTTTCGAAGAGATGAAAGGTGGTTGGCAAATCATTGGCTTCTTTATTCAGCTGTATTGTTTAATATTATCTCACTTTACCTAAATGCTTCGCTTTATTCATGCAATTGTTTGAAAGCATAGCCTTTGATAAATGGCTGAGTACATGTTGATCATATATTCCTCATATACATGTATGCCCATATACGTATGTTAGAAAGTGGTTTGCATAAGATTTTTGGCCTATCTGGAACATTCATTTGCTTTTGGTGCGCTGTTGCCATCTAGTGGAAAGCATGGTACATTGTTTTAAATTCAGTTTGAAGGAAGAATTTTCAATTAAGAAGGTAACTTTTGAAAGATGTTTTTGTCGCTTACCAAGACTGCATTCACTCCAAAAATACATTAATTTAAAAAATAAATTCATGAGATGGCAAGCCTTTTTCAGCAGTTATTCATCTTTAGTGTCACATGATCCTTCAGAAATCTTTTTACATTTGTTCAGGGATTTTTTAACAGCATTTATTTCAGATAAAAATCTTTCATAACTCTAAAATATCTTTAACAGCACTTTTGATCAATGTAATGCTCCCTTAACTGGTAGTATGACATGACACATAACAGTTGAAACACAGTATACGAAATAGTAATAATATAGACATAAAAGCATTAATAATCAAAATAAATTTATTAGTTTTATATTTTTCAAGACTTGCATTTGAGAATGTCTTTTAAGGACACAAGGTTATCAGAGGACAGTGTATACAGAGCAAAACATCTGTGGACCTGTTTTTTGAATTGAGTTTTCCGTGTCTGTCAAACTCATCATTTCCCACTGTTTTTTAATAAACATCCCTTATATCGTAAAACCTTTATTACTCTTCTTTTTTCTCCCTGTTTTAATCAAAAATAGTCTTTGCTGTATTAAAATATTCATAAATGCATTTTATTTCAATTGGTGTTTATTTAACGCTAACATTTTATAACATTAATGATAATTATGTCACTTGAGGTTGTGGGAATGGAGAATTTCTACAACGAAACAGACACAAAATTAAACAAAACATAAAAATTTAAAGGGAGGGCTTTGACAGAGAAAGTTTGAAGCTCGGGGAATCCCTAACTCCATCACAAAAAAAAAAAAAAAAAAAAAAAAAAAAAACATTCTGCATTTTTACATTTAAAAAAACATCATTTAGTACGATTCACAAGCTATTTTCCTCATTGGGACCAAAAAAACAACCATTTTGCCATCTTTGTGGGGACATGTTTACCAGGCCTCACACAAACACACAATAAACCAAGAATGAACCTGAGCAGAGTCATGCACTGCCTGTGGTATTGCACATTTATTAATATGCCTAAAGATATGGATTCCATTACGTAAATAGGTAGTCCTTCAGTTGAGCTGAGTCATGGGTAGTTCACGCTGCAGTGTGTGTGCTGGCAGGAGTGAGATGTTGATTACCCAGCTCTTCAACTTACACCCACTTTCAGCCCGCAGCTTGAGCCACTGATAGAGACGCTTATCAGATTCAGAAGCATGGCCCCTCCCTATCACAATAGTGCATGCTCATATAGTCATTACAAATTAGAGTCATTTAAAACCTCAAATGTACAATCACTTCACAGTTTCATTTTCTTTCCTTGATGTTTTGAGTGACATTTGGCAGTATGGCAGTGCTTGGTTTTTAATATTTTGAAAGCTGTTTGCTCTTTATTTATTATGAGGTGTAGGTCTATATTTGAGATAGGAGATGATAATAGTAAGTTACAATTAAAAAACAATTCTCACAGTAATTCAATAGTGCTCTAACACTAATTAACGCATTTGCATATTGTGTGTAGGCTACATGTAAATCGTCTGCATAATTAGTAGGTTTAAATGTTACCATCTCAATGTTATTTACAAACATCTATTATAGCATATTGCAATTATTGAGAATTTTGCTTCTAGGCTGAATTATTGAGAATTTTGCTTCTAGGCTGAATTACTGTGCAACAAGCTTATTGTATCCTTTAATAAAACAGTTTACTCGTCATCGAGCATTGTAGGCTACTGTGATATAATTACTTGATGCAAAATATAGCCTATGACTGAAGTCACTCAAAACACAAGGAATCCCGGCATGACAACATAAGCTCGTCTAATATGACGCACAGCAGACTAGCGTTGCGCAGTTTCACGTCTCACGTGATTAACTCTTGTTTGCCGGTGAGTTGAAGAGAGCGACCGACGGGAACAACATTTCTATCAACTGTTCTATTACATTTTTATTTTATTTATTTATTTTGTGTGATTTTTTTGTCCTTTTTTTGTTGCATTTTAGGCTATCAAGTCGAGATAAGCCGAGTTTATGGTTAATATGTGATCGAAACTGCATCGCAAAACGGTCAAATCGTTGCCTACCCCACGATTTATTCGCGTTGGTCTGAAGCTAACTCGTTTGGATAGCAAAGTAGCCTATTATTTAATTGTACCAACACCGTAATGCTCTCGAATACCGAAAAAGAGCTGATTGTACAGATATGGGACAAAATGATTCCAGTGGCGGAAGATATTGGATCTGAGGCTCTTTTAAGGTAGGCTATGTTGTCTTATATCAAACAAATAGAAGAGGCAAATATTTCTATAGACAAAAATAGCATATTTTTAAAACTCCTAAAACTCCTCAGCGTTGACTTTTTCAGTGTCCAATATCACTGCATTTCTTTAAACTATGTAAAACTTTGGGAATTAAACCAGTTAAAGTCTTACTTACGCTCTTTGGTGGATCCTTAATTAGTTCGCCGTTCACTATTCTTAATATCAAAAGTCTTTTCAATGATTGATGGTCTTGTCATATTTGGCATATTTGCCCATGAGTGATGATGACGCAGGAAATCTGGGGGAGGAGATGGGGGTCTTGTGCTTGTCTTGTTGACCTTGTTTTCTCACTTGTTAACCGGTTTACAGGATGTTCACAACGTTCCCCAAAACAAAGACATACTTCTCTCATCTAGATATCAACCCCAATTCAGATCATTTACGCTGCCACGGGAAGAAAATCGTCCAGGCTTTGGCCGAAGGAGCGAGGAACATAAGCACCCTTGCTACTACGTTGGCACCACTGAGCAGGTTCCACGCCTATCTACTGCGAATACATCCTACGAACTTCAAGGTGTTAATGAAACTGATCCAGTTCACATCAACAGGCTTTATCCTAATACGTGATGTTATGTTATGTGGTGTTTTTTCATTTAACTCACTAACGTAATTTATTTGACATTTTCCAGCTTCTCAATCATTGCATCCTCGTGACGTTAGCCTGCCACATGGGTGACAACTTCACACCAGTTGCACACGCGGCGATAGACAAGTTTCTTTCGGCATTCGCAGCTGTTTTAGCCGAGAAGTTCCGATGAGGAGCCTCCGAAGAAGGATCGAAAGTTTTTCTTTAATAAATGTATAATACATGTTTTGCGAAGTAGCCTACGTGTGTCTTTTGTGTGTAATGCAATGCAATATTCAATAATAAACAACAATAAAAATACTAATTTTGTGGCATGCAACACCCTCAACTCTTTTGTGTCCATTTTGTTTGTTTATAATTTAAAACAGTGCATTAAAAGGAATTCAGTATTATGGCTTCCTATTAAAATGTCTTTGAATTTCCATGTTGAGAAATTGATATTTAAATACTAATGCAAAAGGAAATAAATAAACATGGATCACGTGGATCAAGGCTGTCGGTGTTAAAGGGATAGTTCACTTTGAAATTAATTTTTGGGATGTTTTAGCTTACGTCAAGGGCATCCAAATTGTAGTTATCTTTGTTTCCGCAGTAGTTTTAATTTTGATATTTTTAGGTCAAACCGTTCTTGTCTGTCAGTCATAAAATGCAGGTCTATGGTCACCACCTCAAGGAGCATGCACAACAAGAAATAGTGTTTGTTTTTTTCACACAAACCGCTCGTTTCATGTCTTAGGCCATCAGTGTGTACTTACATTCACGATTCATTAAATCATGTTTCATTTGGACTTCTCTGTGCATGCTCTTTGAGGTGGTGACCATAGACCTACATTATATGACTGACCGAAAAGAACGGTTTGACCAAAAAAATATCAAAATTGAAACTGTGGAAACAAAGACACCTTCATATTGGATGCCCTTGAGGTAAGTTGAAACATATCAAAAATGTATTTCAAAGTGAACTATCCCTTTAATAAGGGACATGATGCTTCACGTGGGCGTGGCGCTGTCCAGACTTTAGTGCTGAAATCTTGTCGGAAAGTTCGAAGGGAAATGTGACGCTATCCGTTAGGCTTTTCTTTACATATGGGTCAATTACAAAATAAGTGCGAACCTTTAACTAAGCTATCTACCTTTAAAAGGTACCTTCATGGTGTATTACCACTAAGATGGGGTAAGATGACCAACTTCTCGGCCAACATTTAAAAATATGTAAAAGATTAAAAAAAAAAAATTGATATATTTGGATTGTATATAAATTGTCCATTAATTTGGATCACCCCGTATTGACAAACTAATAAAGTGTGATTGATATTTGTCTTGTATAAATGAAAGAAACATGATTTCAGTACTGTTTTTAAATACAAAATAACCTATTTACATTATCATCATTCAATCTTTTACATTTACTTGTTTTCACAATGAGCAGCTTTATGCTGATTCTAAGCAATTTGAATAAACACATTTTGAAAATAGGCCTACGAAACACGAAAATTGAAAAAAATAGCTGTAAATGGGTTTATTTGATTGCAGACACTTCTTGCCGGTTTTATTAATGTATACTTAAAAAAGTACATCACATTAAGTTTATTAGTTTGTTTATGTTAAATAAATAACTTAAAATCATTTTTATATTTCAGATGCATAAATCATTTAGGCCTAAATATTATTGAGCGCATTTAGAGTCTTTTACAATAAAGTCGAACTGCATTTTGGATCTTCAGTTAGAGAATTTTAGGCATTAAAGATTGCAACAGCTACACGTATCTTTTAATGGAAGGCGAGAGAAAAGGGAGGAGCAGGAAGTGGAGATCATATCAGATTGAACAAAGACCTCAAATGGCCTCAAATGGATCCCTATATGCAACCTTCACTGAAGTTATTATATTATAGCACAACTTTAGCACCACAGGATTTAATGCGTAAACTTTTTTTATTAAAACGTAAAGGAGCCATTCCACCTCTGTCTCCAGGACATTAAATGTATAAAATTGCATGAAGTTTAACTCTGAAAGACATTTTATTATTAAGCAGAATGTCATGCACATTAAGCTAACTACAAATTTAAAATGTATAATTAAAAACATTAAACTACATAAAACAACATACAAAAATATCATTTTATGCATGTCCCCACTCTCTATCTCTAAAATTTACCATGAAATATGATGATTAAAATCCTTCAGAAATCTTCATTTGTTTGCATTGAAATGTTTTGTTTTTTTTATGAGAAAAAATATTTTTTCCAATATTTTAGATAAAATACTAAATGCAGTCGTGTTTCTGTTTTGACTCAGTGCTGTTGCCCTAACACATACCCCTCTCTGAAAAACTTGTAATATTCCACCATACACATTTTCATCAGGTAGTTGCATCATCTGGATGTTCTGAAGGCAATGGGAAGATTTGATGAAATTGTAACTAAACTATGACTGAGAACGTCAATATCCCATTTTAACCCCCCAATATCGACATACTGTCCTGTTAACTAATTTATTCCTTAGATTTATTTGTTTATTTTAAAAATTGTAACTTTTGGTAAGTCAGTATTGCTCAGTGTCCTCATGCTATAACGTTTAGCTTTGTGGCCACATGTCATGTTTGATGAGTTTTTGCTTAAAAACTCAATCCTGTTACTTTCAGTCCTGTTGCTTATATGAAAAATAACAGGAGTGAGTAGTCCTCTGTTTTGTTGATTAAATACTGTAAATATTAATACTATTCACCTGAATTATTTAATTTTAAGGTTGTAATTACTTATAATGTAGACCTTAGCATTTGTTTTACAATGTGAACCATACTTCCAGGAAGCTAGTCCACCATGAGCTGACTTAAACGTGTTGTCTTTGTCTTTCTTATATTTTAGGTGCCAGAAACATGGCATATTGTGGAAGAAGTGAAACACACCCGCAATGCTTTCTTTTTCCCCCTTTTTTGTCTTAACTTCCTTTTTTCTCTCTCCCTCTCTCTTCTTCTCTCTCTCCTTCTAGCGCATAGTATACTCCACTTTAACAGAAATCTTACACACAGTCATGTACACTCTCTCTCATACACACATACTGTATGGACACTCATTCCTGTTAACCAAGTGTTAATTCCTGTTACAAAGTGTTCATTCCTGTTACTATTTCATTTTCTTTTTCTAAAAAGTTAAAACCTGTGTTTTTATCAGTTGTGTTTGGTCCATCATTTACAATAGCTTAATAAATTAAATTATTAAAACAATTATGAACTTAAGGGTTCGATCTTCTTTCAAATGAAAAAATGGCTTTGTGTTTTTTATTAAAATACACCTTGCCTTAATATATAGTGATTTTTTCCCCACAAATATCAAATATTTGGCGTCTTTAAAATAAACACTTTCTTGTGTGGAAAGCAAAGGAATTAATTAACATGCTTTTAAACACACATTTTAAATTGCACATAAGTTTCGGTAAAAGGACTAAGAAAATATATATTGCGCTTAAATTTTAAAAAAAGTTGACTGAAGGCTACCAATACACATTTTTTAATAGTTAAACGTGCACTGTAAAAATATATTTTCATGATTAGTAATCTCAATATTTTTTCTTTTGTCAAATCAATTTAAATAGTTTATGTAGTTCAGATAAAATAATATTTTGAGTTTCTGATGATACAATCAATCTCCTTCATTGTATTAACTCAGTTTTTCCATTTCAATGAACTTAAATTTGTAAGGCAACCAGGTTACTTAATTTTTTAAGTTAAACCAACAATATTTTTTTTACAGTGATTAAATTCAGTGTTGAAAAAAAAGATTTAAAAAAATCAAGTATATTTTGAAGAGTTACAACATTTCAATAATTTATTTGTTATTACTCAACAAACATCAGTACAAGAATCTCCTCGGCCAGTCCACGAAACTAATAATACTGCCTTTTTAGGGCTGATATAACAACACACAGGAACTTTTGCCAAGCAGCTTGGATGTCTGGGGTGAAGTCAGTCCTCATGCGTGTAGCAATCACCACTGTCAGGCAGTCACCTAAGAGCTGGAAAAGAAGAGAGGGAAAGTAAAGCACAGTTCCAACATAATGTCCAACATGATAGCCGCGCATTGCTCTAAGACACCAACCTGAAAATTGCCTGGGTCGACCTGCAGTTTCTCTGAGTGAAGCTCGCTAAGGGCACTGAAGGTTTTCTTGATATTATCCATGTTATTGAGAGCTTTCTCCAGTCCTTGAAGCACGACAATGCCGTGCGCCGCGATTTTTGGATTAGCCATGATTGCCTCCGCGTTATACAGGTTTCCAAACCCACCAAAGTACCGCTGAGTCCAAGGGTAGACGACCAAGCATCTTGAGATCAGACAATAAAGCAGGAACATTAAAGGCTGAAAGAACATTAAACAGCTGAAAGAGTTCATATTAAGGAGAAAAGGGAAGCAGGCGATAGAGAAAATATTACTTACCTCGTCAAGCTCTCGCGGCCCACCGACTCGTAGTCGAGTTTGGCGAATACACCCTGTATCGCAGCGCGTTCCTCAGCTGTCCACTGAACCATCGTGTCTCCAGGATTCACGGCTGGACAGATGTTTAAATAGGACTGCTAGGCCGCCGCCCATGTATATCAGGCAGATCTGTTCGGCCGATAGTCCGGAGAAAAAGGCGGCAGTTGACCGATAAACGGAGTCCATGCGAATAAACTATAGTGTTTTCCATCATCACCAGAGTGTGAGATTTCTTGCTCTTTATTTGTTAAACCTTAGTCTACTGTTTACGCTGCAAATTTTAGAGGTCTAAAGTATAGTAAATTTTGCATTTAAGACGTTCATTTTATCATTACAAAAATGTGGTTTATTTCATTTATGCGTGGTTGACAAATATGAATCACGTTTAATATTTTGTTAAAACTATTTGATCCAAATGAATGGACATTTTATATGCAGTCCAAATATTTTGTAACGTAAGCCTTTGGTCAAAAGAAAAAAAAAATGAAGTTGGTCATAGGCTATTACCACATATTGTTCCCTAGTGATAATAGGCATACATTATTAAGGGCTTTGTTAAAGGTTTGCATTTTTATGACATTATACAGAAAGTAACTGACCCACATAAGCCTACTGTTTAAATGGTTAAGAAGCACAACGGATAGCGTCACATTTCTCTTTGAACTTCAGCGGAGATTTCAGCACTAAAGTCTGGACAGCGCCACGCCCACGTGAAGCATCATGCCCCGTATTAACACCGACAGCCTTTCACTGTCACTCATTATACGCCCGACATAAAGTGAGGAATTTGGGCCTGTATTGGTTCTGGGCCTGACATCATCAAACCTCATCGGAACTGCCATCTTCACCACAACCGTGCCGTAGCACATAAATACACCCATGAAGGGGATGTTGGTTAGATTGGAGTTAACGTACCGATACACATCCCACTGCCCATATTTTCAATAATACAATGACAATATAGGATATATTGAGACTTCTGATGTTAACAGTGGCCTATGGTATAAATCCCAATAGAATATATGGCTAAATAAAACATATTTAAATGAATGTTTTAAATGCAAAATAACACATTTACTATAGACCTCTAAAAATGCATCATAAACAGTGGACTCGCTCTTTCAGGTTTAACAAATAAAGAACAAGAAACCTCACACTCTGGTGACGAAAATCCATTTCTCGTGGCATTTTTATGCCAAAAAAATGCTCTGAAAACCCCTTGGGTAGGTTTAGGGGGGAGGGGAGTTCGTGCGCATTATACGCCATAAAGTGCGTATCATATGCACGCGAAAAACGCGTATACCATATACACGCAAAAAACTATTTTTGGCGTATAAATGGCACGAGAAGTGACATTCGTGCAATAGATACGAACTTTCATGAGATCGGGCTCCAGTTTATTCGCATGGACTCCGTTTATCGGTCAACTGCCACCTTTTTCTCCGGACTATCGGCCGAACAGATCTGCCTGATATACGTGGGCGGCGGCCCAGCAGTCCTATTTAAACATCTGTCCAGCCGTGAATCCTGGAGACACGATGGTTCAGTGGACAGCTGAGGAACGCGCTGCGATACAGGGTGTATTCGCCAAACTCGACTACGAGTCGGTGGGCCGCGAGAGCTTGACGAGGTAAGTAATATTTTCTCTATCGCCTGCTTCCCTTTTCTCCTTAATATGAACTCTTTCAGCTGTTTAATGTTCTTTCAGCCTTTAATGTTCCTGCTTTATTATCTGATCTCAAGATGCTTGGTCGTCTACCCTTGGACTCAGCGGTACTTTGGTGGGTTTGGAAACCTGTATAACGCGGAGGCAATCATGGCTAATCCAAAAATCGCGGCGCACGGCATTGTCGTGCTTCAAGGACTGGAGAAAGCTCTCAATAACATGGATAATATCAAGAAAACCTTCAGTGCCCTTAGCGAGCTTCACTCAGAGAAACTGCAGGTCGACCCAGGCAATTTTCAGGTTGGTGTCTTATAGAGCAATGCGCGGCTATCATGTTGGTCATCATTATGTTGGAACTGTGCTTTACGTTCCCTCTCTTCTTTTCCAGCTCTTAGGTGACTGCCTGACCGTGGTGATCGCTAGACGCATGAGGACTGACTTCACCCCAGACATCCAAGCTGTTTGGCAAAAGTTCCTGTGTGTTGTTATATCAGCCCTAAAAAGGCAGTATTATTAGATTCGTGGACTGGACGAGAAGATTCTTTTACTGAACATGTTTATTGCGTAATAAAAAAAAATAAATTATTGAGATGATTTTGTTGTCCATTGAGTTGTCTTAACGTTTCAAATAAAAAAAAAAGGTTAACGCATGTTTTCATAACTTTAGTGACTTAGGCTACAAGAAGGTTGCATAGGGATCACGATTCACGAAGGCCATTTGAGGTCTTTGTTCATTCTGATATGATCTCCACTTCCTGCTCCTTCCCTTCCTCACGCCTTACAAGACATGAAAAGATATGTGTTGCAATCTTTAAAGCCTAAAATTCTCTAACTGAAGATCCAAAATGCAGTTCGACTTTATTGTAAAAAATATTTAGGCGTAAATGTAATATTTATTTACCCTAATATTTAATTTAATATTTATCTGAATTGAATATAAAATTTGGTTTAAATAATGTATTTAACATAAATAAACTAATCAACAATGTGATGTACATTTGTCAATATACATAAAGAAACCGTCAAGAAATGCTGCACTCCAATATAACCATTTACAGTTATTTGATTCCATTTAAATAATCGTTATTTTCAAAAGACATTTACTCAAATTACTTAGAATCGGCACAAATCTGCTCATTGGGAAAATAATTACATTTATTCAACTGAATGATGACGGTTAAAATACAGCTGGCTTGCTGTGGGACAAGCAGTTCTGGTTGAGCATTCAGAAAAGCTATTTGCCAACAGATATTTGAAATTGTACCTTTTTGTAGACTTGATACAGCTGGTCAACACAAAGAAAATTTAGTGTTGAATGGGCAGTCATTATCTTATGAAACAAAGGAACTTCTGCTATATCAGGATAAGAAACTGCCAACCATTTGACAGTGTCAGATGTTTAGCAATGAAAGAGCAATATGTGAAACATTTGTGTGATTATGGAAAAGTGAACGACAAAAATGGTGGGACTTTAACTATGACAGTCTAGATGTGACAAATATGCATGTTCAGTATTAAAACTTACAACAATTTATTTAATTAATTAATTAATAAATTTTTTTTTTGGAGGGGGGTGACCAGAAGTGATCTCTCACGTGTAAGATTGTAAGATTACACCCAATTAAAATGGTACTAATTTCTGCTTAGTTATTCGGAATGTTTAAACCGTGTAAAAGAAAACAAGTGTATAGGCTACTCTCGCGAACTCTTCTTCGCTTCCGAAGAGACCACTTGGCGCTTGCGCAGACCAAAGCACCCGCACCCTCAGATCACTTGGACGTGGCTGTGGTTACAAGATGTAAAACCGATATAAATACTGTTTGTTTTCAAACCGCTCGTTTTGTGTCTTAGGCCATCAATGTGTACTTACATTTACGAGTCATTAAATCATGCTTAATTTGGACTTCTCTGTGCATGCTCTTTGAGGTGGTGACCTCCATTAGCCTATATGACTGAGAGAAAAGAACGGTTTGACCTAATAATATTATAATTGAAACTACTGCGGAAACAAAGACACCTACATCTGCCTTGAGGTAAGCTAAAACATCCCAAAAATTAATTTCAAAGTGAACTATCCCTTTAAGCTGCCTGCAGCGGCTAGGCTACCAAACAATTCTGTATGTCCAAACAAGATGAGCATTGCACTCAATTACAAATATATATTTTTTATTTGTGATAAATGTCATGGAGTCTAATAAATAATGAGGGTGAGTTAATGACGACATTGTTCAGTTTTGGGTGAACTCTCCGTTTAATATTGGATATTAGGATAATGGTCGGGTGCTTATCAATTCGTCTTTATCGCATTGGAGACATACAATAATTTCCCCATATTTGAGAGTTTTTAATGATACTGTCTGCTCAAAGCAGAGACGACAAAAGCGAGGAACTTCTGCCAGGCAGCCTGCACCTTCGCGGTGAAAGAGGAACCCATCGTCGCTGCCATCACGATTGTCAGGCAGTCGGCCAGCAGCTGAAACAGAAAAGAGGAGCCCGTTCTCATCCCAAAGCGCCATATAGGACGCTTTTGCAAAAGCGTAAATATCCAACGCACATATATTTGGGCAGAAGGCGCCCCCTAGTGGTCTAACCCTTACCCAACACCTTACCTAAACTTAACCATAACCGAAGCGTCTCATTAGACGTTAAAGGGTGCCATGTGCGTTGGATATTTACGCTTTTGCAAAAGCGTCCTATATGGCAGCCCATTCTCACTCCCAAGGCGTCACCTAACTGACGCCTTGGGAAGCATTTGGACATGCTTCAATATCTGACGCTTTAGGCGCCCTTTAGCGTCAGTTTGATGACGCCCTAGGATCGCGTGTACCCTACCCCCACCCCACACCTAAACCTAACCGCGTCCTCTAACAGACGCTTTCCTTTAGCGTCAGTTAGATGACGCCGTAGGATCGCGTCATCTAAGTGACGCTAAAGGGCGCCTAAAACGTCAAATATTGAAGCATGGTCAAAGGTGACGCCTTGGGGTGAGAATGCGTTGTATATGGCGCTTTGGGATGAGAACGCGTTGAAAAGAGGCAAAAGAGTGTCGCGCAAACTGGTTGATAAATGTTTTTAAAAAGTGTTTGACTGCATCTGTACGAGTTTGGGTATATGCTCAGTGTAAAAAAATATTGTTGGTTTAACTAAAAAAAATTAAGTCACCTGGTTGCCTTAAAAAATTAAGTTCATTGAAATTGAAAAAAATGAGTTAATACAATAAAGGAGATTGATTTAATCACCAGAAACTCAAAATAAAATAAATCAAAACTAAATAAATGATTTAAGTTGATTTGACAAAAGAAAGAATGTTGTGATTACAAATCATGATTGGTACAGTGTTCTTGTACAAAGAAAACTTAGAGAATGAGGAGCACTGGGCATGGTCCTTACCTCTGCAGGGCTTTTGGGCCAGCGTCCTCATAGTTAAGCTTGCTGAAAATGTGGATGTAGGCACGCTCCTGGTCGGTCCACACAACCGTTTTCAGTTTATGATTTTCTTCTCCGTTTTGAATAAGAATCATACCATTCCACTCCTGTCGACACTATTTATGCCATCGCCAATACAAGTGGGCTTACTTGATTGGCTGAAACTTCTCATGGGCATGGCGGTGGCGCTGACTTTGTAGTGATTCTGGACGTTTGCAATCTTCTAGAAGTTTTAATGTAAGTACAATACTTGTAGCATAACATACGCCCCCTTTCATGAAAAAAAAAACAACATAGTATGACGCTGAATACAAAATGTGCTTGAAAGGATGTCTTTAGATAAAACATAATATTCCTAAATCCTTTTGTAACTGTTTTATTCCTAATCAGTTGTGAACGTGACTTTTATTTAGGCTACTATGAATTATTGTCGTGATCTCAGCTGTTGGTTATCGCATTCATACATGATACACGTAGGCTACATTCAAAACGACTCTGCTTATCTCTTCTAACAGACTCTCAATTGCGTAGATCTCAAAATGAAATGTTTTTGACAGTGTGGTTAAAAAAATCCAGCCTCACCAAATAGCAAATAAAAAGGGCGTGGGCATTTTATCGATTCAACAGGCAAACATTTGAGAGCCAATAAATGAAATAAATGATTATAAATCAATTCAGAATAAGAAAATCAGAATAATCAAAAAACGATTCAGTTCGCTTTTGAGTCGTTTTGTCTTTGTAATATTTAATGTGCCTTGTAAGAAAACAAATGTACGTGTCTTGGCAATTGCCTGTGGACCTTTAACACTATTGCCAGCACCTGTGTGTTTTGCTTCCACTTGTGTGTTATCAAGACCAGTTTTCTATCTGTTTCACCATGCCCCGAAGAACGCTCCATGTCAATTCAAATTGGTCCGTTTAGGACATGTCATTTGTTTGATAAAGACATTTTAATTGAGGAGTGCCTCGGTCATCAGAGATTATTTGTCTATACTGTCTCCTAGATGTCCTAAGAGCACCCAGGTTAAACTTTTTAACCAGGTTAAACCAGGTTAAAAAGGAATTGAGCACGCCTCTCATCTTAAATCATTCTGTTGTATTTTACTGTCTTTAATTTACTGTATATTACCCTTTTAATAGGCTTATTACGTTTTTGTTGCAGTTTTATAATAAACGAATCTATAGTGCATAAGTTGTCTGTGTATTTGATCGGTTTTGTGTCATCTGAGGCGATAGGAGAATATGTTTTTGACTGAAATAGGCTTTTACAAGCTTTATGAAGTTCAGGTATTGTGCTTATAGTTGTGAGAAAATGGGGAATTGTTTCATGAATTGTGTCTCAGAAACCAAGAAAACTGTAATTAACATTGTAGCTAATAAAAGTAAAATCAGTGGCGCATTTAGCGTGCATGATGGACCGTTAAGAACTAAATTAGCACTCAAAATAAACTGCATTGAGTTATATTAAAAAAAAAAAAAAAACACACACACATGAAGTATCTTGCATAAGAACGAAACTAACCAAATTACTAAGTAAATTAAACAATTATTTAAATCAGGTTGTGGGGTTTTGAAGATGCGGACGTGAGCTGAGTGGCATCTGACCCACGACCAAGTGCGCGCACACGGCTACAGTAGGCTATCATCACGTATCACCCCAAAAATGAGGAGGGGAAAATGGGCATCAAGTCAATTTCCAATGTTTACTGGCAGGAGTTCAATCTGACACGCAATTAGGCTGTATCTTGGGTGTGCCCATCTCAACTACAAACGCTTAAAAAGAGGACCAACATTTAGGTGGGTAAGTCATTTGACATTCCAGACATCAATTCAAAATGAGTCTCTCTCCTAAGGACAAAGCCGCTGTGAAGACCCTCTGGGCGAAGATTTCCCCAAAGGCTGAAGACATCGGCAATGAGTCGTTGTCCAGGTAGGCTAAGACAAATTCTTCCATTTCGTTAAAAATAATTGTGCAGAGATCCATGTTACGTGTCTGATTAAACTGGAACTTACCCCATTCTGTTTGCAGAATGCTGTTGGTCTACCCTCAGACCAAGACCTACTTCGCTCACTGGAGCGACCTGACCCCCGGCTCTGCCCCGGTGAGGAAGCATGGAAAGAGGGTCCTCGGTGGACTCGGTATGGCTGTTGAAAAGATCGACGACCTTTTCGGTGGCCTGCTCACTCTCAGCGAGCTGCATGCCTTCCAGCTGAGAGTCGATCCTGCTAACTTCAAGGTTAATATACTGTTGTGTCTGACCAATAATTGAGCCATACTTTTAGTTGTCATTATATTTAATCATTGAAAATCTTAATTTAACAGATCCTGGCCCACAACATTCTCGTGGTGTTGTCCATGCTCTTCCCTGATGACTTCACACCTGAAGTCCACCTGGCCATGGACAAGTTCCTCGCAAGAGTGGCCCTGGCTTTATCTGATAAATATCGTTAACCTGTTTGATATTTGTTAAGCAGTTTGAATGTTGTTTCGTCGATTTGGTCAACAACATGTCAATTAAAACAAATCTGGAGACACTTCTGCGTTTCTTCCCTTACATGCGACAAAACTAAATCTATGTGTTTGCAATTATTGGATCATATGAATTCTGTTAGATTTTTATAATTTAATGAAAATGTTTTAGATCATTAAACTCTGATTAGACTAAATCATACCGTGTGGAATTAACTGAATATGCCTGTTGCTGAATAAATATAGGCAAGCTATAGGCTATACATTTATAGATATTTCGATCTTCACATTTTGGCACAACATGCAATGTTCAAATTTAAAACAAACCAACTGATTATGTTTCTTTGGCTTATAACATATTAAAGACCTTTACATAGCCTATTATAGCCTACCGATATAAGCATGATTAATAGCCTATGTGGCTATGGATTGTTCAGAATTAATAACTTTGATTTTTATTGAATTTTAAATTGTAGGCCTAGCTTAGTGGTTTTGATCCACTACAATTTATATATAAATATAAATAACCTATAGCCCTATTTTAAAATATAGAGCACAAAAAATAAATTAATAAAATAAAATGACAAAAACCCGTCAAGTAATTAAATGAACTCAACTTGAGACGCACGAGCAGCATTGAGTCACGTGAGAATGTCTTGTATAGGGCATATACGGTCATCAAGCTGATCTCTTGATTGTCTGAAAAGGAAAAAAAACAACAACGCTCAAAGAGACGCATGCAGAACAAACATCGTGCACGCACAGACTTCGGCTATACTGAAAAGATGTCTCGAAAAATTACATTGAAAATGGTCAAATATCACAGAACTTTAGTAGCCTATAGGCTAATTGAAATACACTTTAAAAATTCTGGATCAAAAACGACCATGGTTGGGTCATTGGTCATTTGGGTCATTTTGGGTCAACATGGGTTATTTTGACCCAACTTTTATACACTAATTGTATACACAATATGCTGTTTTTTGTTGTTGTTATTTATATATATATAAATAGTGTCACACAACATGAAATTGAAGGTTATTCATTTTAAATAATATAGGCTATAAATTCTGTAAGGAAAGTTCAAAATATTTTTTATTCTATGACAAGTCATTTTTTGACAATCATAAAACATTTAGAAAAGAAAATGGAAGGAGCAGCCTCGGCAGAGACAACTGTTGGGGGTAAACAAACAGTCAAAGTCTCAGAAACAGATATGAAGAAAGAAGACCCGGAGTCAGAATTATATAAAAAAAAAAGAAAGAAAAGTTTATAAGTTTATAAGTTTATCGCACAGTTACAAAGATCACAGCAGTTATACCATTTTCAAGGTCTAAGCTACGTCAGCTTACACGTTAAATTATTCTCATTGGCTAAGAAATAGATAAACATAATTTTCCACACATATACATGGACAAAAGCATCGATTGTGCATCTGACACTCAGAGGCACATAATGACCTTCCAGGTCACAGATTTGGGTTGCTGGGCGCCAGTGTCCAGAACAACAACTCAGTCAATCTCCAATAATGGCAGTGGTTCCTTAACCTGCAATCTAGAAGACTAACACTAAACTTTAGTCTAACTGGAGTAAGATTTAGACAAAGAAATGGTGCCTTGAACTACTGGCTTCAATGACCCCTTTATGTTTCAACACTCAAACACAACCCAAATCCCATATTTCCCTATTATTTTCACTGTTATGGCATTCACATAGGACAAATGAGAGCTCCCATCAAGGCTAAAGAGAGTCTGAGCTGCTTTTTATCAGTTAAGTGTACCAAAACATAATGGTAAAACATTCACTCGTTTGGGAGAAAAACAGATAACATTTGCTCCCCAGAAATATAATAGAAAGAATACATTTTAATACAACAATTAAAGTTCAATATAGCAATGATCAATATAGCTTGACCATCTGTACAGAGAAGGATCATTATGTGTTGGACATATGTGTTCACGACGCCTTTAGGATCCATAAACCTTTCTCCTGATACCAGAGACAGAGACAAATGGCCTTGTGCAGTTCCTGGCCTACATGTCAGAGGTATCCTGGAATGCACCAAGAAGCTGGTTACTTAAATCAGCATGCATTTAAGAATATAATTGTCACAAGCATAAGCACAAGGAATATATATATATATGGATGTATTATTAAGTGATAATGAATACTTGATTACTGATTTTATAAAAGAAATAAGCATTCAAACGGATATATGAAATATATGCTGAAGAGGCAAGGGATTTTGACCACCCCTTCACTGCTTTATGTTATCACTGACCCAACATATTGTCAGTAAAAATGATGCAAAAGCTGAGTTATAGCCAGCACCTGGGTAAAAAAAATCATTAAAAAATCACCAAATGAAATGGCCCAAAAGGCTGAACCCAGCATTAATACAGCAAATACAGCAACCCAGTATTTTTATGCATATAGTCATTGTGACAACTTGTAAAAACTAGATCTCCCATATTTCTTTTATTAAAAAACAAGAATAAAACATACATAATTCAGTTGGAAATAATAATAATAATATAGCCTACAATTATTCATCTTCTTATTATAGTATTTATAATCGATTTTGATGATAAGATGTCTATAACATAAAGAAAATAATAATAAGAAAATTGCATTTGACATTTGATTGATGGTTTACACAGAAACTTGTTTTGAAGCTAAATGGAAATGCTCCAATTTGAGATAATAATATTGATTATGATAATATGGAATACATTTTATTCTGAGTAAATTCTAAAACTACAGAGATAAAAGATTTTATGTGAAATATTATCAACAGACAACTTACTGACATCTGCTGGAAAAAAAGAAAAAGGGTTGGTCATTTGTGCTAAAAGGGAAGCACAGTAAGCCACAGTTTTAAATTCAATTTCAGTCAAATTAGACATGAAATATTTAGAGTGTTTAGAAGTAATGCTGGCATCATGAATTGAGAGGCTTTGCATGCTGATGTGCTCCAATATCATTTCATTATAACTCGTATCTTCTCATCTCCAAGCAGAAGCCTGTAAAAAAATAATAAAGTTACAGTCTGCTGTAAATATATTTTTTATTTTTTTTGTCATGGAAGACCTCAACAAGGAAATATGGCATATTTAATATCAAGGCAAACCAACCTCACGAGAGCAGCAGCCATCAGACCTCCACCTATCGGACCGACCCAATAAACCCAATGATAAGACCAGTGGTTAGCTATCAATGCAGGTCCAAATGCTCTTGCAGGGTTCAGACAGGTGCCAGAGACGTCTCCTCTATTAAATAAAACAACATAAATTAACACAGATACAAATCCTATTAGCATTAGCAAAGCTTAAATGTTATGTAGTCTACATAACATTTTTAAAAATAAAAATGACCTTTCTCTGGGCCAGATTTACGCATATGGGCATATTAGGGAGTGTGTGTGTGTGAGTGAGTATGTGTGTTATTTATTAACAAAATGTATAAATCATTATTTATACCCCCTATAAATCATTACTATTATCTGTCTGTGGGTTTCACAAATATTTAACCAATGAAAAGTATTAAAAAGAGCTTCAAGTTCAGACTCTATTCATTGCATCCTCAAACTTTCAGTCACACTCCTCACCTCTACCTCTTGCACGCAGTTTGGACGTCTCTACTGAACAAAGAACTGAACAAAAACGGATTATTTGAAAAAATACAGTGTTTTTTCTTTACTCAAGAAACACTAAACCCTATATAAAAGCCAGAGATGTATGCTATAGTAACGAAGTAGAACTAATTAAGTACTGTACTTAAGTAGCCTACTAAAATGCTGTATCTGTACTCTACTAGAGTTTTTTTTTTTTTTTTTCATACTTCCACTTTTACTTCAGTAAATATTTTCGATGAATTTAATAGGCTACTTTTACTTAGATTTTTTTATGTTCTGCTAGTTAGGCTACTCGTTACACAATTATTAAAATTTTACGAATCTTTCGTTGCAAGTTGGCTTTCATCATGCCTAAATCACACGCCAGTTTTATAGGGTAATGGGTTGTCATGCAATGACATTTTTTGGTGGCCGCCAAAGCAAATTTGTATCCCGCCAAAGCGCGTTATATTTGATTGCTAATTCAAACTTTCGACTGCTTTCTTTAATAATTACATGACATACTTGTACTTTTACTTTAAGTACTAAAGTAGTGAATTAAAAAAAAAAAAACTACTTGCAATACTTATAGCCTACAAAAAATGTTGAATAACCTACTTTAGTAGGCTACTTCTACTTAAAGAGCACTTCAGCTTCTAGGCTACTCAAGTCATTTTTTTTGATAGAGCACTTGTACTTTTACTCAAGTCCAGGTTTCTACTTTATAGTGTTATGTTTTTGAAGAGCAGAGAAGAGCGTGTCACAGCATTTTTCGTCGCCTTGAGCTGCCTCGTCACTTCATCTTTTATAACACGAAATTTTGGACAAATGACAAAAACTGAGCACAATATATAGCTACAATAAAATTCATAAGTTTAAATAATGCAAAATAAGCTACTACTGCCTCAGGTGTGGCAGTTTAATGACGGTCAAAACAAGTCCCAGACATTCGCTGGTCAAAAGTTTGATTTTGGTATAGTATAGCCTACTAGATTCGGTAGTTCAATAGCTACTCACCCTGCCAGAATATTGATGATAACAGTGCAGCCCACCATGAAGGGCACCATGGGGCTTTTGCTCTTTCCATTGACTGCCCCCATCAGGACTACCATGGTTACTAGACATGTCATGGCCATTTCAGCGAACACAACCTTCCCCAGCTGCTCGTCAGACTTCAGAACAGCAAAGGCCGCTCCGGTAGCATTCACGTAGTTCTTGTGGGATGTCATAACCTTGAAAATACATTCTCTGTTGAGCACTTTTTTGTGTAACCAACAATATTATTTTCTGTTGTTGTATTAAGTGTATTCTTTCTCACACCTTTGACATTGCAGCTCCCAGCACACCTCCGATAATCTGACTGATAAGGTAGGGAACAACCATCGTCAGCTGAAGTCCACCACACAACCAGATAGCGATGGTGAACGGAGGGTTGAAATGTGATCCGCTGCATGGAGAGAAAAACAAAACCAATTGAGGTGAGAAATAAACTCAGAAAGGGATTTTCAGACCCCCTTCAGCGCTCAAAAATAATTGAACAAATCAAAAATTTGTATATATAAAAAATGTAACATTGTTTTTATTTGTCCATATGTAGGCTACATACAGTAATAACAACAGGGGCTATATTATGCAGAATTACTTGCAAATAAATAACCATAATCCTAACCCAATAAGTATGTTGTTATACAATGAATAATTATACTGTAACAACCCAGGTGAAAAGGAAATGTATTTAAATTGTACTTATTTTGATATACTTAATGTATTTTAAGTGCACCGTATTAAATATGTATTAAATGTGCTAAATTGAAACAACTTCAAGTATATTAAGTGTACTTTAATATGTATTTAAGTTCAATTTTAAGGTAATAGTAATATATTTTATTATATTAAATTGTGCTAAAATGGAACCATTTTAAGTACATTTAATGTATTATAATAGCACTTATTTAAAGTGTATTTTAATACACTTTAAATCGACTTTAGAAATACAGCATTAGTATATTTTAGCTTCACATTAATGCGTTCTAAGTATATTTTAAATATAATTTCAGCTTATTAATAATGTATTTGTAGAACACTATAGGACCCACTATTAACATATTAAAAATATATTTTTTCCAAAAACCATTTAATATAAAAATAATATATTTTAATGTATTAAAAATACAGTTAAACATTTTAATTCAACAAAACCCAGTAAAAAAATATTTCTACAAAACACACAAACACTCTTTGAAAGATAAACTTTAATGCACTACATCAGTAAAGCATTATGAAAACTAAACAAAATACATTAAAATAAAATGCATTGATTTGCAGAGGTATTAAACAGAACAAAAAATAAATAAATAAATAAATAAACTAACTGAAAGGAGTAGTTCACTTTTAAAAAAAAACTTTTGCTGATAATTTACTCACCCCCATGTCTTCCAAGATGTCCATGTCTTTCTTTCTTCAGTCGAAAAGGAATTAAGGTTTTTGATGAAAACATTCCAGGATTTTCTCCATATAATGGACTTCACTGGGAACCAAACGGTTCAAGGTCCAATGGCTAACAGTCAATTTGTCGTGAAAGCATGAGAATTGGCTCAATTGCGAGAGTCTCGTGCTGAATGCTTGAGAGTTGGCAGCCCTGACAAATCTTTTTTCAAGTCAATTCATTCATTTCGTTCGTTGAATGAACCTAATGACTCAGAAAAAGATTTGTTAATTTTGATGAACGAGTTTGAATAGGAGAGTTATGAACATGCATAACAGAACAGAGCATGGCGACCATTTGAGCTTATAAAACTTAAACGTTGTTTTTTTTTTTTTTAAATGACCGATCGTTTCGCTTGATAAGACCCTTATTCATCGTCTGGAATCGTTTAAAGCCCTTTGAACAGTTTGCACAGAAACTGCCTTTTGGACCTTGAACCGTTTGGTTCCCAATGAAGTCCATATGGAGAAAATCCTGAAATGTTTTCATCAAAAACCTTAATTTCTTTTCAACTGAAGAAAGAATGACATGGATATCTTGGCATGGGGGCGAGTAAGTTATCAGCAAAAGGTTTTTTTTTTTTTTTAAAGTGAACTAATCCTTTAAGTCAAACAAAGTGAAATACAATAGCAAAAAGTAAAGTGGCCAAGTCGTGAGTAAAAAGAGAAGTCCGTGACTTGTTCAGTCTGCCATAGACTCTTTTGGGGACATCAGAACCACCGAGGGAAATCTGGAAAGAATAAAAAAAAACAAGCATTAGTATAAACTTGTTCATTTATAATTCTAATAAAAAGCTGTCACTTTGTTACTTAATTCAGAACACTTACTGAAGTATTAATGCACAAAAAGTCAGATATAATTATTATAACAAATAGGATTTTTCTTTATCATAAAGAATTTTCTAACCATTTCTGAGGTTTCAGGAAGACACAGCTCAGATGATCTTGGGCTTGAGCTGAATGAACCTCGTTTCATGGACTCCAGGGCCTCTTTGAGAGATGCTAATATCCCTGGAAGCTCTACAAGAAAAAATAAAGTTGCATGTTATACAAAGTTAGGGCAGAACAAACACTAGTTTGTGTTCTTCATATATAATTTGTATTTTGTTTAAATGGTAAAACATATTTAATGAACCATTACTGTAACTTCCACCCTATTATTAAAGTAATTATTCATTATTAATAAAGACAGAACGTTCTATTGAAAGTTACAAGTTGGTGACAGCTGATAACGACTTGATTAAATGTAAAAAAGCTGAATACCACACATAAAATCATATAAATCAGTCCCTCGAGAAAACACGATTATGCGATTGCATAATTCAATGCATAATCAGGCAAAATACATATTCATGCGGGGGACGCAATTTTTCAATTACGTGTTAATATATAATAGGTCACTTAGCTACTTAGCTGAACTACATGACACACTATTGACTGTTTTTGTTGTTTTTCACCAACAAAAAGTTACAAATCAAGAGGATCAACTACTACTTACTCGACTTGACCTCATCTACTCACGGTTAGGTTTAATATAAAAAAAATGTCTTTGCAATGTGCAAATTCCTTGGTTAGGCTAAATATTAAATATAAAAACTCTCATTTCATTATTTAACATCGTTTTAATTTCTCAGTGCAAGATATTTAATAATTGGTTTTATGAAAGCTTATAGTTGGTGATTACAACTTAATTTATTTATCGAATTGACATGAAAACTGACAGCCTACTAATAATTAATTAGATTTTACTATGAATTAAATATCACAAATGTGAAAGTTTTATTAGAGCTTAAAATATATTATAATATTTAAAACACAAGAAGTTACTTAGGGACAATCAAGCCTGTCGTGTAATCACCATTAATAACCTTTTTTCTGAAAACACAGTGTGCAATGTTTTTATAGTTGTATTATGTCACTGTCTAGATCTAACGTTATAACAATTAAGTTGACAGACGTCAATGGATTAACTCGCTTTAGTGTCAAATCAACAGAAACGCCAGTAATCACGTACAGAACATCGTCATCAACTTCTGAAAATATTTTCTAAACTCAAAGTGAGAATAAAGCCAATTATACTAATCACTTAAACTAATAAACTTACCACCAAGAAGTAAGATCTTTTCTGGCAGTATCTTGCTCTGTCCATGTCGTAGCGGCGCACCTCTGCGTTGTCCTCTTCACTGCTAAATTGTTCGCGGGAGCTGACGACCTGGTAATCTGCTCGTGTTTTCTCTTAATATTAGATCGGTGCTATCCACATTCACTAGGTCAGGTCCGAGTCAGTGAAATAACAAAGCAAAATTTGGAAAATACATGATTTCTGTTGAAATATCCGAAGCTATAATGGGATACCACAGACAGTCAGTATCCGCTGTCCGCGCCCCGCCCAACATGTAAGTTCAAATGGCAGTGTGTGATTGGACAATTGCCGGCAAGCTTGTTTTGAAAAGATTGGCTCTGATTGGTCCAAATGAATGCAACTGGAAATATTAACTAACATCCACAAAAAAGAAACAACTCTGTTAATATAAACATAACATGCTTTATAACAAGTTTTTTTATTCATTTTGGCTAAACAAATGTAAGAGTCAAGCTTTAAGAAATAAATTTTGTTTTTTCTAGTATGTACACCTGATCTTTTATGTTGATGTGTGCAAGTACTGGTATTCACTTGTTTTGTGGAAAAGACTATTTGATTAATTAATGCAGAAGTATAGAAGTGCATTACTTGTTAGTCAAATTTTAGTGCTTTTCATAATTATAACAAATTAATTTAAAAAAGTTAAACCTAAAACACATAATATAAAGTGTGAAATACATATGCATTGAGTTAAGTGTTGGTAGTATTACAAAAAGTGTGTTAGTTTTTGGTATATTTCTTAAAAGCTTAACTGAGCACATATTTATAATTAAAGTGCTACTTCTAGTCTTTGTAGAAATATACAATTAATTTCGATACATGTTTAATTGCCTTCATGTTAGGAAGGGAATTAAAGGGACTTGAATTTTTAAACTTGAAGTGAACACAAAAATACTTTAATTTAGCAACAAGTATGCTTTCTGTAAATACACTAAAACTTCATTAAAACTATGTTTGTTTTTAGCATATTTCTAAAAGTGTAATTAAGTGTATATTTATTATCATTGCGTTTCTAGTAAAACATTTTTAAATATAATTAAAATATGTTTGTATTTAGCATATTTCTTAAAAATGTAATTAAATACCAATGTACTTCTAGTACACTTTTTAGAAACATATTTAAAGCATGATTGTCATTAGCATATTTATTAAAAATATAATTAAGCACACATTTATTACCAATGTACTAATAATATACTTTTTTAGAAATACATTAAAAGTATGCTTTTCTATAGTGTATTTCTTAAAAGTGTATTTAAACATATATTTATTACCAATGTACTTCTAATATACTTTTTAGAAATACATTTAAAGTATAATTATCATTAGCATATTTATTAAAAATATAATAAAGCATACATTTATTACCAATATATTACTAATATACTTTTTATAAATACATTAAAAGTATGCTTTTCTATAGTATATTTCTCAAAAGTGTAATTAAATATATATTTATTACCAATGTACTTCTAGTATACTTTTTAGAAATATACTAAAATGCAATAAAATACATTTTTAGTACACTTTAAATAAGCATGTTGTAAATACAAATGTATTATAAACACACTATTTGTATTTCAAATATATTTTTAATACATTTAATACAACGTCTTTTTCACCTGGGAAGGTACACACTCTTACCTGATTTCTGCCATACATGCCACCAGCACTGCCACTGCCAAACCATGTGCGAGTGCCGGCTGTAGCCTTCCTGCTGCCTCCACATTTTCAATGACGGACACACAGCCAACGAAGACAAAAAACGTTGTGCCCACCAGCTCGGCCACACATGGCTGGATTATTCTTTCATACTTGCTCTGAGGTTTGGGTGAGGATTCATTCTTCTTCAGCAACGTTTTGTCCAGCTCTTTGAGCTCTAGCTTCTCTACAGGCATTGTGCACCCTCAAGTGCAAAGAGTAACTTTGTGACTGTGTGGCAGAGGGAAGCACTATTATAAAAGAGCCAACTTGACCTGTTCCGCCATAAATCACTCTTATATCCCTGAAAGACTGATACATTATCATAGGACTGAAGGACTCAGCAGCCAGTCCTGTACAACCAAGTTTAAGGAGACAATGAAAAGATTTGGAAAGTTTCAACAATAACTGTGAGGTATAAGCACAGATATTTTCAGTCTAGAGTTTGATCAATGAATGTTTTTTCCCATTTCCCTTAAGTGGCTACACATTTGGACAGTTTCCACTCTGTGTTAATAACTCAGATATAATAGTGGGGGGAAAAAACTGTTATTGATTTGCGTGTCAAGTGTGTGATAACTCCCTAACCTTGTAAATGCTATCAACCCAAATGGCATAATAAAGGATCCTTCAAGGTGAACTTTGAGCATGTTATATGGTGAAATGTGATATGTTGTTTTATTTATTATTATTTATTAATAAATATATATTTGAGTCCTTTTTTCTTTAATTTCTAAATTTAAAAGAATATGTATGTAAGATTTAGACAAATACCTTAACCAAGTTTAGAGTTTTGTTCCTTCCTCATATTTAAAATGTTTAAAAATATACTTATTTTAAATATTTCCATATTTTGATGGTGATTAAAAACCAATGTACCCTCCAGACATCTCTTTTGACCACTGTGTGTGTATGTGTGTGTGTGTATATATATACTCTAAAAAATGCTGGGTTGTTTCAACCCACATTTGGGTCAAATATGGACAAACCAAAAGGTTGGTTTAACCCCTTAACTGTCACCGTCCCGGTACCGGGACGCCTAACTTTACTTCACTATATTTCTATTAAATCCTAATCTAATTATGACAAATTATATATTTTTGGAAAGGTCTAAGACTTCTAATTAAATATTCGACCCCTGTTTTGTGTTAAAAATTATGTAGGAAGAGTAATTAATGAATTTATGACAAGAGTGCACCTAAAAAATCTGCATCATAACAGGAGGTCTGACCTTTGTCACAAAAAGTTGATGCACCCACTTTTAATCATTGAAACTTCTTTTTTTATGCTAAAAGTTCATAATAAAACATATAATCTAGTATTTTTCAATAAAAAATAAAAAGTATGGTATAACATTATCCTCTAAAATTATAATATATATGTATATATTATCCTCTAAAATATAATAATATTTTTTATCGCCTTTTTTTATTATATCACATATTTTAGTAGTTATCATAAATTAGGTATCATTTGAAAGCTTATAAACTCATAATTCATCCTGTGAAAACCATTTTATAATGGTACGTTGCGTTACCATAGAAACGGTACTTATTTTATGAGGCTCCTCCCCTTTTGGGCATCCTTATATTTCATAATTTATGATCAAAACCTTTTCTAATCTTGACAAAACACATATTTTCAGAAAGGTCTGAGTCTCAAGGTTCCAAATTTTGTGACAAAATTGATATTTGGACAGAAATTTATTAATTTGTTAAGGCAGAATGTACACAACTAAATTCAATGGAATTCAATGGCACCCGGTGGCTATTTTTGGTACTACGCCTAAACAAAATCTCATGGGAACTTCAATTTTTGTGATATCAACTTCAAATTTGGAACATAACTTGGTTAGATTTATGGCTTTGATTTTATAGTAATTTTAGAGTAAAAATATTTTGTAAAATATATATTTTATATAAAATAAAAAATATATAGTACAGTATATTTGATTTACTGTGAATTAAAACTTCCATAACTTTTTCATACTTTCATTTTTTGAAGTGTTTTCACTTCAGCAATAATCTACTGAGTGTTTTCTTTAAAACAAGACCAAACTTGGGTATATATTCCAAGGCATTCTTGAATTACAACCATTTAAGTGTGAATAGAGCATTTAACCCCCATTCTCAAAAAGGGTGGGGTGACAGTTAAGGGGAATGTACAGTTGAAAGTGAAAGTTGGGTTAAAATTTGAAATAACATTTTTAACCCAACATTTGGGTTTGTCCATATTTTATTCATATAAAACTGGGCTAAACAAAATGGCTTTTAAGTGTCTTTACCAAAAATTATTTTAGTCAGGAATCTGATTAAATGTAAGCAAATGCACTACTTAAAAAGCCATTGCTGTCTCAGAAAAAAATCAAAGACAGAATGAAGTGTTTGGTAGAATATAGGAAGTTGTGTGGAGTGATGAATCACAATGAAACACGAGTTGCATGGGGATGATCTAGATCGGTGTGAAGACCATTAAAAGACCACTAAATATTATGCCTTTTTTGACTTGACCCAATTTTTATTTATTTTTTGGCCCAGGAGTGTGTTTATATATATATATATACGTATATATATAAGGGTGCTACATATTTACATATTGTAAAGTGAATAAATACATTCAGGCAGTATCTAACAAAAGACTTTATGCTTATTAACATAAAACATGAGAATACATAATGGAAGGCTATAAAAACTAAAACAACAAATACATTTGTCAAAGAGACAATAAAGCATCAGAAAACAGAAAAGTTTATAAAACTGCACTAATATAAATGTTTGACAATATCATACAATGCTTTACAAGTAATCTTGAATTTAAAAAGCTTGAAACATGAGATCCTCAGAGGTCCTTCATCTCCATCATTTGAAAATAACACGAATCTTCTTGTCACCCATTATCAACCTAGAATGAATCAAGCAAATGATCAGAATACTCATCCTCGCATATAAAAGATGAAAAGTTTTACACTCTAAAAAATCCTGGGTTGTTTTAACCCAACTTTGGGTCAAACATGGGCAAACCCAGCCGTTGGGTTCATTTTTTACATTACATTTTTAACCCAGCATTTTGGTTTGTCCATATTTGACCCAAAATTGGGTTAAACAACCCAGCATGCTTTAAGAGTGTATGCTTTAAACAATTAAAACCTGTATCAAATATCAACTCGTTTTAATATAAATGGATATAATTAAATAAGTCGTCATATATTGTTTAAGCTGACACACTTAATGAAGAAAAAGTGAGTTGCAAGGATACCTCACAAGGCTGACAGTGACCAAAGCACCAGTCAAAGGTCCCACCCAATATATCCAGTGGTACGTCCAGTGACCGGAAACTATCGCTGGCCCAAAGGCCCGAGCTGGATTCATACATGCTCCAGATATTCCACCCCTGTTTGACACCGAAGACAAAATCATGTTAAATCAGAGTTTCTCAAAACTGAAAAAGTGACTGCAAATACAGCATATCAGCACATGTTAGTGTCAGGAATTAATATTTCCTTTTGCCATTATTATTCTAAGGCTCCTGGTGTCTTTGTTTCCTGTAAGATATCCTGTGTTTGTTCAGTTGCCATGTTCTTCAAAGGCACTTTTGAAATAAGTGCAGTAACACAAACATATGATGACAGGTATGGGAGATCAGGGAGTAATGGAATAAGATAAATCAGACTCAGTTTCAGGGGTTAAAATCACTATCATACATTAACACCACTCCGAGGGGAGTCAAGGGACAGCAGTGCGAAAAAAGGAATATAACATGTAAACATTATAAACATAAACAAACTTTGGATTTTCATTTCCTCTCATGCAGTTTAATACACGTGTCTATCATTTAAACCAACTGAATTTAATGGTAAATAAATGAATTATTTGGTACAGCAGGTTTCTACACTCTAAAAATGCTGGGTTGCTTCAACCCAAATTTGGGTCAAATTTTGACAAACCCAAATGTTGGGTTAAAAATGCAATTAAAAAATTTACAGTTGAAAGTGAAAGTTGACATTTTTAACCCAACATTTGGGTTTGTCCATATTTGACCCAAATTTGGGTTCAAACAACCCAGCATTGTTTAGAGTGTAGGTACTGATTCTATAGAAATAGTTTAGTATACAGTAGAACTTGTTTCCAATTTCCGATATGTACATTCTAAAAAAAAAAATGCTGGGTTGTTTTAACCCAATTTTGGGTCAAATATGGACAAACTCAAAAATTGGGTTAAAGTGTCATTTAAAAATGTAACCCAATGGCTGGGTTTGTCCATGTTTGACCCAAAATTGGGTTAAAACAACCCAGCATTTTTTTTAGAGTGGTAATAAAATATATTTACATAAGTGATTTATCTTAGATGATAACCACTATGTTCAAAATGTGTGCATGCACATGTGTGTGCGTGAGAGAGAGAGAGAGAGAGAGAGAGAGAGAGAGAGAGAGAGAGATTGTGAAAAGCAGGATGGAATACAAGCGAGAGGAAACAGTTAATGACGGTATAACATCAGATTGATCAGTAGAAGCATGACAGATGACATCAAATACAACGTTTTACATGATAATATGCCATGTGATACTGTAACTCATTGTATATTATTCATATACATATCATTCAATGGCAAAGTGAGAACTTTACCATATTGCCAGCGAACTCTGTTCTAGCATAAAACCTAATGGCCATTTCATAACATGATAGATACTATTACACACATTATGTATTCAATTACATAAGTTAGGTAATGTAATGTGTATTTTTTCTAATGTGGCACCTGTAGCCTGTATTACTGTAATTATTTTAGCAACAATGGTTATTTGAAACATGTATCTTTGCTATTAAACATATATATAAAACATTAAACATATGTATAAAGCATTGTTTGCTATTGAAAGAAGATCATACTGTTGTGTTTCAGTGATTAAACGTATGATCTTGTGCTTTGATACAATGATTATGTAGAATGAAAGCATGAGATTTTTAAAAGAATGACAAGTTGTGTTACAAGTGTGATCAGTTTGGAGTTTTATACTAATAGTTTTGAAAATGTACACACTGTAAAAAAATATTTTCATGATTTGTAATCACAACATTTTTTCTTTTGCCAAATCAACTTAATAATAATTTATTATTTATGTAGTTCAGATAACATAATATTTGGAGTTTCTGGTGATTAAATCAATCTCTTTCATTGTATTAACTCAATTTTTCCATTTCAATGAACTTAAAATTTTAAGGCAACCAGGTTACTTATTTTTTTTTTAAGTTAAACCAACAATATTTTTTTTACAGTGAGAATAGCCCCAAAGCAAAAAACAAAAACAAAAAAAACTTTCATTTGTATCAGATGTATATGTTTAAACAAATATAAATAAATATTTAACACAAATGCTCTGTATAAACACTCGACTAGATTTGTTTTCTTTTTAAAAAAAAATAAATTTAGTGTGGCAGAGTATTCTTTGTGTGAAATATTAGTTTCCTACCCAGCCAAAATATTTGCAGTCACGGTGAGTCCAATGCAGAAGGGAGCGAGATGACTTCGGGTCCTTCCGTTTATGGCACCCATGCTGACAACTATAGTCAAAAATAGCGTCATTATCATCTCTGCCATAGTCGCGGAACCGACGCCGTGAGAGGACTGAACGGCACCAAACGCTGCTCCAGTTGCATTTCCAAATGCCTCATCTGTTGTTACAGCCTAAAGAAGAAAAAAAAAAAAAGGTTTATAAGCATTTTATATTGCAGTCAAAAGTGACTCTATACTTCCACACTGTAAAAAAAAATATTGTTGGTTTAACTTAAAAAATGAAGTAACCTGGTTGCTTTAAAAATGTAAGTTGATTGAAATGGAAAAAGTGAGTTGATACAATGAAGGAGATTGATTTAATGATCAGAAACTCAAAATATTATGTTATCTGAACTAAATAAATTATTTAAGTTGATTTGACAAAAGAAAAAATGTTCAACAAATCTTGAGAAAATATACTTTGGCAAGGGCGGCAGCAATCACTCCACCCAACATCTGTGAGAGCACGTACGGCACCAGGAGCATCAGCTCCATTCCTCCGATGAGGTACACACACACAGACACGGCCGGATTGAAGTGACCACCGCTGGGAAACAAGATGACATCATAAACATGAAATGATCATTTAATCACACATTTTCATTTTATTTTTCAAATAATACAAATAAAATCTATCATTTTGCATAGTTTGAATTGCTTTCTCAATACTGACTGAAATCTAAATAGTTCTATTTTTTTAAATATAAATGCGATAATGTGTTATCTGTTTAAAAGTCTAGCCATTTCACAACTCAAGGACACAAAACATGAGGCGGTTACCTGATTTCTCCAAAAATGGCAATTGCTATGGCCAGTGCTAGTCCATGTGCCAGAGCGGGCTGGATGCTCCCGCTGATGCCCACGTTCCCCATGACCGACACACAGCCCACGAACATGAAGAGAGTGGAGCCGAGGACCTCTGCCATGCACGGCTGGATGTAGCGCTCAAAGAAGGACTTCTTCTGCGTGTTCTGATGGTTGTCCCCTCCATCGCCCGTGGCCACCGTGAAGAGATCTGCTTTGGACTCCGCTGAGGTCATTTCGTCTGTCCGAAGCTTCAGGTGTTCTGCGCGCACACACTCTTCAGCTTTCTACTGATAAAGGTGGACAGAGGATGGGGTGGAGTGGTGGTAAGGCGGGCCAACAGTCTCCGTTGTCATCACTCTTGGTGGCTTGGGAAAAACACTTTACAATTACTGCAGTGGAGGGCATTGTTTGGGGGGTGACGGGTTCAGGATATAGCTTATCATCCACCAGACTGCTATTACACAACTGAGGACAATAAAAAGAGCACAAACTCTCATGTCACTCAAGGTCTTCTCGACTGTCTTATGCAACTGAATTGATTAGAGTTAATGCAGTTGACCAAACGTTATCAATCTAATGGCATTTTATAGATCGCTGTGCATTTCAGCATGGCCTGTGGCATTTTTGTTTTTTAAATGTGCATTTCATCTGCTCCCATTCTCATGCATCAAATCAGGGTTAATGCGGTAAATAACAGCACAAGGTCACTTTGGGTTAATGTTTCTCTTGAGGGACTCACTGACAAAAATGAATCCAGAGAAAGACTGCAGGATGCCTGGCGTTGACGGGTAAAGAGGAAAGGTTTCCTTTTTTTGTGTCTTTTAATCGCCTTTTGTTTTCTAAAACTACTTCCTGGTGGTGATTATTTGTGACGTTTGAAAAACATTCAAAAGTTTGGAGTCTGTTTGATTTTTTTTACGCTTTTTTTTTAAAAAAAGCTCACTTTGCTCACTGAGGCCTGCATTTATTTAATCTAAGATGCAGTAGAAATAGTTATATAGTTTTCATAAATATGATTTGGTGTTCAAGAAAAATGTCCTAGGACATTTTTTTGTCCTTGTTGGTTTAACTTAAAAAATTAAGTAACCTGGTTGCCTTAAAATTTTAAGTTGGTTGAAATGGAAAAAGTGAGTTGATACAATGAAGGAGATTGATTTAATCATCAGAAACTCAAAATAATAAGTTGTCTGAAATAAATAAATTATTTAAGTTGATTTGACAAAAGAAAAAATGTTGTGATAACAAATCTTGAAAATATTTTTTTTTACAGTGCTATTATTATCAATGTTGAAAACATGAATAATATATTTGTGGAAACCATGGTGTATTTTTGTTCCTGTGATTCTTTTTGATGAATAGAAAGTTCAATAGAACAGCATTTATTTAAAAAAGAAATCCTTTGTAATATTATAAATGTTTTAACAATTTGCATCCTTGCATAAAAGTATTCATTCATTTTAATTTTTTTAAGAGAAACTTTACTGAGCCCAAACTTTTTGTAGTCTGAAGAAAAGCCATGGTATGTCATATGTACAACTTATAAGCTTTCAGAGAAAAGAAATGTGCTTATTTTTGTAATTTTCGTCCTTTACATGAACATTTTTCTATTAAATTAAATCTTATTTGTAAAATAATAAATATATTATTTTGCATTATATTCAGATAATTAATGCATAATGTATTAAAATGCATAAATATTCATAATAATAGTAAAATATAATTTATTTATAATGGTTTAATGGTTTACATTAGGTAATAATCTTAGGTATCTATTTGAAACAGTGGCTAAACTAACGAAAAAGAAAGCTTCAAGCCCGGAAGTGTCCAAGCAACACAGCAGTAATGATTTTTATGAATTTCTTCACTTATAAGATTGATAATATCAGGTACAAAATTATAACTATGCAACTGTCTACTACAGTTTCGCATCAGGGGGTGCACTGTTGTCTCCCTGAGGAAAGATTTGGTTCAATTGCTGCTATAGGAGAGGAAGAATTTTGCAAACTTGTTAATTCATCTAAATCAACAACTTGTATGCTAGACCCGACTAAACTACTGAAAGAGATGCTTCCAGAGGTCATAAATCCTCTTCTTAATATCATTAATTCGTCTTTGTCGCTAGGATACGTACCAAAAACCTATAAGCTAGCTATGATAAAACCGCTTGTTAAAAAAAAGCAACTTGATCCTACAGAATTAGTCAATACAGGCCAATCTCGAATCTGCCTTTTCTGTTAAATACTGGAAAACGCACAACTGTGTTCCTTTCTTGAAAGAAATGATATCTGTGAGGATTTTCAGTCAGGATTTAGACCACATCATAGTACCGAGACAGCTCTCGTTAGAGTCACAAATGATCTGCTCTTATCGTCCGATCGTGGTTGTATTTCTCCATCTTAGTGTTGCATATGACACCGTTGACTAGAAAACTATGTTGGCATTTGTGGAACTGCATTATGGTTTAAATCATACTGACCGTTATCAGTTTGTAGCAGTAAATGAAGAGATGTCTTATCATTCACAAGTTCAGTATGGCGTACCACAAGGCTCAGTACTAGGACCGCTGCTGTTCACTCTGTACTGTACATGCTACCAGGAGATATCATTAGGAAACATGGAATAATCTTTCACTGTTATGCTGATGATACTTAGCTCTATATTTCTTCAAAACCTCAAAATTAACGGAATGCATAGCTGATATAAAAAATTGGATAACTACTAATTTTCTTCTACTAAATTCTGAAAGAACAGAGATTCTCATTATTGGACAAAAAACGAACACATTGTAACAGCCTAGAATAGTGTCTAACACTTGATGGCTGCTCTGTTAAGTCTTCGTCGTTGGTTAGGAACCTGGGTGTGCTCTTTGATACCAATCTTTCATTTGAAAGAAAGTGTCTAGTATCTGTAGAACCGCATTTTTCCATCTTAAAATATATATCTAAATTACGCCATATGCTCTCATTGACAAATGCGGAACAATTAGTTCATGCGTTCAGGACATCAAGGCTAGATTATTGTAATGCTCTACTAGGTGGTCGCCCTGCACGCTTAATAAACAAACTTCAGCTAAAACGTAGCCACTCGAGTTCTTACCAGAACCAGGAAGTATGACCATATTAGCCCGGTTCTGTCAACCCTGCATTGGCTGCCGATTAAACATCATTTAAATTTTTAAATATTGCTGATCACTTATAAAGCACTAAATGGTTTAGCTCCGCAGTACTTGAGCGAGCTCTTAATGCATTAGTCCTTCACGTCTATTGCGATCTCAAAACTCCAGCCAGTTGATAATATCTAGAATATCAAAATCGACTGCAGGCAGTAGATCCTTTTCCTATTTGCAACCAAATCTTCCAAACATTGTCCGAGAAGCAGACACACACTGTCAGTTCAAATCTAGACTAAAAACACATCTCTTTGGCCTAGCATACACATAACACACTATAGACTTCCTAAATTCAAAATTAGGCTTGGTACATCATAAGAAGGATGGCGTCTACGCTAATATCAGTTTTTCTGTTTATCCAGAGGGAACCTCTATGGTGGACCTGCACCTGGACCCATCCCAACTCATCCTTAAGTGCCGGCCTCATCGACACGACAGCCATCGGCACTGATACTCAACATCTCGTCTCCATACCGGCGTGATTACTTCGACTTACAAACAGTTGGAAATGGACAAATACTCTTAATGTTTCGATCCAATTTGTTTTGTAATCACTGTTCCTTCGTTGGCCAGAGGAGTACTGTCCCCCGACTGAGCCGACTAAGTTTTTTTTTCTCTCCATTCAATCACCTGATGGAGTTTTGGTTCCTTGCCACTGTTGCCTTGGTTTTTGGCTTGCTTAGTTGGGGACATTTAAGATTCAACAATATTATTGATCTGTGTTGTATTATTTTCATGTCATCACTGTGAAGCTGCTTAGATACAATCTGTATTGTAAAAGCGCTATATAAATAAAGTTGACTTGACTTGACATTACTCATTGAAAGCTATACTGCTTTTTATTTTAAATATTGTAAATATAACAAGCCAACATAGTTTCATAATATATTTAAATATATTATTTTTCATTTGTGTTCTTGATTTAAAAGTCTAGTGATTTCATAACCTTTCTTAATTGAGTGCTGCTTACAAAATATTTAATTTTTTTTTTGATCCAGTAATTTACACAATGTATAGAATGGTTTCAAATCATGCACTTGAAGATCACTTTATACACTTAATAGTCTTTATTCATCATCATCACTGTTCGTGAATATTCATTCTGAAGCCGACTAACAAAATAAGTCATAAGTAAAATAAATATTATCTCATGAATGTTTCACAATGGTTTAACAATGTCTATGGCCCGAATTAAATGGCACTTTAGTGAGACAGTCACGTGAGAGACAGAAGGAGACAAGTAAAACAGAAGAAAAGACACGTATGCCAGCAGTCTCCATTTTTATTGCCCTCAAAAATGGAAATAAAGATATAAATGACTTCCTCTTCCTGTCCTCTGACTCTTGGTCATGTTGTTTCAAAAGAAACTTTTACAACCAAGTCCCCATTGACGTTTAAAACCCAATTTGAGAGAGGCCTGAAAAGAGAAGTCCGCTATTAGTCACACGTGACGTCTGTCCATGAAACTCTAGAATGACGTTAATTGGGTAAACTGGAAGCCTCACCTAAACTGAGCTTATCTTTTACGGCCCAGCAGATGCAGTAGTGTTGTAGAAGCTGTTGGAGAAGTTCCCTTTCGTCTAAAAACTCCAGGCGTTCAATTCTGCGATGGGAAAACAAAAGAAAGCCATTGGAGAGATTCCGATCGCAATCTTTCCCAGCACAGGTTGGGCAGTTATAAATATACACTTGATTGCAAACGTACATTAGTGTTGGCTCGAGTACCTTGATACATCTTCCTGAGGAAGCATGCTGTAGACCGTCATCATGTCCAGTGCGTTGACACTTTCCCAGCCTGCCGACAGAAAGCGCTCTTTCTGTGGAAACCACATTGTTGTTACAAAAACTAAAACCATTTCTTGAAATAAAATAAAGGTTCGGCTAATTGTGAATCTGAGAATCAGACATGCTGAGGTGTCTACAGAAGGTCACCATGGTGGTGGTGGTGGTAACCTTGAGAGACTGATACTGCTTTTGTGAGACTGAAGTGTTGGGGGTGGCTGCACTAAACAATGACCTGAGCTTAACTGCGCTGTTTTTCCTGAGTCTTGATGACCCATTGTATGTTGAGCAGGAAAACAACTTTGAATTCCAAGCAATACCACCCAGTGTAATGTTTTGATTGTACATAGCAAGACACTGTTTTACTGTATGGAGAAGAACAATCAACACTCAATCAATCTGACAGCTCCTGCAGTACAATTTCTTAGAGGGACATTATGAGTACATAGCTAGAGAGTTAACGCTAGTCTTAAAATGTGAGAGCGTCATACTTGAGAGTCCAAAGACTGACACAGATCCACCCCGGCCAGATTGCACTGCCGTCTCTGCAGATTCTCAATCATGATGTGCCCGAAGCGATCGTTCATGTTCACCTTAAAAAAAAAATGGACAGTTAGCAAGAGCTCACAAATACTTTATAGTTTGGTTTTATATTCACATGCTTTTCTGTATGGCATGGCGCTAGCAATGACAAGGTCATAGGTTCGATCATTCCCAGGGAATACAAGAACTGATAAAATGGAAAAGTATACATTGAAAGCAGTATAAATCACTTTGGATAAAAAAAGAATGCCTTGAACTGTGTTTACATTTGCAGAAATAAAAAAGCAATCTGTGATCACAGTATGAATCTAAGAGGTTTTTAAGACCAAGTAAAGAAACTTTAAGGAATAAATACAATATGTTAATATGTTCTCTAAATGTAAATGCATAGGGAGAAACACATGAGTTGTACAGTATCTGCAACTGATATCCATTACTTTTTATTTCATTTCTACCAAAAAAATTTGCTGGAATGCCTATGCTTTCAAACACTACAGTAGTATATGGATATAACTTTTCCTGTAATGTTCTTTATCATTATTTTTGTCGTTTTCCAATGCCAATAAAAATGACATATGAAGTCTTGTTTTTCTTTGATTAAAATAAATTGAGTTAAAACAAGAACAAATATTATTACTCAAATAAATGTATCTTCATTTAAAGATGTTTACGTTGGAAAACAGGACAAAGGAGCTTCTGAGGAAGATATTCTGAGGAGGATTGTCAATGCATGCAACATTTAATGGAGAACTCCTGTCAATTTTACATTGAGGTCATTTTTTTGTACATTTGGAGTGCTGTCAGTACAGACAAAAACGACAATAATCGGTGTTGCCTACACTGTGTTATCCTCTTTTTTAAAATTCGCACCCTGTTGACTTAAGTCGAAGTCCACAGTAGTTGATTGTCGAGTTTGCATGCATGATCATTGGTAACTAAATTATGTTCAACATCTGATTCGGATAAACTATCCAGCTTGTTTCCGCCACTGAATAAAAAAAAAAAAAATAATTGCGACATTCTGTCTCACAATTGCAAGATATGAAGTCAGAATTGTGAGAAATAAAGTCGCAATTGCGTGTTATAAAGTCAGAATTGCTTGATATAAAGTCAGAATTGTGAGATATAAAGTCAGAATTGCGAGATATAAAGTCAGAATTGTGAGAAATAAAGTCAGAATTGTGAGAAATAAAGTCGCAATTGCGTGTTATAAAGTCAGAATTGTGAGATATAAAGTCAGAATTGTGAGATATAAATTCAGAATTGCGAGATATAAAGTCAGAATTGCTTGATATAAAGTCAGAATTGCTTGATATAAACTCAGAATTGCTAGATATAAAGTCAGAATTGCTTGATATAAAGTCAGAATTGCTTGATATAAAGTTAGAATTGCAAGATATAAAGTCAGAATTGCTAGATATAAAGTCAGAATTGCTAGATATAAAGTCAGAATTCCTAGATATAAAGTCAGAATTGTGAGATATAAATTCAGAATTGCGAGATATAAAGTCAGAATTCCTAGATATAAAGTCAGAATTGCTTGATATAAAGTCAGAATTGTGAGATATAAAGTCAGAATTGCGAGATATAAAGTCAGAATTGCGAGATATAAAGTCAGAATTGCGAGATATAAAGTCAGAATTGTGAGAAATAAAGTCGCAATTGCGTGTTATAAACTCAGAATTGCGAGATATAAAGTCAGAATTGCGAGATATAAAGTCAGAATTGCGAGGTATAAAGTCAGAATTGCGAGGTAAAAAGTCAGAATTGCTAGATATAAAGTCAGAATTGCTAGATATAAAGTCAGAATTCCTAGATATAAAGTCAGAATTGTGAGATATAAATTCAGAATTGCGAGATATAAAGTCAGAATTCCTAGATATAAAGTCAGAATTGCTTGATATAAAGTCAGAATTGCTAGATATAAAGTCAGAATTGCGAGATATAAAGTCAGAATTGCTAGATATAAAGTCAGAATTGCGAGATATAAAGTCAGAATTGCGAGGTATAAAGTCAGAATTGCGAGATATAAAGTCAGAATTTCGAGGTATAAAGTCAGAATTGCGAGATATAAAGTCAGAATTGCGAGGTATAAAGTCAGAATTGCGAGATATAAAGTCAGAATTGCAAGATATAAAGTCAGAATTGCTAGATATAAAGTCAGAATTGCGAGATATAAAGTCAGAATTGCTAGATATAAAGTCAGAATTACGAGATATAAAGTCAGAATTGCTAGATATAAAGTCAGAATTGCTAGATATAAAGTCAGAATTACGAGATATAAAGTCAGAATTGCGTATAAAGTCAGAATTGCGAGATATAAAGTCAGAATTGCGTATAAAGTCAGAATTGCGAGATATAAAGTCAGAATTGCGAGGTATAAAGTCAGAATTGCGAGGTATAAAGTCAGAATTGCGGGTTATAAAGTCACAACTGCGAGATATAAAGTCAGAATTGCGTCTAAATTCAGAATTGCGAGATATAAAGTCAGAATTGCGAGATATAAAGTCAGAATTGCGAGATATAAAGTCAGAATTGCGAGATATAAAGTCGCAATTCTGAGAAAAAAAAGAGAAGTACGACTTTTTATTTCACAATTTTGACTTTTTTTCTCACAATTGTGAGTTTACATCTCGCAATTCTGACTTTATAACACACAATTGCGAGTTTATATGTCGAAATTCTGACATCTTTTCTCAGACTTGTGAGATATAAACTCGCAATTGCGAGTTATCAGGGCAATTCTAAGGGGAAAAAAGACTAACTTTTTTCCCCCTCAGAATAGTTTATATCTCACAATTCTGACTTTACAACACGCAATTTCGACTTGTTATCATGCATTTCTGACTTTATAACACGCAATTGCGACTTTACATCTTGCAATTCTGACTTTATATCTCGCAATTCTGACTTTATAACACGCAATTGCGACTTTATATCTCGCAATTCTGACTTTATATCTCATAATTGTGACTTTATATCACGAAATTCTGACTTTATATTTTGCAATTCTGACTATACATCTCACAATTTTGATAAATAAAGTCAGAATTGCGAGATGTAAACTCGCAATTGTGAGAATAAAATTCAGAATTGTGAGATAAAAAGTCGCAATTACCTTTTTTATTTTTCATTCTGTGGTGGAAACAAGCTTCCATACATTTGAGCTGATATTCTCAGAACACCACACAGCATCATCATCGGCGTCAGCGGTCTCCACTGTAGCTTAGTTAACAATGATCGCGAACTCGATAATCGACTACTGTGGACTCTGGTTTGTGAATTAACATAATTTTGATTCATATCTTTCTCATCTACTGCAGTCCGATTGACTGTGGTCACTCTTAATAACACCACTCACATGGCTGTGCACTCGTAATGACAAATCAAGGACGTTAAGAGGCTAAAAGCAGGTTTAGAAAATGCCCCATTGAAGTCAACAGGGTGCAAATTTTAAAAAGACGATAACACGGTGTAGGCAACACCGATTTTTGTTGTTGTTCTCTGTACTGACAGCACTCCAAATGTACAAAAAAATGAGCTCAATGTTAAAATTGACCGGAGTTCTCCTTTAATGCTATGACTTTTTGAAATTAAGAATTTCTGCTGATTTAAGGCCTTCATTTGTGAATTGATATTTTTTAAAGACATTTATAAGCCACGCAGATACCCTGTTCTACCAAGATCAACTGAACATCTAAATGAACTAATCTAAATGAGGATTATTATAACGAGGCAGCTTATGATATTAACTCACCTGTTCGTAATTAATGAACATGGCCGTAGGGAAGGTGTCTGCCACCCAGTGAACCAGTTTGGAAGACTGCTCAGGGGTCATGTACACCAGTACACATTCAGACAGAAAAAGAGTGGGCAACCTGGGTGGACAGAAGCAGGAATACTGTTATTAAGCATATCAATGGTTGGGAAGTGTTTCTTTACAACACCCATCCTATGATTAATATTCCTCTAAATAGAGTCTAAATCTAACTGTGAACTTTGCAGATTTTACAATTCGATAACATTAAAGAATTACCATAAACTAACAATGAACAGTAGTATTTTTTACATTCATTAATCTAGGATAATGTTACTGTCTACATACATCATGAGGCATTTTACCATTTTAAGCTGTAAAGATGCATTACATTGATCAAAAGCGATAATAAAGATGGCTGGATCCTAGTGATGCTGACTGTATGTAGTAGTAATATGTAGTATGTAGTTCTCCTCAGCATTAAATGCTAGAATAAGATGGTTTAGTCAGTGAGCAAGGCTACCTCCACGGTCACAGCATGAAAATACTATTAAACTTAATTTTAGAAGAATACTTTGTAGGAAAAATCTTTATATTAACTGGCAATGCAGTGAATGACAACCGTCTGCGGTCTCTCAGTGGCTTATATTATTGGCAGTTAAGTATTGTTAAGAGATTCATTTACACCAAGACAAAAGATAAGGCATAAGTATGCCATAACATGAGATAACATGTATCTCTGAAAACATTATTTTGAACTCAGGGCCGACTCGTTATCTATCAGTTATTTTTCAACGAGTTGGAATGTGTGCAAAGGACTGTGGTTGTCTGAAAAAAGGATACGCTTGATGCATCCTTCAAAATTAGCTGAATGAAGGGCGCAAAACAAAGGCTGCATTCCAAGGTTCCTTCTAATTGCGTTGGCCTTCAGAGGCAGCCGAGATATGCAGCCTTACTAGGACGCAGCCGTCCGTTTGAGAAGAATCCATAATGTTATAAAAGATTCATCTAAAGTAAAAGCTGTTCTTTTGGATATTCTATTCAAAGAATCCAGAAAAAAATGTATTAGTTTCCGCAAAATTACAGAATAAAGAAGAACAGCTGTTTTCACTAGGAAAAGTTTCTTAAAGGGTTAGTTCACCCAAAAATGAAAATTCTGTCAGTATTTACTCACCCTCATGTTGTTTCAACCCCGTAAGACCTTCGTTCATCTTCGGAACACAAATTAAGATATTTAAGATATTAAGATCGCTCCTGCATACAGTCCGTAGGCTTCTTGAGGTACTGGCTCTTGCTGTCCTCGAAAAGTCATTAAAGACATCGTTAAAATAGTCCAAGTGACTACAGGGGCTCAATCTTAAGTTTATCAAACGACGAGAACACTTTTGTGCGCAAAAAAACAACAAAAATAACGACTTTATTTCAACTATCACTTCCTTCTCCATGAGCCTGTAAGTCAGTTAACGTAGTGTGATTGCGTAGAGCTACGTCACACGTAGGCTCACTATTGGCCGACGCTGGTCATGTGTGTGTGATGCTGTGTGACGTACAATAACAGAAGCTTACGCTATTAAACTAGTAACCTGACTCGCGCAGAGGGAGAAATAAACGAATAGTTGAAATAAAGTCGTTATTTTTGTTGTTTTTTTGCGCACAAAGGTGTTCTCGTCGTTTGATAAACTTAAGATTGAGCCCCTGTAGTCACTTGGACTATTTTAACGATGTCTTTAATGACTTTTCGAGGACAGCAAGAGCCAGTCCCTCAAGAAGCCTATGGACTGTATGCAGGAGCGATCTTAATATCTTAAATATCTTAATTTGTGTTCCGAAGATGAACGAAGGTCTTACGGGGTTGGAACAACATGAGGGTGAGTAAATACTGACAGAATTTTCATTTTTGGGTGAACTAACCCTTTAAGCACCAAATCAGCAAGGATCATGTGACACTGAAGACTGGAGTAATGATGCTGATAATTTAGCTTAGCATCCACTGGAATAAATACAATTTTAAACAGTATTTTTGATTAAATAAATGCAGACCTGGTGAGCATAAGAAACTTCTTTCAAAAACATAAAACAAATCTTACTGACCCCAAATTTTTGAATGGTAGTGTATAAAAAATTGTTAGTTGATTATATACCCAATGCATTAACAAATGCCAATAAATTGAATCTTATTTTTAAGTTTTGCTAAGTTTAAAATGTTCTGTTTTTTTTTCCAATTCAAGATAGGCTGCATTTATTTCTATCAAGAAAATCACAATTTAACAAGAAGTTTGTTCCTGGAAGCCGAATCATTAAGGTAATATCTAAAAGTACAAAGCAGGAAATCACGTTTTTGGAGGAGCGCTTCGCATGCTATTACAATAGATTTTCCAGACCTTTTTTTTTTTTCATTTAGCAAGAGAGACACTAATGGGATTTGCAGGCAAGCTGGTAAACGTCAAGACGCCACGTTAGGGCGGACTGAATAGGAAGTTGCAAACAAAAAAACTCAAGGTAAGAGACCTTGGAAATGATGCCATTGATGTCATACACCTTCTAGAACGGTAGCTTCCTTCGGGTCTCATCAGATCACATCAAAGAAAACGTGTGCTTTTGACGCATCTAAGGAAACTCTAAATGCTCCCAAGTGTACTATTGTCATCAGGGGCATCAACAGATGCACGAAAACAGAACAACAGATGCGTGCAAATCCTATCGGGAGGCCAAACAGGATGGATCAACCCTATGTAGCATGCACATAATTGCGAGGTTCACTTTCTATTAAGTCAAATCATATCTCAAAATCCTATTGTTTTGATACACAACGCTCCACCAGACGGTAATTTTAGTCTCAACATTATACAACTCTCGCCTGTGACCGAGGCAAAGAATTAAACGTGTAAACCTTTCAGAAAGATAAGGATAAGAGAGGCACGTCCTGATGTTATAACTGCCATCACTATAATCTTGAACGGTGATAAGACATCACAAATATGCAGTGTAATAGTAACACTGAAAAAAACAATGGATTTATTTTTAAGTCAGCCAAGGTTGTGATATTACAAGTACGTACTCTGGATTTATCTGGAACTTTTTTAGTTTGTCTTCTAAAGTTGGGAGGTCTCTCAGATCCGCACTGATAATACAATATCTGTCCGAGTCCAGGCTATGACCATCTGTCATAAAGACAAAGTTGAACAGTTGAGAGGTTACAGTGGAAAAGATCACCACACAATAGTAAAGTAAAATACTCTGTAAGATCATAATTTGATTTCAATACCTAGAAGGAGTGAATCAGTGGAGTGCGTCTCAATCAAAGGTTTCGATAGTGGAGGTTTTGTCCTGTAAATGATAGATAGATAGATAGATAGATAGATAGATAGATAGATAGATAGATAGATAGATAGATAGATAGATAGATAGATAGATAGATAGATAGATAGATAGATAGATAGATAGATAGATAGATAGATAGAGAGAGAGAGAGAGAGAGAGAGAGAGATAGATAGATAGATAGATAGATAGATAGATAGATAGATAGATAGATAGATAGATAGATAGATAGATAGATAGATAGATAGATAGATATGCTTAAGTTAATATTTTCCTCAATGGTTTTATGGAAAACATGACTTATCTCAGTAATCATTATCAGTTTTCAGATTTCTATCATCAAAGTCCTTCCTATCATCACACGACTTGCAGAAAGTCCACATGAAAAATACAAGTTTGAACTCTCTGCACATACATATTGCACATCCATATCACACAAAGGATTAACAAATATGCATTTAGTTCAGATAGCAGTGTCAAACACAGACACAAACAAAAACCGACAAACAACAGAACTGAGGGAGGAACTGAAATACACGGTGATGATTGACTAAAAAGACGAACAGTAGTGATAAATGGTGTTAGTGTGGTGATAGATTGTGGCGGGAAAATCAACAAAGGAAGGCATGAACTGAAGATAATGGTGACAATATAAAGTCCTTTAGCATCTCTCTGTGTTAGTCTAAAAAAATATACAAATATCACTCAAACAATTTGGACACTTTTTGTTTAAACTTGAGGGGAACATACTTTATACGACACCAGTTAGTTATTTAGTTGCAGGCAACTGCAAAAAAAAAAAAGGTTGTGAGAAAAGGTCTAGTATCATTTGTTTTCAGATGACACGATGGTTTTCTGTTATCTAATGCACTGAGGGTCAGGATTGTATTGCGCAATTCCCTCTATATTTATGTACTATATGCACTTTACACAGACATAATAATCTTCCTTTTCTTTGCATTTCACCTCTGGTCTAGCTTGTTTCCTAGTCTAGTTATCTAATAAACCTGGTCAATTGTACACTATGAATTTTGTTTGCTCTGTGACAAATTATGTATGTTTCTCTATTGCACTGGTTCCCACCCACCTACATGCACCCACATAAAGCTAATATTTTGAGGGCCACCACACTGTGGACTGGTGAATCTGATGGTGAGATATGCATCATCATATTTTCTATTTTCTGTGCTTTAATAGCAAGACACAGCAATGGACAGCCTCACAAATTTATATGTTTCTTGTGCCAGAAGTTGCGCGAGCACTTGGAATGTGTCAAAAATAGAATGTGTCAGTTTACAGTCGCGTCGCATCCAGTGTAGACAGCAGCATCACTGATTACAATGGTTTCTATTTGCTTTTGTTGGGTTGGTAGTTGTGACGTTTGAAGTAGATTCAAGTAGTCTGCTTTACACCGCGTCCAAACCATGTGATGCGTTAATATTCCTGCAACAAGCAATTTGTCTGTCGACACCATAGACTGTAAAAAAAGATGGACGACGCCCCTTCGATCTTTTCCATCAGAGAGAACTGAAGCCGCCAGTGTCTCGATATGACGCTGACATCTTGGAACTTGAGTCTGCGCACTTGCGTGTTTCGGGACCAGTCATGCGCAGTCGTGAGCAGGAAGTAAAGCCGCGAAATCAAGGCCGTGCCCTCATTCTCACTGAATCAAACGCAAGCACAAAAAAACACACCCCGCACTTTCATTAAGTGTCATCTGTCTGCTTCGTTCTTCTCCAATGATGTCTGCTGATTGCAGAACATCGTTAAAATAAGGTAAATACAACTAGGTGCTTCAGTGACTACCTCGCACAGAGAACCTGTCAATCATGATGTCAGAGCATCGTTATTTTATCATCACATAACTAACTAAAAACAAACTTATTTTAAAAACGAACACTTGAAATTACATCAACGTGATAGAAACAACAGTAAATGACAGAAACTATCTTTGGAAAAAGGATATGTGAAGTGTAATTTAATTGTTTAGTTGGTCTCGCATCCCATTGAATAAAATGGGGAGGCGGGGGTTGTGAGCTATACTAGGTCCAGTCACAGGGGGGCGATCGAGACGTTTTGGCTTCCCTTTTGAGGGCTTGTGCGGCACGATTGGTCGACACACCAGTCGTGACTACGAAATGCGACAAAATCGGGGCCTGTTTACACAAGAACGATTCCGGGTGAAAATGTAAAAATATTTGAACGGATGTGCCTTTCGTTTACATAGCGACGCCATTTTGGGGGCTTAAAAATGCAAAAAAGTGAAACCACCCTCCAGAGTGGAAATCTTAAAAACGCTCCACCGCCGCGTTCCCGTGTAAAGGGTAAAAAAGCAAAAGTCTGCTTGATAGTGAAGGTTGTACGCAGGTGCGCGGACTTGGTGTTGTTGTGTGGCAGGGCTTCACATTGCCACCTAGGTGCCTGGAGTGCATACTACGTTAAATTTCACACACTTTTGCGTCACCATATGCACGTGGATTTCCAACCCAAAACACTCGTCTAAACGCAGAATAAAAAGTGACAGCGCAACGCCACTTTTGCGTTTTCTCTTCAGTATCGTTTCCGTGTAAACATAGCCTCAGTGAAAGATCAAAGCCAATCAGAAGAGCATGTAGGCGGGCTCTCAGGCAAATGACGCGAAACAGCACACGCGCCAATACTAGAGCCAGACCGATATATCGGCCGGCCGATATTAGGCACTTTCCAAAATATCGGTATCGGTAGTTATAATGGCGGATAAATGAATATTTAAAAAATAAAATAAAAATGGACGAAACACGCTTCAATCATCTCTCCTTGGTCTGTTATATTGAAAATGTATGTTTTACAATTTGCAGTATGATTTTATCTATTGCTAAATTATGGCTCATCATAGACTAGCTAACCAAAAAAAAAAATATCGGACGATATATCGGAATATCGGATTTTAAAACCCAAAAATATTTGTATCGGCATCGGCCTTCAAAATCCTTTATCGGTCGGGCTCTAGCCAATACCCAGCGAAGAAGACGAAGAACACAACATACGAATATGGACATCGGAGCTGCAAACTGTTTGCACGATTATTTGCTCTGAGGAAAAATGCAAAAAAAGGCAAAATAAGATTTACCTGATGACCTCAACCCATGCCTTGCTCTGATTGGCTGTAGCTCATGACATCACTGAGGTTGAGTCGTTAACAGGCTAAATATTTTTCTGGGTTCGGCGAGGCATCTGCGAGCGTCTTTGATGCGTTGTTGGCTCTTTCATACTAACAGATTGGCGAGTGATTATCGCCCACTAATCCCCCGCGATTTGCACGCAATAACACTCTTACCTGTCGGCGAGCTCAACGATATGCAAATCGTGCTTAAAATCATGTAGTGTGAACTAGGCTTTAGTCACAAATTAGGTTCAGATTATGTTTGTATTAACCATCAGTGTCGGGTTGACTCGTCACTGACGTGCTTTTCGATCTTTTCGTCCTTTCACTCTGAACTCTCTTTAGTTTAGAAATCTATTTTCTCAAAAGACACTAATGTGATTCAACACTTTCGCATCGTGATTCTTTTAGGATGAGTTTTTTTTTACTCTCTTATCAGACTGATCTCATGAAGTAGCGCGTGTATGACACACCAATTCGTATTTCCATTTTTGGCGTGCTATCAAGACGCATAATCGCTTTTCAGCGTGTTTATGAACGCCGTTGACTTAACGTTATTACTGTATATATAAATATATGACTTACCTCAACCCCGTCCCTAAACCTACCCGTCACTGGGGTTAATGGCATTTATGACTGTTCCCTTACCATCCTAGGAAAAAAAATGATCGCTCCCCAGAAGTAGATGTACATTTTGCTTCGTTTCGCGCGGACATTTGACGGCGTGTACAGACACGCGGAATCACTCGGACGTTAATGGCGTAGACATACACGTGGATACACACGGATAGCTCAAAATGCGTAGAGATAACACGCCACTTGACTCGAAAGTGGCGTGTATGTTTACGCAAAAGTCATGATGTCATGTTGCTCTTATACAAGCGATCAGTTTACAGTACAAGCTTTCTTCTTCTGTTTTCCATGGTCTTCGTAGCTTTTCCTCTGACGCAACAGATTCGCCGCTTGAAACACCTCTCTCTTCCAGTCACCCTGAATAAGTCTCCAAGTTCACTTAAATTGCACCTAAATGGTTTCTGATTTTACACTAGCATATTTTCTCTTCCTGGGCCAGCGGCTCGAAAATGCATCCCCAGCCAAGGGAGCGTTTGTCAGAGAGAAGAACAGAGGGCAGTAGTGGGCATTCTCCTCTGTGGCACTTTCCGCTTTGTCAGACACTCCATAGCAAGCACACCGTCAGTTGGTACAGGCTCTACTTCCTGTACAAACAGAGTGTGAAGACATACGCGCGTTACCACAACGCACATTCTCCCCACTTTCCACAGAACGCGATCTTTCAAGCAAAGTTGCAGTGGCCTCATATGCAACAAACTCAAGAGGCAAACTGATGCTGCAGCTGCCATTTAGCCATTGCAGTCTCTGAAATTACTTCAGAGTAATGGCTCTATCCTGTACAAATATGGTCAGAGCATTGAATATGGTCAAAACCATCGATTGTGAATCCAGCATCATCCCCAGGAATGTAATGGATTGAGAAGCCAGTCATTAAGATCATTTAGAATATGCATCCCCTGAGTCTCAAGGGGGGAAACCACTGCATCCAAACAGTTTGTGAATATATGTGGAGCCAGAGCCAGCCCAAACGGCAGGACTTTGAACTGGTATCCTTCAAACATGAATCTCAGATGAGGGGCTAATTGGATGTGAAAGCAAGCGTCCTTCAGTTCCACCACTATAAACCAGTTGAGGATCTGCTTTACAGTGGTCATCTTCAACGAGCGCTTCACAAGGGCTCGATTCAGCGCCATCCTTCTTCGTAAAGTTAAAGAAGTGGCTGTACAGACCACACTGACATTTCTCCAGATATCACTTCTACTGCGTGATTGGTCAGACGAGTCTGGGTCTCTGCACAAAGCATAGGAGCGTCCTACTCTGATACCTCACAATCACATCGCTGAAGCGGGGCAATCTGCATACAAACAGAAGTGAATAGATGTCTTTATAGTATTGGTAACCCAGTCTGACACTGCTGGCAGCGCCGCCCATGTGTTCAAGCAGTCTGACAGGGGTTGCAGCGGCCTCTGCTGTGGCGTGGGCTGTAAACTGGACACTGGACACAGACAGGGTGGAAAAGTGATCCGGTGCATGGGGAAGCTCTCGACTGCTACACTGGATTACACTGAGCTCACACTCTGCAGAACACTGCCTGGGATGATCTACTAAAGGGGCGTGGCGATTGCAGTAGTAATTGTGTGATTCAGTCACACATCAGTCTTCAGTATTTTTGGTGAAGGAGTTTTCTTAAGTGTTGCGATGTCGAGAGAACTACCTCGAAAGGGAATAGCATAAGCATATATTTTTAATATGAGCAGAACATTTCAGAGAGCACAAAAAAAAAGAGTAATATACAAAAAAACATAATTTTGTGTGATTTGCATTCATATTTCAGTTTTGAGCAAAATATTTTTCAAAATAATTCATGCTTGTTATTTTTTAATTATAGTATAGTTTTATATAGTTTTTCAATTTTTGATTCACATTTATAATTTCACTTATTATATCCGCGGCCACGCTGTTTGCTATTCTGATCATTTTGCATTCGTTTTTCAATTTTGTGCAATATACTTTTACAAAAAGGTATGCGGTAAACAAAGATGATAATATTTAGTTTTACAAAGTACATTACACACACCGATACCGAAAAAGCTAATGTTGTTTATTTTTGAGAATGTATGTTTCCAATAAGTAACTAGATAAGAACGTTTGGGGTGTGAGTGTGTGGAGTAGAACAAAACATCAAAATATTGTCAAGTTGTATTTATCACATACCCTATTTTACTCATAAATTGAAAAGCCATTGATGCCATAACTGCACCACTCTATTGTAAGTCACTTTGGATAAGAGTTGGCTAAATGTGTATGTTGCACAGCTGTACCTACAGCAGTTTCCACTGACACTGGAAAACATCAAATCACCCATGCCATGGCACATGAATAGTAATACAGTATTAATTCAGGTGGGATACTTTAAAATAATAAAGAGCACCAAAGAACCGACATTTAATACAAAAATGATGATAGATAAACAATCCAACCATTGCTTTGGAGGGTGGACATAGCTATAGACAGAGGGTCCCTAAACTACACAGAGAGAGACACTGTCTCCCTCTAGAGGAATATTACTAAAAGAACATGCTATACTTACAAAATCATAAGCAAATTATTGAAAATAAAAGCAATACTAATATTATAAAATTAACAACACCTTACTTGATGTTGTGTATTTTTCTAGCAACAATCGTTGGGAAGTCGACTTCAAAGAACTTTTTCGGCATGATGTTTTCATCCTAAGATTTAAGAATACACATTAAAATACTTTTGCTTATCATTTATTTCACGAGTCTGTGGAATACACATTATTCCATATATATATATATATATATATAACTATTATTATTGGATCTCAAAATTGTTAAATGTGAAATTAATAATAAAACAACAACAACCTTTAATCTCCAAAAAGTGGTATCCAGTCCAGCCCCAAGATTCACCACCTGGCAGTCACATCGCGTCTTCTCAAGAAAAGCATCAAGAATGAGATTCACCCCTTTGACACGACCATAATAGCCTACACCACAATATTAATAAATGCAAATTAGATTAAAAGCAGCTGCAAACATTGGCCAGCAGGTGGAGATATTTAAACAATATTACCTCTGTTGATCTCAGGTGCTTTACGTTCACCTACTTGCCTCACAAAATACTGGACGTAGAGGTCAGTCCAGTAACCTTTACTGGTAGCAAACCTAAAACAGAATAAAAATTATACGGTTATATTCAATAAATAGAATTGTTATTATTACACATGTCATACGACGTGTATAACTACAGCACTGTTGCTGACCATATGTAATGAAATACTGTAACTTGAAGTAATATACATTATTATATTAATCAATAATGTCTGCAGTATTTGGTGATACTATGATACTCATTACCATTGTGCTAGAATCTCATGAGGAAAACAGCATTTAGAAACACGCGAAAATGATGTTTAATAATTTTATTTCGGATCATGTGTTTGCAAGACGTGCTACCTTTTGCATATCGATGCGTCGTCGCAAGTTGCTCTGACCGCTTCATCAGCTGTATCAGAATAATATGGCTGTTTGGATGCCATGAACACTTGCAGATTTGAAGCAAAGTTAGAATTATTGCCAAACTGCGTTAAATACTCATGCTGTATTCCTATGAACGCAAAGGCTAACTTAAATGTTAGCTAAACTGATTCGAAAACCGCAACAGCCTAAGATTCAATATATCATTGTCAAGATTATCAACAGATTCTTTAAATATTTTTCAAACACATTTATTTGAAACAAGCATATTGTTTTTTTTACAGCGGCATAACATAAACAGAACTGCACCAAGCGCTTCGGTTGACTATCACATGTTTACATCTATTTCCGCTGACGGAACTTTCCCATAATACATCTCGAGCTGGCGAGGAGAGCTTACTGCGCATGTCAGTCGATTTTAATTCACGTTTAATTTATGTATATCATTTACACTGGTTGGTCTTCAGATGTTTGCGCTGATGCATATCGCACAAAGAGTCATTTTTATAAATATATTTTAAGAATACATTTTTTAAAATATATATTTTTATATATATTATTGCTCACAATAACACCCCTGCCAAACTCATGAGGTCAATGATAACGGGAACATGTCCCGTTACAAATGTATATTAGACGTCAAGGAAATGAGGGTTATAAAAAATGTCACTTTCAATCTGTCATTTAGAAGCCGGCGAAATATAATTAGAGGAAGAGACCGGGTTATTAAAAATTATTGGATCAGGTGTCAAGCCTTATTATGAGTCAACGTTCTGAATAGAGAGAGAGAGAGAGAGAGAGAGAGAGAGAGAGAGAGAGAGAGAGAGACTACAAAAATGTATTTTATTAGCACGATTTTCTGCTTACAATATTATTGCCAAAGCTACGGTATTTAACATATTGAAATAGATGCAAATTCGACAGTTTTGGTTGAACACTAAGATATTTGCTATAATGTAAATTCCAACAGTCCGTTCAGAGAATGGTCAATATCACAGTGGTTACTATGAGTGGACACTGAACTCTGCGTAGTCTCAAACAGAGACTGCTTTTGGGCATGACAGACATATAGTCAACGCAGTAGGATTCAGGACAGCCCCTGTTACCATATTAATGGCATCATGTTCAGCCTGGAGCTGCGATCTGACCTGTGAAACACACACACACACACACACAGTCACACAGTCCCCGACACGGATGGAGTGATCAGCCCGCTGCCGTGCACTTCCACTCTCTCCCGTAGTTGTCACGGGCTGGCATATACGTGGAAACACCACTCACTCCCCGCTTTTGAGAGCAGTTGCAACACGGAGTGTCATGAAACGAGCACCGCTACTCACCGGAGCTAACTTTTTTCCACACTACTGTTTTTTTCTCTCCCGTTCGGCTAGTTTTCTAGCTGCTTGAGCTAACCGAACACCACCGGGCTGTTTTAATGTAATTATCCACTCGACTTCGCCATCGTGCTCAAGGATCTTTCGGCTCATGAGGCATCGACGAACACACTCTCCACGTCTTAAAAACTGGGGTTTGGGGCCGACGCCACTAAAATGAAGAAACAATTTAATCGGATGAAACAGCTCGCCAATCAAACAGTTGGCAGGCGAGTACAGATTTAACGTTTTTACTGGTTTTGCCATCTCACGGATGGGCACGGACAGCTCTGTCATGGTTTGATACGTTGTTGTTATGTTATGTTGTCAAGGCGGTTGCCGAACCAGCTGCCTAAAAAACACATATTTTCGATATACCACATAGTATAACAGCAATTAGCTAAACTTTCTTCGTTGTTTGACATTATATACAACGATTACGTAGTTGTTTGGCCATTGACTCAACTTTTTAGATGTGTTACTTTTGATAAGAATAGGCTATTAACTGTTAGTAGGATTCGTTGTGGCTTCGCTAGTTTTATTTAATACTAGATCTTAATGGGACAATGATGTTAGATAAAGTATCTGATAAACTAATGAAGATTAGATATGTCTGATTCGTGTACGAATCATTCTTTTGACTCGGATCTTTACAATGAATTGGTGGAATTTGTTCAAAACGACCGTTCGAATGAACGATTCACTCAAGAATAGCGGTTCTTAGTTCTAGAACTCATTGGGTTCTAAAAGACTTGTGCTGCGTCATGGCTGCAACAAACACAACTATTTTAAATTGTAATACTTTTGATAAAATAAATTCAGCCTTTGTGAGCATAAGAGAATTCTTTAAAACGTTCAAATATCTGATCGACCCCAGATTTGTGAATATTGTAACGATTTTTTTTCTGACTACAATACAGGTTAAAATAGTTTTTGTTTCTCATGAACTATTTTTTTGTATAAGCTACTCAGAGCCATTTGCGAAATAGCACAAAAACATTAAACCAAGTCATTTACGATAGCCTTGTAAAAACAAATACAAATCTCTTCCTGAATTTATCTGTTAGATAAAGTACCTGATAAGCTACTGTAGATGTGTCTGAATCGTGAATGAATCATTCTATTGAGTCGGATCTTCGCAATGAATTGGTAGGTTTTGTCAAAAATGTTCACGATTTAAGTGAATGATTCACTCTTTGTTTTAACTCATTCACTACAAATTATATTTAGGTTCTAAAATAACTTTTTTATGAGCTGTATTATGACATCACACACAAATGCAATAAACACACCTATTATTAAAACGTAATACAAATAATGTAATAAATATCAATATGTGACTACATATTAGCCTGCCTTACTGGAACATGTAGCCTGTTGTATACCACACAGGGGATATCATGACGAGTTAAGATTGTTGAATCATTTCTTAAACCGCTTTGAAGGACCAATCAATGACAAATAAGTCTGACTTCCATTATACAGAACCTGTTGCTTGTTCATAGGTACATTGAGAACACTCGGGGTCTTTTGGAAAAAAACAGTTCTTGGAGGTTATGTGTGCCTATTGCATTTTCTAATTTGTGTTTGTCATCTAGCAGAGTGCTTTGAGCTCATACTTTGTATCCTACATTGGAATGGTATGTGCATGGTCATCACTTCTGACTCCTCTGACTGTTGATAAAGCCTCAAACTGCATTCTTCATTCTGCTCAGGCTGCTTGAGGGTAAATGGGCCTGATTCTCAACATGCTGGGCAGATGATGATCACAGTTCTCTCAGGGAGGTGTTACTGCTTTAAATCATGTAGGCTAAATGATCATGTAAATCATACCTATCTGAGAATTCCTGGCAATCTTGCTTGATTAGATAGTTTTAGAGATAACAACACATCATTATACAAATCATAGCACATTTACAGGGAGGAATGCACCTATCTATGAGCTATGCTCATTTAACTGGTGGTTAACCTGACCTTTGGCATCCATGTCCTCAGCCTCATTCCCTTTAAATGTGTGCAATTCGATCAGCCACCAGAGACGTTTCTAGCCTGATGACAATAGAGCCGTATGAGAGGAGAAATGTCAGTAGCTAACAGTTTACTGGTGTTCACACAGACTAAGCCCAACTGAGGGCAAGGCCTTTCCCTTTTCAGAGGTGATTTATAATTTTGTTGCGGTTTGGACTACCTGGCAGGAACTTTACAGCCATCTCAGTCACCTCAGAAAATGACTATCTTCTATAAAGAAGGCGAACTGCCTAAACTGTCCACCACCACAAAACAGCCCAGTGTGTTTTCAGAAAATTTGAGGTTTGAAATTATACTTTTAAATCTACATACTTGTAATGAACTTAAAAAGCATAATTTGGTGTTAAATTCAACCTAATTCAGATATCAAGCTAGCCTGACTTGCTTGACAGAGTCTGATACTGCTCCATAGGGCTTTGATTATGAGGCTTATCTTAACCGAACCAGGAAAAAACAACAACTCTGCACTGCACTCAATTGGATTGACCTACAACCAATCAGACCATGCTGGAAGTGATGTATGTTGGGGTTAATGGCATTTATGACTGTTCCCTTACCATCCTAGGAAAAAAAAAAGATCGTTCCACAGATGTAGATGTACATTTTGCTTCGTTTCGCGCGGACATTTGACGGCGTGTACAGACACGCGGAATCACTCGGACGTTAATGGCGTAGACATACACGCATACACGTAGATACATGCGGATAGCTAAAAATGCGTAGAGATAACACGCCACTTGACTCGAAAGTGTGTTACGCAAAAGTCATGATGTCATGTTGCAGAGTTGCATTGGCCTGACAATTTCTGAACCGATCATAATTACTCCTCAATGGATCAAGTCCAGACTGAACTTCCCGACCAAATGTTGTAGGCGGGGTTCGGGCTGGCATCCAGTCTAATATCAAGCATCAGGCAAAGCCAATTACTGCAGTAATATTCACAACTATGGATGTCTGTGACTGGGCCTCAAAATGCCCATGAGCTAATTGAGCTGTTGTGTTAGGTGTGGCATTTGACCTTACGTAGAAGTATGACACTCTGAGGTAATGTTCAGTCTCTTGGCAGATCATAAACACTTCAGCAATATTATTTGATAAGATGAGATTTGATAATCTTCCCTTTTTATTTACTATATTTTTTGGAAAGTAACACCAAGGGTAGATGTATACTACCATTCTTTTTTTATTTTCTTTTTAAGATATTAATACTTTTATTCAGCAACGAGACGATCGATCGAAAACGATCTTACTTAAGCCTCCTTTCCACTATCTCTGACAAATGAGCCTTTGGATGGGTCCATTTTTCTTTTTTAAGTTGGTTGACTACACCGTATGCGACACTCCGACCGGATGTGATGTATTCCCAGTCTATATTCCAATCAAATCAGTTCACCTGAGGTGAAACGTATTACTTTTTTGTTTAACTTTTAGAAACATTTGATACTTTTAAAAATGCAGAGTTATTGATAATAAATTATACATTTGATACTTTTTATTCACAAATAATTGTTTGAATGTTGTTTCCCGCCAAATTTATTGGTGGCCATTTGTCCCATACATGCATAGCTGTTTATTGTTTGCATTCATTTATTCGTTCCTCCATGGCGAATGTTTGGTGGATAAAGGCTCTTGCTGTTGAAATATTGCGGTCAGAAATATAAGTTAGTGTAGGTAAAACACTACCTAGCTCAGAGGACACATCTCTGCGAGTATATAACCGTTTTTAGTGCCGAGATGCGCCTAAAATGGGATAGTTTACCCCAAAATTTAAATTGTGTCATCATTTTCTCACCCTCATGTCGTTCCAAATCCAAACCTATAATAGTTTTATTCATGTGCAACACGCATGAAGATATTTTAATGAAATCTGAGAGATTTCTGTCCTTTCATTGACAGTCCAACTACCACTTTGACACTTTAAAAAGACTAGAAACTGTTCCATATGAATTGAGTGGTTTTAGAAGAGACATGATTGCTTTACATGCTGAAGATATTTAATTTAGGCTTTTTCTGGACAGCCTTATATCCTAAAGGGAAAAATAATATCAATCAACCATAAAATTATACTTACATTATCTGTATGTTCTATTCAGTGAATAAACACATGGCTAGGGATTGGCCTGAAGCATTCATGTCCATTCATGGAATGAGCCGAGCATTACATGAAGTCAACAGATTTGTTTAAAAAAAAATCAAAAATCAAAGATGACTAAGAGTAGATATGGTATCCACCGTGGAAATCTCTGCATTTACTGCTTGATTTCTGTAACAGGCAATCAAAACAGCCATGCTTTTACTTTAATGACTACAATCTTGCTTTTCCTCTCTGCTGAAACAAACAGCACCCGAGGCCAGTGAAAAGCCTGAGCAGACAATAGATGTGCATCATCAGCAAACTGACAGGTGGTTCTAGTCTTCTGATAAATTGCGAGGTAACGTGGCACTAATGTGCCTTGGGACGGCGTTATGCACAAGCGTGCAGTTTAGATTGCAGATAGAATCTTACTGTACATTACACAGTTTAAACCCCAGATCATTGCTGGATCTGCCACAGAGATGATTCTTTGATTTCATTCATAGAAATGAAGCTTCCTCGGTACGACTTCCTGTTTAAAAAAGAATAAGGAGAGATTTCCTTTGAGGGGTTGCATGCAGAACACAGTGTACTGCCTCCTCACAATCACAGGAACCATGGGACCAGCTGAGCCACTTCAACCCCCCCCCTTTCCTTTCGTCCGTCTGACCCTCAACCGCTTTCTTGTCTGCTTTCTGCATCACACTGAAGTGATTTATTGTTCGCAAAATAAATTCAGGAAGAGATGAGAATTCCAGCTGAACCTCTTTTATCCGCATGCAAAACATTTGTGTTTACAAGGCAATAGACAATGTCCGGCTTTAATGTTTTTTTCCATATCATTTGACAAATGGCACTGCGTATACACAATTGTTAATGAGAAACAAAAGTGAAATAAAAATTTTGCGTTACGGTAGCCTACTAGCTGTAGCTACACTTTAGCTACACTAGCACTAGCCTCTTTTTGAATGTTTTCAAAAGCTGTCAAAATGGCTGGAAAATCGGATCTGAATTGTCTTACTTAAATTATAATAATATTAGAATTAGATTTGAATTCTGGGGGGTAAAAAAAATACTGTATTTTCTCCTAAGCCCATAAGAAGGCGCAGGACAATGAGCAAATAAACCAAATCAAGCACCGCATTTTTTATCAAATGGAATTTTGTTAAAATTACTTGACTTTGTTAAAAGTATGTGATGTTTTAAACGTTTAAACTGCTGGACCCTCATCATTACATTCTTGAGAAAACATTGGGATGAGAAGATTGCTCAAGTTCTGTTGTGGAGTTAGTTCTATAACAGCGGTTTCTTATACAACTTAAAAATGATGTCAACAATTTCGCCAAAAAGCAAAAAAGCTCCACAAAGCACATTTAAAGATGTTTTGGTGTAAAGCCGCCTTTCCGCTGGACACGATATTTAGGCACGACTGTCGGAATTCGCTGCCTATGGCTGTTGCAATGAACTTTCATGGTGATCGTACACATAGGGAGAGAAGCTTGTTCTTGCTGCCTTGTAAATCTTCGCCATTATATGGTTAGTTGGTTCACCCAAAAACAAATTTTGTAACCATTTACTCACCCTCAAAGACGTTCTCACCTTCGTCTTCCGTTCTCAAATTAAGACGTTTTAAGGATCTGTGAGATTTCTGCACGCAAACAAGTTGTCAAAACTCAAAAAAGTTGAGGTAATCAGTTACATCAAAATTTGTAAGTTAAGAAATTCTCATTTCAAGTTAGCAGAACTGGCAGATTTTGATTTTGTACTCATACATTTTAATACATTTATCTTAAAGTTATCATCAAATTTGACTTGCTTTAGCTAATACAATAAATGCTAACTTGCTATTTGGTAACACAATGCTTTGATAACATTAGCATAGAAATTGCTGAAAGATTATGGCAACATTTGACATATATCTGTTCTCAAACCAAGCTCATGCTCACTCCTCACCATGATGATAACCCTAAAAAAAAAAAATCACACACGCGTCGCACACACACAAAAAATAACTTTTGTCTCTTGTTCAATTTAACCAATTAAAATAAGCTAAAGTACCATTTTGTTACAACTTATTTTAATTGTTCAATCATCCTAATATATTTAAAACCGAAGTTTACTTAATTAATTCGTGTGAAAACATGAATCATTTTTGTTGACCGCTAACTGGGCAGTGGATAGTTCCCATCATGCTTTGCAAGGGGCTGCATTAGGAGGGTACACTTGCAGATTAAAGTGTTATTTATGTGTTTTTTTAGTAAATGGAAAGATGTTGTTGGTTAATATTTTGTGGTTATTATTATACAGAAGATTGGTGACTGTTTAGGTATGGGCACTTAGTATAAACTATACAGTATATGGATTAAACCTCATACTTAAACCCACAAAAATAATATTTTTTTTGTTATTATGTAAAAAATGCTTTTAATTTAAATGAACACAAGTATTAACTTTCATTGGACATAACTGTTGTGTCTAATAAGCTAAAATTATATAATGATGGCAATTAAATTGACAGGGCAAAAATTTAACTTGGTTATCCTGACAAGTTTCTTTCGGCATTGCAAAACCTTATCTATGAAATGACAGCATTTTTTTAGTAGTCTTGACTAAATGAATTTAAGTTCATTGATTTTGTTAGAAAAATGTATTTTGTGGAAAAGTTTTCCATAATTTAATAATTAGGTTTGTTCAACAGCTTATTTTTTGAGTGCATAGCATAACAGAAACTTGTCTAAATTAGCATAACAAAAACGTTAAACACTAAAGTCTGCCACTTAATCTAAAAGCCTCTAAAAAACAGGAATAAGTGTTAAGAACTGCCTGATAAGTGCAAGCTATAATTTGCTTTCTTAAAGGGATCCTTCACCTCTGGAAAGATGAATGTGTATTTAAAATGGGTCATTTATGTAGAAGAAATTTGAATTTGGAGCTTTCTAGACTGGGAAAAGCCAGAAAATGTATTTTTGGCTTATGTGGATGAAAGACATCAACTCCCAGAATGCACTTGCTTCGTTTCCCTAGGAGGCCTACCTTACCTTCCGGTAACAGAGCGCAGTAGTTAAACAACAAGTCTAGGCTACTAGTGATGAGTCTGCCCAAAAATGTGTTTCGAGATCGCCCAAAATGTCCGGAATTCGGCTTTTGCGTTCTACATTCGCCATTCATTATGTTTACTGTGGCGAGCAGGACGAGTGAGGGCCGCGGGAGAACGGCACGAGGCCGGTGGCGTGATTACCGATGAACGACACCTGTGAGATGAACCGGCCTCGTATCACTGAGGAGCGGGAATTTTCTTAGCAATGTTAAAACGCACATCAACCGATCTCTTGTTTAGCATTCATGTAAACACTACATTCAGATCCACCAATCAGAATGAATTCAGTTAGATTGAAACAAAAGCTGCACATGTAAACAATAAATGGCGACTGCAGAAATCAAAAGCTGAATCCCAGATATTGACGGCCGGACATGTCCAGGAAAAAGAGGATGGTAACCCCTACTACTCAGCTTTCACAGAACAAGAGCCTGCTAGCTTAGCTTCCAAAACAAGATGGCCGACTGTGTTCATTCTGTGAGTGAGATCCCACCCTCTATGGGCGGGTTGAGAACATGCGGGACAGCCCCACTACTGACTGTAGTCTTTAGCCTCTGGCCAAAAAATCCTCAGATGACGCAAAATGATGATTTTTGTATGACAAAAAATACATAAATCTCTCGTCTCAGGGGGATATGAGGGTGGAAAGCATGGTAATTAGAAAATACTACAGGTGTTCTACTAATACAAAGCTTAATGCTAAATCCTGAAGTATCCCTTTAATACTGCATTTGTAATTTGTTTTCGAAATTCAGTTTTGAAAGTTTGGAAAAGTTGTTGTAGTGTTAGACAGGATTTAATAGAGCGTTGCAGGGATGACGTCAGAACCCGGAAGACTAATTCACCACTGGTTCCTATACCACTGGTCTGTGGTAAACATAACTTGTAACGCAACATGACGTTTTGCTCTACAACGTAAATCACACAGCAAATTGAAAATGGTGTTCTTTTTATTTTAAAAAACATAGCAATTTAGTCTTCTGGATTTCGGCGTTATCCCTGCATTTAATCTTCTGTACCCCACTCATTTACTTCAGACAAATATTTGTGTTGTGAAATGGGATAATGTGTATACATGATGTTGATCTGCTGTCATATTCATGTCATTAAACACTTGTAGTTGTAGACATTTAACTACAATGTAGTTAATGCATACAGATACAGTTTACAAATTAGACTTGTGTGTGTATATATATATTAGGGTTGGGTATCGTTTGAATTTGAACGATTCTGATTCCGATTCCGATTCCTTGTTTCGATTCTGGTTCCTACCCAGATAGCAAACTGACATTGAATCAACGTGGAAACAACGTCTCTCATGACATTGAAACAACGTTGATTTTGCTCATCGAATTAACGTTGAACCAACGTCAGACGCGGCATTCTTCAAAGCTAAATGAAAATTGAAAATTGGTTTGCTTTCATAACGTTGAAACAACGCGTTGATTTCAAGTTGATTTTCCGTTAGTTTTGAAAGAATGACGCGTCTGACGTTGGTTCAACGTTAATTCGATGAGCAAAACAATGTCAGATCAACGTTGTTTCGATGTCATATTTCCACGTTGATTCAATGTCAGTTTGCTATCTGGGTAACGATTCTCGATTCTGATTCTTTTAAGAGGCAGGGTCAAAAAAGTTTAGCTAACCTTGCTAACCAACGGCCTTTCTGAAGGAAATACTCCTTCTGTAAAAATACTCCTTTTGTCACAAATTTTGCATTTTGCCGAGATTTCTTTATTTTTAGAAAAGTGAAGCCACACTTTGGATCGCCGACGTAAGGTACTCATGTTCGACTCGCGTGGTTATGCCAACACTTCCGGTAGACGCTTCTTCGTTGGTGTTGTTCAGCGGTTTCTTCTTCCGCTCGGCGGACTGTGAATATCGAAACTAGGAATCGAAATTTTAACTTTTGAACGATTCCGGGAAAAACGAAAAGTTAGTCTCGGTTCCAATCGATACTCGATTTATATATATATATATATATATATATAAAATTTCGTGAAATTATCTATGAGTTCCATTCGTGTTAACATATTACATATATGTGTACATGCTGCTTAAATATAGACACCAGACTATGCTGTTTTCTGCAACAGTATCTGTTCTCATCTCACTTGCACAAAACTATATTTGATATTCTTCAAAATAAAATAAAAAAACTGCTCAATGGATGGAATACAAACCATAAATTTCTTCCAAAACAATCTTGCATACAATTCAAAGTAGCCTTGGCTTGGCTTGTAAAAACTACTGTTTTTACTGTATTTTGATCAATTGGTAGCCTATAGGCATGCAGAGAAACTCTTTTTGCTGAGCTCTGGAAACCTCTTACTTTCTGTTCTTCTTTGCATGTGACATCAAGAGCTTGATTCAGACACACTCAAGATGTTTAGAGTTCAATCTGGATTGGTTGAAGTCTTGTAGGCCTTTTTTCTCACCCTCCTGTGTTAATTGAAAGCAGCTGTCCTCCACTGTCACGAGGTTACAACTGTGCAGTTTTGGCAGTAGGAGAAACTGAGGCTGAGATTTGTGAGTAACATGGCAGACTAAAGGAAGACATTAAACTGTACAGAATCAGACTCTATTGTGCTTTAACCACATTAGTCAGGCTCAATTAAGCTAATGCTGATCGTCTCTGCTTGATTGCTCCTCATAAATACAATGACAATAATCGTTTTATTACTTTTTTGATAACGAAAAGAAAACCTCCTAAAGTAAATAATTACCTCTCAAGTGCTCTGGTGACAGATGCAACAGTAAATAATATACACTCACCTAGAGGATTATTAGGAACACCTGTTCCATTTCTTATTAATACAATTATCTCAACCAATCACATGGCAGTTGCTTCAATTAATTTTAATTTGTTAACAGGTTCCACATAACTGGATTACGTTAAGCAAACATAATTTGTTCATGTAACTTCAACATAATGGAATTATGTAATTTTAAATAACCCAATTTAAGTAGTCCCAACATGAATTGTTAAAGGCTTCCTGACATGATTCAAAGGCATTTTATTATATTCATTCATCCATTTAGTATATTCCATTTGATTCAGTGACATTTAATTAAATTGATAGACTTTAGCTAGATATTTTCTATTTTCTTAAATGCTAAGATTTACATGCTCCTTCATCCAAAGCAATAGAAAATAATGAAATCAGTTGACAGGCTAACAAAATGCTCCACTCTTCTCCACAATGGTAACCCACTGTAATTTAAATGGTTTAATAATTCCAATGTAATTTAACATTAAACACTATTACACACTATCAAGTCTTCCCCTTTTCTAAATTTTCCCCCAAAAAAACATAAAATAATACTTAATTTTAACATTTATTCTCTCTTAACCATATGCAAAGCATGCTGGGAACTAAAAGCACTGCCCAGTTTCAGTTAAGGCAACACAAATCAATCATGTAATCCAACATAAACGGATTAAGTAAATTTAAGTTGTTCGTAGATTTAAGCAGATTGAACACAATAAAATTAAGTTCGGGCAAAATGGCAGTCGGCTCGCACTATAGTGCCACCCTCTGGATGTACACATTTTTTTACTTAACATAAATGGTTTGTGTTTAGACAACACATTAGGATTTTGTACTGTCAAGTTGAGACACAATTACATAGTCCTTAATAGAAAAAAAACATTTTAAGTCAAAAAACACAATTATTATAAGTAAACTATATATAAATCTATTATGTAAAGTGCACAACCTTCCTAGTTAATTGTTTTTGAGACAATCTCCTGAACTGCAAACTATACAAAAATACTGGAAAAATGTTGCCTGGTCTGATGAGTCTCGATTTCTGTTGAGACATTCAGATGGTAGAGTCAGAATTTGGTGTAAACAGAATGAGAACATGGATCCATCATGCCTTGTTACCACTGTGCAGGCTGGTGGTGGATGTGTAATGGTGTGGGGGATGTTTTCATGGCACCCTTTAGGCCCCTTAGTGCCTATTGGGCATCGTTTAAATGCCACGGCCTGACCATGTCCATCCCGTTATGGCCACCGGCACCATGTACCCATTATATGATGGCTACTTCCAGCAGGATAATGCACCCATGTCCCAAAGCTCGAATTGGTTTCTTGAACATGACAATGATGCAAGATGCTATCCTATCAATATGGGCCAACATTTCTAAAGAATGCTTTCAGCACCTTGTTGAATCAATGCCACGTAGAATTAAGGCAGTTCTGAAAGTGAAAGTGGGTAAAACACAGTAGTATGGTGTTCCTAATAATCCTTTAGGTGATTGTAAATGACAAAAGGCTTTTTCATTTGGAGATTTTAGAATAATTGAAACAAAAAAAGCAATAATCATAAAAAGAAATACAACTCATTGCCTTTGGACATGAGCTTTCATGATTAGGACCGGCAAGTATACCAATGACAATAAACATTAACTCACATAAAGCAACATAACATGTAAGAAACATCTTATACATAACCACTGACGGAAATAGAAGAAACATAGGCATACAATGCAATAATGATGTCTGGAAATATTGTTTTTCTGTTTTCACTATCAATTTATTCTAAGGGTTTTACGTTAAAGCTACTTTCATTGTTTTATACACGTTTACACTGCTCAAAGTTTGGGGCAAGTAAGTGCATTTATTTAGCAAGGGTTTGTTTTTTTCATTTAATCAAGAGCGACTGTAAAGACTGTTTTTCTTTTGTTGTTTTGAATTTTATATTAATCAAATAATAATAATAATAATGATGACTGCTTCCACTAAATTATCATGCAGTGCAACCATTTTTATTTTAAACATTGATAATAATAAGAAGAAATGTTTCTTGATTATAGTGATACCTGAAGGATCATGTGAAACTGAATAATGTGTAGTGATGCTAAATGTTCAGCTTTGCCATAATTTTACTATATATTAAAACAGAAAGCAGTTATTTTAAATTGTGATCATATTTCACAATATTACTGCTGTATTGTATTTTTGATAATCTGTGGTCTGCATAAGAGACGTCTTTCAAAAACATAAAAAAATCTTACCAATCTTAAAGGGTTAGTTCACCCAAAAATGAAAATTAAGTCATTAATTACTCACCCCCATGCTGTACCAACCCCGTAAGACCTTCGTTCGTCTTCGGAACACAAATGAAGATATTTTTGATTAAATTTGAGAGCTGTATAACTACCACATTGGCTCCTAAAGGACTGCCTCTTGACGGCCTCTTGATCAAGCGACGCGAATTCTTTTTGTGCGAAAAAACAAACAAAAATAACGAGTTTATTCGACTATTTCTTTTCTTCCTTGTAGGCCAGAACGAGACTTCCTTAGATTTCCACGACGCATGCGCGAGAATTGCGATCTGAAGTAGTGTAAGCTGGTGTAAGCAGATCGCAAATCTCGCGCATGCGTCGTGGAAATCTAAGGAAGTCTCGTTCTGGCCTACAAGGAAGAAAAGAAATAGTCGAATAAACTCGTTATTTTTGTTTGTTTTTTCGCACAAAAAGAATTCGCGTCGCTTGATAAACATATAGTTGAGCCACGGTAGTCACTTGGGATATTTAAACATTTTCTTCATTGACTTTCTGGGCCGTCAAGAGGCAGTCCTTTAGGAGCCAATGTGGTAATTATACAGCTCTCAAATTTAATCAAAAATATCTTCATTTGTGTTCCGAAGACGAACGAAGGTCTTACGGGGTTGGTACAGCATGGGGGTGAGTAATTAATGACTTAATTTTCATTTTTGGGTGAACTAACCCTTTAAACTTTTAAATTGTATATATTGTATATAGTAACTTGTACAATTAACCAATCATGTTATTGTTCCATTACAATCAGTATTATTGAAATTAATTTGTTGCAATTAAAGAAAACTAACCTTTATAATTTACATTTACTTTATTATACATTTATAATTATTTAATTATTATATGTTAAGGAAACCTATTTATGATACTGACTTCCAAGACACTTGCAAAATAAGGTGTTAGCTGTAAACAATAGCATGATTACACAGAGTATAAGTGAATCTAATACTTAGGTTATGGCAGTCAAGCTTACACTATTGTGTAAGATGATATCCTCCATGCTTTCGAATATTACGTTGCCATAACAGAAGATTCAGATGCAGAAACAGGCCCAACTCGACACACACAGGAAACATTTCAGCAGTGTTTTATTGGCACAAACTGTTATGTTGATGTGAAATTGTAGGATCATAAATCCATTCAGATCATAAACATCCACCTGTTATCTCTGTTTTTCCTGCATACTTACAGTATGTTTGATTGAACATTCACAGTGATATTCTTTCTGATCTGATCTACACAGTAGCAAACACACAGACAAAACATTTAAAAGATAATTAAGGAGGACTGTTTCTAGGTGAGGTCACACAACCTGTCTACGTCATTGTTCTGAAACAGTAGAGTGATAGATTGTTTGTGTGTGTGAACTGAGCTGGTGTTGTCCTCTCACATTCACTGTCTCGGATGGAGTGCCATGGTCAAAGTTAGTTTACTATTAATAGGGCTGTAACTATTTGCTCACAAGGCCAGCAGTGGACTGCTAAAATTCCCTGGGAAAGTAAATGCCATTTTGGACAGCTGGTTTCATCAGACAGATTGTCAGCTGTTGGCTACTCCTAGACTTGGCCATTACTACACATAGGCGTCAATTTCGGTGGGGGTGGTGGGTACGCTTCCTCTCCAGATTTCGTCATTAGTCATTTTGTACCCGCCACTTTTGGAAACTTTGAGGCACGGATGTACCTAATACAAATAAAACATCTCCAGTTAACTAGCAGAGTATTAATTTACTTCGCTCTTAAAGAAGAGATCTAGGGCTAAAATGTTTTGTTTTTGAAATCAAGCTGAGCGCTTGTTGCCGCTGCTGTCAGCTGCTGTTCTCTTGTGGCTCGTGCAGTCTTCACTCGGACGTGCATTACACGCACTCCAATCTATCGCCGTTGCGGAGACTCTATAGACGAATCCGGCGAAACTACCGGAAGTAAGCGGGGCGCCATTACTGAGCTGTTGCTGGGTAGCGTTGCGCCGTTGCCTCCTATTGTTTTAGTTGCAACTTGCGTCCACAGGAATAAACAGCCCGCGATTTACGACTGTCACTAACGTTACAACGTACCCCTTGTATAATGTCGAGTGGGTAAACAGTTTCCGTTATAAATTGTTTCAATGGTGGCAGTAAAATTTAAATTTTGAAGAGAAAACACTGTGAATACCCCGGGTCGACTGCCCCTGTCTGGTGCCGTACGGTTTACAGATTTCCTGGGCGAGTACAAGACGTGGACATTAGAGTATAATAACAATTATTTAATGAGAGTAAAAAAAATATAATAAATATGTGGTATAATGATCAGCAAAATCTCCTCTCTTGCTATTTTTTCTATTCAATTAACATGCTATGGTCATTAAATGGCTTTCTTGAGCTAAATGTAACGTTATGTGACATAATTGTTCTCCCGCTGTTGTATTGACCTCTTTCCATGGTTTAAAAACACTAATTGGTCGATATTATGTATACTTTCTAGCTGTAACGTTACCTTACCCTTGCCTGTTGCAATGTGAAAATGAGATAAATAATGGACACAAATGAAAAACATGAATTTGTTTATTTGATTTCATTCATTTATTTATTTATTGTTGCCAAATGGACAGATCTTTTTATAGTTTCATCGTTAGCAAACGTTAGCCTAGCTAGCTTGCCAAGCTATTTTCATAAATAACGTTAATCTGTAAGATCGTTTGTACCTTCATCTGTGACTGGAGGCCACTGCAGTCACAGATCAAACCAACAAGTCATTCTGCCTGGCTGTAGCTGTCATCGAGGGTGAGTTCGCGTTATCACCGAGGTTTGTTTACATACCGGTGCATATGTCTATATGCCTGTGTAACAGCTCAGTAATGGCGTCGCCACAAGATGGCAGCCTACGCAGAACGCTCGTCGGATTCGTCTATATGCTGATTTCACGCAGCCGCCATTTTGAAATCGAAAGCGAGGCTCCGTTGGGAAGAACCCCGGAAGTACAGATAGACAACAGTAGCCGCGTTTCCACTGCCGGGCTAGGGCCGGGCCAGGGCTAACGCCGAGCCGAGCCGAGCCTGTGGCCTCAGGCCTCAAGCACCGGGCTTGTGTTTCCACTGCTGGGCCAGTAGCCCCGCAGCGCTGCCCTAAACCCCGCCCCTAACATGCCTTTCTGGATCAAACGACATACAACCCAACCCATTTCAGCGCATATTATGAATGTATTTATTTAAGTTAGGAAGATAGCATGTATATTAACTCACCGGCCGTGGTTGCAGTAGTGTCCCGATTGTCTCGCAAGTCGCCAATACAATACAATACTGCGCTCGCAACTTTTAACCCTTTCACACGTACCATCACACCGGTGTGATCAGTCTTGGCTGGTCCCTGGAGCGTACGATCACACCGGTGTGATCAGAACGTTCAGTGCATCACGTGAGCAACTGCTAAATTCAAACTTGCTCTCGTGCGTTGGCTGGCACTCAGCCAGAGACAGACGCACTCAGTGCTGTCATATATCACAACTATGAGTGTTTTCAACGACATAATGTTTATTTTAGGTTTCAGACATTTAAATACACATAAGTACTAGCAAAACAATGATTTTGAGTTTGTAAAATACACACTGATGTCTATGGAAGCGGCAATAATAATCCTTTCAATTATAATAAGACGACACGTTTTATTCATATCAGATACACATTGTGTAAGTAGCTTAACATTTGACCTTATTCTTCTCCCAGTTCACCAGCCACTTACTATCATGTATTTCGTGAGAAGTGGAGGAATTGACGTTGTAAATCCAACAGATCCGATTCTCTGAACTGAAAAAGAAACTAAAATGGCGCCGTCCATTGTGCATACAGCTCAACTAACGCGATCGTTATAAAGATGTTTAAACAACAAAACCCATCCACTTGCCCATATTTGACAATCGGAATATCAGTGTTTCATGATATAGCTAATACATTTATGAATATTTTTAATAAAAAAGGAAAAATGACATAAAAGCAGATCATCATTCTTTCCGCACTCTGTTGTGGTTGTGCTGTGTCACGTGACAAGCAATGACGCGTCACCATGGAAACATTAAAGTGGCAAGTTCTAAATAACGGTCACCTTGAAAAACTCATGCTGGGGGGTCAGTTAGAAAATTTTAAACTCACGTGTGAAAGGGTTACATTTTTTCCTGAACTTGAAGTATTGCTCGCTGAAAGCTTAGCTTAGAAAGTTCAGCATCAAAGTACTTTATAACGTCCTTGACGTTATTGACATTGACGTTGTACCCTTTCTTCTGCCCAAATGCTCAGAAGAGCTTTGGTATCTTCGATGGACAAGTACAGGCGATTCTCCATTTTGAGCAGCGATTATTTTGCGCGATATAAAAAAGTGAAATGCACATCTTGCTTCAGATCATAACGTTCCATAACACCAATAAACTCAGCCTTTTACCTAGAGCACGCCTCTAGCCCGATCTGGCCCGCTTTGGCCCAAGGTATTCGACGGTATTACTACCGGCTGTTGGCCCCGAGTAAGCCCCAATCAAGCCCCAGAAGTCACAGTGGAAACTCGGCTGGCACGCACTAGTACGGCTCGGCCCTGGCCCGTCAGTGGAAACGTGTCTAATGCCTTGGAAAAACAACCTGAAGCTGCTACCGGGATTTACACTTGTGTCCAATATAGGATATGTATATAGTTTGTTCCTGCTTCTTTTTTTTACGTTCTTAATTACATATAAAAAATAATTTTATTTTTAAATGAATTTCGCTGTATATAGTCTAAAGTATGAAAGAAATGAGTGTACATTTTTAGAATAACTAATTTCTACATTAAACACAAGAATACGGCATTCCAACCCGATCTCACGGGAATTTGTACAAATTTTACGAGGTGGCTAATTCGTAACAATTTGTACGACCTCACTCGTACGAATTAGTACGATTTAGCTAAATCGTACATATTTTACAAATTAGCCAATTCGTTTGAATTCGTACGAATGACCTACCCCTGACCCCGCCCCTAAACATAACCGTCACGTGGGTTTAGACAAATCGTACAAAATTGTACGAGTGAGGTCGTATGAATTAGTACGAATTAGCCACTTTTGAATCACTCGTACGAATTCGTACGAATTGGTCGTGAGATAGGGTAGGGCATTCACGACTGTCCTATGATTAAAGGCGACGCTTCCGGTTTTCTTCCCACCGGAGTGGCGGCTGCGTGAAATCACAAAATAAAATGCACACAAATGTGTCCCTGCTTGATATAGACTGTAACCACTGATGAACATATTCTGTTTTGATGAGAGAGAGAAAAACTACCGAGGGCGGATTAAAACCCCTAACCTCTGACACTCTTGATAAAAGATCTACCACTAGGCCATTGAAAAACTCAAAGAAATGTTTGCGGATCGATGCATTTATTTATGGGTTGAGTAGAAAACGTCTCTGTCCCCAGCACATTTCAAACCAAACTGACGCCTGTGCGTCTACACTCTACAGTGCTGCCCAATCCTGTTCCTGGAGATTAACCTTCCAGCAGAGTTCAGCTCAAACACAACTTAACAAGCTAATTAAGATCTTCAGGAACATTTGATAATCACAGACAGGTGTGTCAGATCAGGTTTAGGGGCAGTCATGACTAATGGTTAGAGAGTCAGACTGGTTACCTGAAGGTTGGTTCAAGTTCAAGCCTCAATACTGTGGCAGGAAACAACTGTGCCCTTGAGCAAGGCACCTAACCCCCAATCACTCCCCAGGCACCACAGCAAAAATGGCTGGCCATTGCTTTCTCTCTCTCTGTGTGTGTTGGTGTGTTCACTACCCACTACTCCTAATGCCTAGTTCACACTACATGATTTTAAAATGTCGGGCTGAACTGTGCAGTTCACACTACATGACTTGCTCTCAGTGAAATCATGAGTGTTCAAATTGTTTAGCTGTTCACACCACACAACACAACGTGATTGATCCACAACAGGAGGTAACTCACTACACGAGTTAACAACGCACTACATAGAGATACAACCACGATCGGATGATAAGAGCATATCATTTGTGACTCAATGAGAGCTGTTTCAGTACTATAATACGGTCTAAATCCTGAAAATAATCAAACAAATAACGAGTTGACAACAACACGATTCTATCTGGTCTAGAAACCATGTTTTGTAACGAAAAACCACGCAATAAAACGAACGAGAAATGACGCGAAACTGCAGAGAAGAACACAACACGCGAATATGGACGTCAGACAGAAACTAGTGCTGCACACTGTTTGCTCGACGATCTGCTCTGAGAAAAAAAAATGCAAAAAAGAAAAAGTAAGATTTACCTGGTGACCTCAACCCATGCGTTGCTATGATTGGCTGTACTCATGACATCACTGAGATTGAGTCGCGCGACTGCTCGAGATATCTAGCATGCTAGATATTTTTCTGAGCTCGGTGACCTGTCTGCGAGGTGTCTGCGAGCTGTCTTTGATGCGTTGTTGGCTCTTTCACACTAACGGATTGGCGAGCGTTAATCGTCCGCTAATCGCCCGCGATTTGCACGCGATAACACCCTGACTTGTCGGCGACTCAACGATTTGCAAATCGGGCTTTAATCGGGCTTAAAATCACGTAGTGTGAACTAGGCTTAATGTGTGCAATAACTTGCTCTCAATGTCTCAGAACGGCTTGGTTTGCTGTAGAGCCAGACCGATATATCGGCAGGCCGATATTTTGCTAAATCGCCTGAAATAAGGTCTGTAGTGAACAAAGCCTCTAAATATTTTCACGTTTTCATCTAGGACATAAAACATACAGTTATAACCTGCTTGTGGTTTTTAAACTTTATTGTGTCTGCTTGTGTGTTTTTAAAAGCTTTATATAGGCTTCAATGATAGACACAAACGTGTAAGGGTCACAACTCTTTGTTGACCACAGATCTTATTTTTTGGGATTTTCCAAAAGCCTATGGGGAAAATGCATAGCTTTTCGATCGAGGGAACCCATGCGTCATCACTTCGGCACTCTATTGCATCATCTTCATGAGAAATTTAACCTGCAATTTATACTTTAAACATGCATTTTGGAATGCAACATGTTTTAACCATTTTTCCACACTTGTAATCAGAGGTACTTGTATACCAGCTGTTGAAAAAATATAAATATAACGTTTTTTGTCTTTTAGGATGAAAATGTAGGCCTTACTGTTATCTAGGCTAGTGTGCTCCAAAACAACGATGAAATTCACAATTAGAAGATATAAGCATTCAAAGTCTCTCACTTTCACCAACATAGATCAGTGATTTTGATGACATCACTCCGTTTTTCAGCTTCTCATCAGATTTTCTGTCCAATCAAATGTTCTCTAGAATCTGAAGCGTCCCGTCCCCTACATTATAAATAGACGCTGAAGCTGCGGCTGAAATCGGTCACTTGTTCACACATTTACTATTTTCTACATAATGAATGGCACAGTGCAGTGCACTATATAGGGGATAGTGAACGATTCAGTGTAAATATGCTTTCAATTGGGGCGAATGAGTGATGATAGCACAGAGTGGATCATAAGCACAAGTTGTAACGTATCGGACCCATTTGAATTCTGCACTGAATGCTGTGTTTTAAAGTGATATGCAGATTAGGAGGAGAAAGGTTAAAGATTAGGAGGAAACTGTGGCTTTACCGAACTTATGTCAACACATTGAATAATGCTGCCTTTAATGGCACTTCAGTGGTCCTTTAAGGGCTTGTTGTGTTTTTCCACCAAAGTAAAAGCTTAAAGGAGTAGTTCACTTTAAAAAAAAACCCATGTCATCCAAGATGTCCATGTCTTTCTTTCTTCAGTCGCAAAGAAATTAAGGTTTTTGATGAAAACATTCCAGGATTTTCTCCACATAATGGACTTCAATGGGAACCAAACGGTTCAAGGTCCAAATGAGAGTTTCAGTGCAAACTGTTCAAAGGGCTTTAAACGATTCCAGACGACGAATAAGTGTCTTATCTAGCAAAACGATCGCTCATTCAAAAAATAAATAAAAGTTTAAGTTTTATAAGCTCAAATGCTCGCCTTGCTCTGTTCTGTGATGAGTGTTCGTGACTCTCGTTTTCGAACACGTTCATCAAAATGAACAAATCTTTTTTCGAGTCATGACTAGATAAGGTCCTAGATAAGACTCTTATTCATCATCTGGTGTCGTTTAAAGCCCTTTGAACAGTTTGCACTGAAACTGTCTTTTGGACCTTGAACCGTTTAGTTCCCAATGAAGTCCATTATATGGAGAAAATCCTGGAATGTTTTCATCGAAAATCTTAATTTCTTTTCGACTGAAAAAAGAGAGACGTGGACATCTTGGATGACATGCAAAAGTTTGTTTAAAAGTGAACTACACATTTAATGGTTTAATGTTTAAAAATGAAGAAGCCTTGTATATTAGTATTGTAATTTTATTAGAGTGAAATTAATATTTTTATGTAGTAGAAGGAAATCCAAGGCACTCTCCTTAGGAATTGATAAAAAGCCTTTATTTGACTGGCTATTTCATGAAATAAAAGGCTTTTTATCAATTCCTAAGACGAGTGCCTTGGATTTCCTTCTACTTCATGTTTGTGACGTCGTGCGGAGAAACAGAGCTGAGGCTGGGTCCAAACGCAGTGTAGCTTTATTAAGCAAACTTAAAACAAGACACTAGAAGCAAGAAACTTGAGAGCACCAACGCAACACACATAAATTCAACAACCAACAAAGACAGGGCAGAAACACAGGGCTTAAATCAGGTGAACTAAACAAGATGATAAAACACAGGTGCATGAAATAAACCACAATCAGTCCAGGGTAAAACATGAATGAAACAATAAACTAGGAAGGAGTGCCCCCCAAAGGCTCAAGCGGGCACTCCAGCCGCAGATCGTCACAATGTTATTGAATTCCCGATCCCAAAGAGCACCTTCATACACTTGTTTGAACTCCATGAGCACCCTGGACATTTTTTTTTCCTTTGTTTAATATTTTTATTTAGTAATACCTAGTAATAATAATTTATTATTATTAATATACTGTCATAAAACTTTGGCCAAACTGTGTCTTTAAATATAAATATTCTAATGATCTGTTAACTTCTTTTACAGAGCGGAGAAAACAGAGGTCCTCAGTGATGACCTGTTACAGGTAAATGCTTTCCTTTCTACCTCTATCTCCTGTTCTTTGGCTCTTATCCATCTTGCTTTAAACGGTGGGAAACAAGTGAGTCACTGGAAAGGTGAACTTATTTATGTCAAGCAAATACATTCCATGCAATTTATTTTTATCACATTAGACAGAATGTTCTCTTCTGAACGGTCAGGATAATGGTCTGCGTCACGTTGAGTATTTTGCTTTTGGTCTCTTTGAAACTGTCTCAAGTGAAATTATCCAAAAAAAAAGGTTTGTTGCTATGGATATTGTGGCAAAACAACCTCCTAGAAATCTAGGAACGTTCATGATCTGAACTCCGACCGATATCGTGTCCGCTAGCTTTTTTGACAGCTTGTTTATCGCTCTTAGCCGGCTGCGGCTAAAATTATCTCTTGAGGCGTTTCGACACATCAAGCGACAATTATTCTGACGTCAACCCCCAGTTTTTATTCTGGGTTCTGCTTGGGGATCACAGCGGTTTCCCATTCTCAGCTGTCTGGACACCCATGTTCCTTCAGGGCTTCTACACTCACAGATGCATTCTGGGGACATTTTTGACAATTTTGAGCATCTGGATAGTGGCTCCTTTCCAATTTGAACAGCGTCCAGTTTTTCCCTAATCTTTTGTCCGAACAGGACGTGCCTGCGGTTTTCATTTCGCCAGTGACTAATCAGTATTATAGTGGCGTTTCCCCGTTTTTTGAACATTGTATAAAATGTTCCATTGCAAAAAAAGCGTATTGTTTCTGTGTGTTTAGTCTGCCGTTGGCTTGCTAGTTTTTAGTCTGTGATGGCAACAGGCAAACATCGAAAGACCTCTCACACCGGATAATCCAAACAACTCCCCTCGAACAGGATCTCCCTCAGCAGAAAAGGCCCGGACAATAACAGTCAGTGATTCCCCTTCTCATGGGGTTCTCATGCCGGAGACGTCTGAGCGGAATGCGCGCCTGAGCCAGCTGCGTCGGGACGGCTGTGAGGGAATTTTATGACGTAAAGGAGGCCGAGAAGTGTGAGGAGGTGGTTATCTCCTCTCCCAGCCCTGTGGAATTCCTGAACTGGGTTGTTTTTGGAACATGAGTCAGTTTTTTCTCTCTCTCTCTCATTCGGATCCTCACTGTTTGTTCAGTCATACCGCTCTCACAGTTCTGAAGTTACATTCTTTTCATTATTGTTTTTAGGGCTGACATGTGTTCGAGCAGGCCCGCCCTGCGCGCATCAAAATGCTGACATGTCTGTCATGACGTTAGTTTTCAAAGTCTTAGTCAGTGGACAAGATGACACCCGCACTTTTTTTTCTAAACTTATTGCAGGTAGATTATATAAGCAGCCTAAATAACAACTTAAAGGGTTAGTTCACCCAAAAATGAATTAAGTCAAATTAAGTCATTAATTACTCACCCCCATGCTGTACCAACCCCGTAAGACCTTCGTTCATCTTCGGAACACAAATGAAGATATTTTTGATTAAATTTGAGAGCTGTCTCACTACCACATTGGCTCCTAAGGGACTGGCTCTTGACGGCCCAGAAAGTCAATGAAGAAAATGTTTAAATATTCCAGGTGACTACCGTGGCTCAACTATAAGTTTATCAAGCGACGAGAATACTTTTTGTGCGAAAAAACAAACAAAAATAACGAGTTTATTCGACTATTCCTTTTCTTCCTTGTTGGCCTGAAACGAGACTTCCTTAGATTTCCACGACGCATGCGCGAGAATTGCGATCTCTGCTTCAACTACTTCAGATCAGTTCTCGCGCATGCGTCGTGGAAATCTAAGGAAGTCTCGTTTCAGGCCAACAAGGAAGAAAAGGAATAGTCGAATAAACTCGTTATTTTTGTTTGTTTTTTTCGCACAAAAAGTATTCTCGTCGCTTGATAAACTAGTTGAGCCATGGTAGTCACCTGGAATATTTAAACATTTTCTTCATTGACTTTCTGGGCCGTCAAGAGCCAGTCCCTTGCCAATGTGGTAGTGAGACAGCTCTCAAATTTAATCAAAAATATCTTCATTTGTGTTCCGAAGATGAACGAAGGTCTTACGGGGTTGGTACAGCATGGGGGTGAGTAATTAATGACTTAATTTTCATTTTTGGGTGAACTAACCCTTTAAAAAGTAAACTCCTGTCAAATCTAAAGTCAATACAACCGAAGATTGTACTTTGATCATTTCACATTTTGTGAGGTCTTAGAGTTATACATTATTAATATGATTTCTCAGTTTATAAAGTTGCCACTTAGATACTATCTGAAATGCTTTGTACACTGGCAGAGGGTCAAACAATCATATCAAGCCATTTAATTTTACCTGTAGTAATATTTGCAAAATATTTTCTGCTGCAGATGTATTTATTTACTGCATTTAGCTTTTATCAGCTTCTGCTGAAGCGACTTTCAACTTCAACATTAAAAAAAAAACAAGACAAATTCCAGATGAAAAAAACTGGGAAATCCACCAATCAGCAGATTATCATGACACCGCGCCATATCACTCCCATGAAGCATTGTGAATAATGTAATCAAGTCATATTTTTGCATGAATAATTTGCAACATATTTAAAATTATTATTTATAGTTTATACTATAAATCACAAGGTTTATATTGTCAGTTATGTTAATTTTTATTACATCATTTGCATTGCTTCATGGGATTGTAGTCATTCCCTCATGATAGACCTTTTGTCTTTTGATTTGTCTCATGATATTTTGTCTTCTCATTCATGGTTGCATTTACATTTACATCACTTTTAATTGCATTATATTTAGGGCTGTCAAACAATTATTTGCGATTAATCGCATCCAAAAATGAAAGTTTGTGTTTACATAATATATGTGGGTGCACTGTATTATTTTATATATATAAATACACACACATGCTTGTTTTAAGAAATATTTTCATGTATAGGTTTATATATCATTTATATTATATATAAATATAAATATTTTATATTTAAATAAAAATTTTTCTTAAATATACATGCATGTGTGTGTATTTATATATATGCAAAATAATTATACACCCACATATATTATGTAAACACAAACTTTTATTTTGGATGCGATTAATCGTGATTAATCGTTTGACAGCCCTATATTTATTGATTTATTAATCAAATTAGTTATATTTATTTGATATATTTTATATAATAAATGATTTGAAAAAAGTAAATATAGAAAATAAAATTGTCTATTAAGATTATTAATAATTATCTGTTCACTGTTATTATGAACAGATTTTATTTGTTTTCTTTATACTTTGTTAATCTATAGACCCTTTTCGTGGACTGCGATGATGTGTTTTTATCATTAAATCTAGTTAATATTTTTAATATTTTCATTTTTAAAAAAGTTATAGCACATTTACAATACTATTATGTTATGTTGACTTTCTAATACAACAGCTGAGAGAGTGATGGCGAATGTTACATCTTTCTCTCTCTTTTTTCCCTGTTTTGAAAAGTCGTGGAAATGTTTTTTCTTTTTAAAACAAATGTAAAAATGACATTTGCTGTTATCTCCCATTCACGGCTATAGAAGTTTACCCATGACGGTTACTTCTTCTCAGAACCTGGAAATTATCATTAGCGCCCCTTTTTTATATAACAGATTGAAGTAGAAAAAGAGGGTCTGGCCTGCATCTGTATTTTCTATTCATGACATCCCAGTGTTGAGCTCACACATCTAAATCTTAGGCGTCCCAATAGGGCAGATGAGTAATACTTGTCGTCTTTCTGTAACATAACATATCTTTTTTCATGCCTCCAAAGGGAGTGGTGTAATAAATCGTGTTTGACCTTACCACACTCTCAAGACTATGAAAAGTGTTCTTTTATGTCCTTTTCATCAGCGACACTTGTTAATTAACACAAACTCTAAGGCTGTAGGGTTAAATGTCTAGTGAAGGCTATGAACAAGACGTGATGCATTTATGAAATCTGTTTCATCTCACAGAGGCATCCATTGCTTTATTGCACAACATGCCTTTGGCACTTTTTACATGCGGTTTACTTTTACCACAATGCAAGCAGACTTTGCATTGAGCAGTAGCCACGGCTCAATATGGATTGTGGGTTGTTATTGATGTCTTGTTTTATCCTGCACAGATTGAGCGGCGTATGGAGTCGGTGCGAGTCGTTTCGCACAACACGCACAAAAGAATGACAGCGTGTTTGCAGGGGCAGATAGGCACTGATGCTGAGAAGAGACATGTAAGGGCATAACTCTGCACAAAATATCAGTCTTCACTATATATTTGATCTGCTTTGCACACACATCTCTTTGTGTTTCTGTCACAGAAAAAGCTTCCTCTAACAGCGCTGTCACAGGCCATGCAAGATGGGGGGAGCCAGCTGGGGGAGGAGTCTCTAATTGGGTAATTGGATGACATCAACATTTGAATTGATTTCCCCTTAAATCTGGTTCTTTATTGTTTAGATTGTTAATGGATAAGCTCATTGTATCATACAAAGGAGATAATGTAATGTAATGGTACAAAAGAACACTATAGACATTCAGAGCAGAGCCATGACCGGTATGAAAGCGAGGCTGTGAGGAATAGACTTAGCATGTTTTAAAGGGTTCATGAACTGGCTTTTTAAATTTTATTATATTGTTGTCTGAGGTCAGCTTATGACGTTCGCTTGGTTTTTACATTCAAAAACATCAAAATTAATAAGTAATAGGCTATTTTCTACCCTAGTTTTGAGCCTAGCTCAGAAACACTATGTTTTTATGGGCGTGTCGCACTGAAGACTTGGAAGTAAACGCCCACTGCTGTGAGTGGATAACAGTTTTGCATATTATAATGAGTTTCAGCTCACTCGTCGATGCACATGGGGGAAATTGTTTTGAAAACGTCCAATGTTAACCGGAATGTTTCGCCCGTACATGTTCGACCCAGAGTCCGTGTGTTGCACCATTCCTGTCAGATCCAATATTGACGGCACAGCACCGTTCTTTACTCTTAATCGGTCTGCAAATCCAGTCTTGTTTACAAAACAATCCTCAGTGAAATGAAGCGAACAGACAGAAAATGTTTTACCTCATCAGCTGGAACGTCATTAAAAATAGTTTAACCATGCAGTCCTATTGGAATCCAGAGGAAGCTTATGCAGCGACTGTCTTCTTCCACAACCAGGCACTGCACAATATTCTGTATTGCTCAGCGTCTCGATCCGGTTTGTCGTCACGAGGTAGGCATCTGTGTTATTTATCTATGCGTGTAATGCGCGAATCGGTGGGCGGGGCTAAACCGACCGTGTTGAAGTAGGCGTTGATCTTCTTCTGCGGGGGTGGTGTTTTATCCTCTTTGACGTCATAGTTTCTCACATTGAAAAACGAGTCGTTTGCTGGTGCTGGTGTCAATAAGAGCTTTTATTGGACTAACAAGGATGTTTTCAGTTCTGAAACTTACAGGATAGCTCAAGGAAAAAAGTTTAAGGAAAATTTGATTTCTCAGTTCATCACCCCTTTAAATGGCATCCTCTGTAAAAAGCTGTAGAAAGCTCCTAGATCACTTATAGTTTTCCATAGCTCAGGATGTGTGGAGTTTTATGTCTACTGAAGTTTCTTGGAAATATATTTTTGCAGTGTTTCGTCGGAAGAACAATTCAAAAACGCATTAAAAAACAGTACAAAAAGAGTACCCTCTGAAGAGATGTTTGTCTATCCCTCACAGCCTCACAAAGATGGCTCTGCTGTGCATAAGGTCTATATTGCACAAGTACAGGTATATTTGAGGTTATGTGTTATTGTGTCAGTGCACTCTTTAATTTCAAAAGTTTGGGGTTAGTAATATTTTAGGAGATGAATACTTTCATTCAGCAAGGATACACCAAACTCTGCTAAAAAATTCCCTTTAAGTCTGTTTCAAAGGAGTCCTATTTCAAATAAATTTGAATTTGAATTTATTGACAGGACAGCCCCTTGAGATGCAACATCTCATTTTCAAGGGGGTCCTAAAAACATAAGTAATATACAACACAGACAACATAAGACACAACAACATTACAAAACAAGACTACAACAACAACAAAAAATAAAAAAAAATAAATAAATGCTGTTTGTTTGAATTTTCTATTCATCAGTTAATTATGAAAAAAATGTTTCACTGTTTCCAGAAAAATATTAAGCAGCACAACTGTTTTCAACATTCGTAATAATAAAAAATGTAGCGTACATTTACATGGCGACGACGTACTAAAAATGGAAACGTTTTTCACGTAATTTACACTGAAACGGCTTCGCTTTCAAAACCTTGCACTTTGAAACCTGTTTTTGTGTTTTGAGCCCACCAAAACGCTGTTGTTGTGTAAATGAATGGCCAAAACGCATTTAAATGAAAATTCTGTCAGCAATTACTCACCCTCATGTTGTTCCAACCCTGTAAGACCTTCGTTCATCTTCGGAACACGAATTAAGATATTTTTGATGAAATCTGAGAGCTGGATCACTCCTCCATACTAGTCCATAGGCTTCTTGAGGGACTGAAACTTGCCGGCCTCGAAAAGTTATTAAAGACATCGTTAAAATAGTCAGAGTGACTACAGTGGCTCAATCTTAAGTTTATCAAAACGAGAATGACTTTATTTCAACTATTCATTTCCTTCTCTGTGGGCCTGGAGTCAGGTCGGCCAATAGTGAGCCTACGTGTGACGTAGCGCTACGCTATCAAACTACGTTAACTGATTAGAGGCCCACAGAGAAGGAAACAAATAGTTGAAATAAAGACGTTTTTTATGTTTGTTTTTGTGCACAAAAAGTGTTCTCGTCGTTTGATAAAGTCAAGATTGAGCCACTGTAGTCACTCAGACTATTTTAACAATGTCTTTAATAACTTTTCAAGGCCGGACAGTTTCAATCCCTCAAGAAGCCTATGGACTAGTATGGAGGAGTGATCCAGCTCTCAGATTTCATCAAAAATATCTTAATTTGTGTTCTGAAGAAGGTCTTACGGGGTTGGAACAACATGAGGGTGAGTAATTACTGACAGAATTTTCATTTTTGGGTGAACTAACCCTTTAAGATTTTAACAGTGTCCTCAACCCCTTGGAATGATTTCTGATAAATGACTGCGAAAATTCAGCTTTGCCATCACATAATAAAATTATATGTCAATAAGTATTGAAATAGAAAACATTTATTTCAAATAATAAAAATATTTCGCAATATTAGTTTTTACTATATATTTGATTAAAAAAATGCTTCTTTCAGTAAATATAGAGACTTCTTTCAAATGTCTTACCAACCTCAAACTTTTATGGTAGTTTATATTCAGTATCTTTCATGCAGAAAAATGATGGAGATGTGCGGAGATGCCGAGAACAGACTGGCATCTGAGCTAATGCAGCATGAGGTGATCATTGAGAAGGAGATCTTAGACCCCCTCAATCAGCTAGCAGAGGTACGGACTATGCATGCTAATTTCCAGCCATTCATTGGTTATCGGACACATGATCCTAATTATCAATTGTAATATCGATGCATACCTAATCCTATTGATTTGTCAGGTGGACATTCCTAACATCCTGAAACAGAGGCGGCAGTTAGCCAAGCTGGTTCTGGACTATGACTCTGCCCGAGCAAGGTGACGTTTCTATCATGCATCTAGGTTTTATTATATCGTTATACTTAATTGTACCCAGTTCACAACTGAATCGGTTTCTTAATAGGTGGTTGCAGGCAACCAAGTCGATAATCTCAGGAACAAACACACAAGCACTGACAGCCAAAGCAGACTCGCTTAAAGAAGAAGTCGACGAAGCTATGAACAAAATGGAGCTGTGTAAGGTACTGATGTGCAAACAAGTCTAAACATGCCTAACCATTTATGAGTCACGTAGTTATGGATTTTATACCAGCGTATGATAGCAGGGGTGCAAGTACGATCTGAAAAGTGTGGGGGAGGGGGACACATATGTGGATACACATCCACCACCTCTGCTTGGTTCATGAATACTAATTAGATGACAACATTAGCTCAGTTGTTCTAATTGATTGGCTGGAAGGAAAGTAAGTGGGTGCTAGCCATGAGAGAATTGTTCGGCCAAGCACAATGAAATTCTCGAAATAAAATGTTTAATATAAACATAAGGGATGCTTTCAGGAGTAGGGGGTGAATTTTGAGATTTTTGATTTTTCTAAAAGTAATATTTTTACCCTACTGTTTATTTATTTAATTTTTTGCAAGGATGCATTAAATTGATCGAAAGTAACAGTAACCAGATTTGTAATGTTACCAAAGATTACTATTTCAAATTAATACTGTTAATTATTACCAAACTTTTGAACGGTAGTGTAGGTGTTAGTTTTATAAGTGAATATTCAACATCCATTTTAGATTTTATTTAAAACCTTGAAAGTCTCTTCAATGAAAACCGTGGCTGTTAGCCCACTATTTTTTTTTTTCTTTTTCAAATGGCAAATATGATATTTCTAATCACAAATCAGTCTCAAATAAGACCAGACGTCAATCTGCTAAATCCAAAATGAATCTGGCAGCGACTGAACCATTGAGCTGCTAGTGAGCCTTATGATGACTGATTTATGATACAGCGCTTGTTATAACTGGAAAAATCTGATGTGTAATCAGTGTTGTATTCATAGAGAATTTTTTCTTTCTGACTGAATAGTCATTTTTGGTAAGTGGAGAACCTGTATAAATAGCATGAGCAATTAAGGCTCAACGTGTGTGTTCCTGTACAGTATGGATTTGATTGCCAGGGAACACAACACAATACTGTTACAATGTACACTCACCTAAAGGATTATCAGGACACCTGTTCAACTTTTCATTAATGCAATTATCTAATCAACCAATCACATGGCAGTTGCTTCTGTGCATTTAGGGGTGTGGTCCTGCTCAAGACAATCTCCTGAACTCCAAACTGAATGTCAGAATGGGAAAGAAAGGTGATTTAACCAATTTGAGCTGGCATGGTTGGTGGTGCCAGATGGGTCGATTTCACAATCTGCTCAGTTACTGGGATTTTCATGCACAACCATTTCTAGGGTTTACAAAGAATGGTGTGAAATGGGGAAAACATCCAGTATGCGGCAGTTCTGTGGGTGAAAATGCCTTGTTGATGCTAGAGGTCAGAGGAGAATGGGCCGACTGATTCAAGCTGATGGAAGAGCAAATTTGACTGAAATAACCACTCGTTACAACCGAGGTATGCAGCAAAGCATTTGTGAAGCCACAAAACGCACAACCTTGAGCCGGATGGGCAACAACACCAGAATACCCCACCGGGAACCACTCATCTCCACTACAAATAGGAAAAAGAGGCTACAATTTGCAAGAGCTCACTAAAATTGGACAGTTGAAGACTGGAAAAAATTTTGCTTGGTCTGATGAGTCTCGATTTCTGTTGAGTCATTCAGATGGTAGAATCAGAATTTGGTGTAAACAGAATGAGAACATGGATCCATCATGCCTTGTTACCACTGTGCAGGCTGGTGGTGGTGGTGTAATGGTGTGCGGGATGTTTTCTTGGCACACTTTAGGCCCCTTAGTGCCAATTGGGCATCGTTTATATGCCACAGCCTACCTGAGCATTGTTTCGGACCATGTCCATCCCTTTATGGCCACCATGTACCCATCCTCTGATGGCGACTTCCAGCAGGATAATGCACCATGTCACAAAGCTCGAATCATTTCAAAAACATGACAATGAGTTCACTGTACTAAAATGGCCACCGCAGTCACCAGATCTCAACCCAATAGAGCATCTTTGGGATGTGGTGGAACGGGAGCTTCGTGCTCTAGATGTGCATCCCACAAATCTCCATCAACTGCAAGATGCTATCCTATCAATATGGGCCAACATTTCTAAAGAATGCTTTCAGCACCTTGTTGAATCAATGCCACGTAGAACTAAGGCAGTTCTGAAGGCGAAAGGGGGTCAAAAACAGTATTAGTATGGTGTTCCTAATAATCCTTTATGTGAGTGTATTGCTTGAGTGCAAGTCAATTTGAATACAATTATCTGCCAAATGCACAATGGATTGTGTCATTTGGTTAACCACTATGCTTGTTTCCTGTAATATCCAATTTCTCTATCTGCACAGTCAGAATCATACCAATAGTTTCAATTTCTTTTTAAGGATCAACTTTCAGCAGACATGTACAATTTCTTCTCAAAGGAGGCAGACTATGCCCGCCACTATGTAATGGTAAGAATCATTTTGTTTTTCATCCATATGTGCAATAACTCCGTTGCCATGTATATTCCTTCAGTTCCATGTTTTTTTTTCCTGCCCATTGTTCATTCTGCTGTGTGTCTTTCCTTCCTCAATGTCTTCTCTGTTCTCAGTTATTAGAGGCACAAGCTGATTACCACAGAAAATCTCTCACCTTGCTCGAGAGCGTCCTGCCAACCATTCAAGCCCAACAAGGTGACGGCTCAGTTTCTTATTGCTGTCTCACTGAAATAACCTCCAATGAAACCTAATTTAGTGACCAAACCTACATATATTCAGAATCAATGACCAGTTGACTAATTATAGTTCACCCAAAACAGATTTTTTAGTCAAAATATGTTGCTCCTGACCTGTATGACTTTATTTTGTTGTGTTAGAACATTGAACAAGCTATTTTAAAAAAGGTTTCAACTACGTTTGTCCATGTAATGAAAGTTAATGGGCTCCAAAATCAACATATCAAAATATCAATCAAAATTTTGTTTTGTGAGTAAATGATGACACAACTTTCATTGTTGAGTGTAATTAAAGGTGCAGTGTGTAGATTTTAGCAGCATCTAGCAGTTCGGTTGCGAGTTGCACTAAGGGCCCAGCCCACTGCTCACCCCTCCGTTTCGAAGAAGCTACGGTGGCTAAAACAGGACAAACATATTGTTTTGTGGGACAGCAGAGAATAGCCAAAGTAAGCCAAGTTTCTGTACCACAGTCCATTATAAACCACATCATGGATAAACCTAAGAAAGCCATTGTCAGGTGAGGATCAAGGGTCTTAATATATAATATAATAGTAATAATACAACTGATTGTCTCACAAATGTAACCAGCACACTTCTCCCCACATAGCAAACCCATAATACAGCGTGGGCGAAGAACCACATGAAACTATGCAACTACATATTTTATCTAACAGGGTAGTAAAAGTTTAGCTGGCTAAATATGAGCCGTTACTGTGGCTGAGTGTAAAGCGTAAAGCCTTGTTTAAACTCGATGCGTCCGCATGAGGCCAGAGGTGCGTGTGCGTGGTAAAAAATGACATGATTTATAACAGCGCGTGTGCCTCCGCATCCCCTAGACACCATTTACTAAACACAAATTAATAAATAATCTGGTTTTGAAAACTCTAAGATGCTTTCAAGATCGACTTGTCGACCGCGATCGAGGGGTTGGTGATTCCTATAATGTTACTGTTTTACGGTCAATGGTACTAATCAGCTGATTGTCAAAGCCATAACACAGCGATGGAGAAGAACTAAGTTACATGAAACAGTCCAACTACATATTTTACACCCCTTAGGGAAAAGTCATTCCTCACGGTGTCTATTGCTAGCTTTTGGCTTTCTGCTGCTTCTCTTTCAAGGTAGTGACGAAACGCGCTCTGTAGCGTTGTTTGTTGGCTGTCGGCTACGGTAGAAACATTACGTCACAATATGTCGAACTTCATCGAAGGGGGTGTCTGCAGTTGTGTAGAAATAAATGTCTCATTCTAACAGTGCGTTCACACCGGACACGAATAGCGCGTAAAATAAGCGTCGGACACATCTAGTTTGAAGCTTGACCACTTTGTGTTAATTCGCGCGTCAAGAGTGAAACTGAAAAAAAAGATGGCTGCCAAGGGGTTTCGATTCTGACGTTTACGTGCGTCAGAATCGAAACCTGTTGGCGGCCATCTTTTTTGTGTTGATCGAGCATTCATCGAGAGAGTCACCGCTCTTTATTTTCTCTGGAGAGCTAGAACAGTGGCATGGGGATCATCGTCGCCGTATTTGTATCCACCGGACCTTTCAGAGGCGAACCGTTTGGCGAATTTCACCATTTGCATGACGGCCGCTGTCAGCGGTACTTCCGCTTGTCCCGCGGCAAGTTTGATGACCTGTTGTCCCGCATCAGAGCGAGGATCACCCTCGCCCTCATCCATCTAATCTGTCATTTGTTTTGATGATGAATAGAGTCAGCCTCAAAGTTATTAACCTGTCCTGTGATTTAAAAAAAAAAAAAAATTTCTCTCTCACGTCCAGACACGAACTTATGCACATGTATGTTGGTTGTCTTTACATCATAATAATATTTCATATAATCTAGATATGGAATAAATAACATTTAATACAAAATGAACATGTCTTGTATATTGAAATAAAGTTTTAAGTGATAAAATATTTGCTTTGTTGTGCATTACACAAGGCATTTATTCATTTTAAAAAATAATTTATTGAAGCATCCAGATCCTTCACCACGTGAGCAAGCTGCTAGGCTCCTGATTGGTTAACGCGGTGCGAATTGACGCCAAAGTTCAGATTTTTCAACTCGGGCGGAAGACGTGAATTCGCGTCAAGCGCGTGAATGCACAAATAGCACTAAATAAATCATTTGCGCTTAACGCACCAGACGCTCAAATCGCACGAACGATGCGTATTCACGTCTACCACGCCACGCTCTACGCCTCAAAATTTTTTTACGCGCATAACGCGTCTTTGCATTGATTTAACATTGAAATCATTCGCGCCTGACGCGCTATTCGCGTCTGGTGTGAACGCACCATAAGGTAATAAAAACATAACGGTTCATTGTGTGAGGTCTTTATACACCACTGAACACATAGTTATGGATCTTATATCGCATTTCTGTCAATAGAGCCTCAGAAATATTACAAATTGCACCTTTAGGAGGAATAATGAAGGTCTGTCATCATTTTTTCTCTCTCTAATGAAGGTCTGTCGTCATTTTTTCTCTCTCACGTCCAGACACGAACTTATGCACATGTTTGTTGGTTGTCTTTACATCATAATAATATTTCATATAATCTAGATATGGAATAAATAACATTTAATACAAAATGAACATGTCTTGTATATTGAAAAAGTTTTAAGTGATAAAATATTTGCTTTGTTGTGCATTAGAACTACACCAGGCATTTAGTCATATTAAAAAATAATTTATTGAAGCATCCAGATCCTTCACCACGTGAGCAAGCAGCAGGCTCCTGATTGGTTAACGCGGTGCGAATTTACGCCAAAGTTCCGATTTTTCAACTCGGATGGCAGACGTGAATTCGCGTCAAGCGAGTGAATGCACAAATAGCACTAAATAAATCATTTGCGCTTAACGCACCAGACGCTCAATTCGCACAGACGAGGCTTATTCGCGTCTACCACACCGCGCTCTACGCCTCAGAAATTTTTTACGCGCATAACTCGTCTTTGCATTGACTTAACATTGAAATCATTCGCGCCTGACGCACTATTCGCGTCTGGTGTGAACGCACCATAAGGTAATAAAAACATAACGATTCATTGCGTGAGGTCTTTATACACCACTGAACACATAGTTCATATATCGCATTTCTGTCAATAGAGCCTCAGAAATATTACAAATTGCACCTTTAGGAGGACATTTACTCATCCTCATGTTGTTCTGTACCTATATAGATTTCTTTCTTCTGCTCAACACAAAAGGAGATATCTGAAGAATGTTGAATGTTGACTTCTGTTGTATTTTCTTTTGTCCATACAATGGAAGTCGGTAGTAACCAGAACTGTTTAGTTGCCAACATTCTTTAAAATGTGTGCCACAGAAGTGAGTCACACAGGTTTGAGGGCGAGTAAATGATGACAGAATTATCATTTTGGGATTAACTCTTGTTTCAACTGGTTTAGGACAAAGACTAGGATTTAAAGACACAATTTAAAGACGCACTATTGCTGAAAATATAGGAACTAAAAATATTGTATGGAAATCTAGATAAACTGAGTAATCAGCTAGTTGGTTGTTACAGTACATGCGTTTCGAGCACATCGTGACCTTCCATAGTGATTAATGTACTCTAGATATACAGTATCAAACGGAAACTATATGAATTTAGCCTGATGATGTGTTCCAGTGTTTTTTGTGCAGTCCTCAGAGACGCTTAATTGTTTTCGTTCTCGCCCATAAATCTGGCACTTGAGTGCTATAAATTGTTGTGATCAATTTCACACGTGAGGCAAACAGACGTGATGTCCCAGCATGTGGCCCATGAGTAATATTTCTCACATCTCACCCACCTAGTTCATCTGCTTTTTTCAGAGACGGTAAGAAAGAATAAAGAGGAAGTGGACTTAACAGCAGGATGTAGTATTTAGTGTCTTGAAAGCAGATGAATCACAGATGAATGATCTTTCATTTTAATAAAGTGATGCTTTCAACTGATGCTGCTAGTAACTAGTTATTTATGTTTCCTGACAGATTCGTGGACTGAGAAGCCAGCGTTTGGAACTGCTCTGGACGAGCACCTGAAGCGCAGTGGCAGAGAGATCGCACTGCCTATAGAGGCCTGCGTCATGATGCTGCTGGAGACTGGAATGAAAGAGGAGGTACGGCACGACCGAATTGTTTAAACAATGCATCAGTCATACAAATCAAGTGTTGTATTGTTTATAGGGATGTTCCAAGCCTATCTCGAGGTTCAGTATTGGGGCCATTTAGGACTATTTTAAAGGTGCCATGTGTAAGAATTGAGGTTAAAATATCCAAACAATGAACTACACGCATCAAAAGAATGAGAAGAAATAAGTTTGATGATGTCATTAAAAAAATTCCAAGTTATAGTGCTGCAGAGATATTAACCTAAATTAGCATGCTAAATTACTAGCCCCGACCCGGCAGGTGTTACAATACCAGTTTCGGCCATGGGCAGATATGTGGGCGGGCAACATAACCACCAGCCAAACTGCAATTACACGAGTAACTCGCACGGCTTGTGGGTGTACTTGAACCTGATGTCAATCGTGTGGAAAGTACAGCCCACTACTACATTTCAGTTCAGGAAAGAGCTCAAAAAGTGATTGGTCGATATTATGCATGAAGAATACATTTTGTTAAAGTTGTAGCATACTGTATCTTTCAACAGTGTTCGTGTTCTTTTACCATTAGCTAGTCGAGATGATCGGTTCACGTGCGCTAGGTATTTGTCGTGTAACATTTATAAGCGGCAAAACTGTATTTGTTGTTTGAATTGCGCAATAAAATTGACAGAATCTGAGAACTGAGATTTTTTTTATATATGAAGTGTTCAGATGCAAAAGCCTCTAAATGCCATTTGAAATTTTCTTCTAGAATGGTCATTTTTATCAAGCTTGTATATTTAAGTTCAGTAATTTCACTTAAATTACAATTAATAGGTAATCTTCATTGCCATTTAAGTGAAATTACTGAACTTAAATATACAAGCTTGATAAAAATGATCATTTTAGAAGAAAATTTCAAATAGCACTTAGAGGCTTTTGCATCTGAACTCTTCATATCGACACTAACCTGCTCTGTCTAGTCTGTCAGTCTCCGTGTCCTTTTCTTTACAAAATTAATGTGTGGCGTGAGAGCGTGTGAAAAGTGTCAATTGCGTGTCTGCAATGTGTTCGGCCTTTCTTCAGACTTGACTTGAAAGAATCTGCTTCATGCTTTTTTAACTTTATCTTCAATTATTTTTCTTTTCTGCTTATTGTACAAATAAAATACAAGGGGCCTGATTTACTAACAGCTTGCACCAGCACAAACCCTCTGGGTGTTTATAGACTAATGTCAGGATTTACAGTACTAAAGACACACAGTGAAAAAATAGTGCTGAAAAGGCAATGGGAGGAGAGTATTTAAGTCATGCAAGGTGATTTACTAAGGTTTGCGCTAGCCAATGTACTGTTATTTGTGTCATTATTTACTGGCCCCCAAAAAAGCCAAGAAAGTCTTAAACCAGGCGCTAATTTGCAATGCTCTTGGTAGATTGTGTTGGTCATTATGGAAATGATCCGGCTGTGTCTTTGCGCATTTGTCAGTAGATCACGCTCATAGGCTCTTTTTTTTTTTTTAATTGCACGCTCATGATAATTTATCCTGTTTACTAAATCTGGCCCAAGTGGTTTATATCAGTGGTAACATATTCATAATTGTGACCACACAGTCTGTCTACCATTGTAACAGATGTTTACATCTACCAATGTATTTATACAGTGTAGAGAGAGAGAGTAAATAAATGTTATAGTAAATAAACTTACTGTAGTAATTGTTATTTTGGAATTACTGAGAAACTCAGCACAGCTCTGTTTAGATTGAATTGATTTTAATAACTCGAAATGTGCACGAAGAACTAGGAAAAAACACAGTTATCGGATCGGGACTCTGTACTCAGATATTCGGTAGTCAGTATTCGACTCATAAAATTCGAATTCAACTTAGATGTACTCAGATACTCGAATTCAGTATTCGAGTCATATCGGCACATGCTTTTAGTTTAGTATTGTTCAACTTTTATCCGTGTCCACATTGTATTGACACATCTAAAGGAACTGTCTCAATGTCACCGCAACTGTCAAATAACCATTTAATAATATGTTAGAAGATTAATTTGGGCCTTGGCTTTCTAATAATCTAATTATACCTGAAAATATGCTCTTTCGTTTGGTCATTCTCCAGGGTCTTTTTAGAATAGCTGCAGGAGCCTCTAAACTGAAGAAGCTGAAGGCAGCTCTGGATTGCTCCACCTCACAGCTGGAGGAGTTTTACTCCGACCCACATGCCGTCGCTGGTACAGCCTGTTTTTGTTGTTTTATGCATAAATATGGTAATGTGTAAATCACGCTTAATGAATGTTAATTTGGAATTGTACTCTTCTGGTTTAAGGGGCATTAAAGTCGTATCTCAGAGAGCTGCCTGAACCTTTGATGACTTACCAGATGTATGATGAGTGGACACAGGCATCCAAGTAAGCCATATTGCAGTACTTTACATAAAGGTTTAAAGGAATCATGTTTGTGTTGCTAATTACAGTGCTTTTATTTGAAGTGTTCCTGACCCAGATAAGCGGTTACAGGCTTTGTGGGTTACCTGTGATCAATTACCAAAAAACAACAAGGCAAACTTCAGGTAGGTTTCAGTTAAATCTGAATGTGAATTGTAATAAGTTTGTGCAAAGTTCTGGGGTTATATATATACAAATGTTTTTAGCTTGATTGATTAAAGTTTTATTGTAAATCATTTGCATAGTATTTCCATATGCATATTGCCATTCAGACTACACAGTTTAGAAACTAGGACCTAGGAATTAAGATATTATTTATATTAAAAATAAATAAAATAATAGTATATAAATTAGCTAATGAATAGTAAATGCATTTCTTCTTAATATCTTTTTTTTAAAACCGCGCTGTTTCTGAAGCGTCTCAATTGTAGTCTTGAGTTTACTTCCGGGTATGTACAGTACACATCATACTGTAGTAGAGAGGAGCTGCAAAAATGTGAAATATGTGATTAAATAATTTTTTTTTTCCTATTAGACACCAAAAACAAAATCGAAACTTTGAACAGGGCATCATAGGTCCCATTTAAGACAGTACTCAAAAACAAATGCTAGACTAACGCCCCGTCCACACTACTGCGTTTTCGTTTAAAGGGGGTGTTTACTGCTTTTTTCTTTGCATGATTATGTTTATGGGGTGCAATATAACATGTATTTGTGGTTTTTCTTTTTTTAAAAAGTCTTATTTTTCATAAATTTCACCTTTCATAAATTTCAATGAGCGGTTGACTTCCTGATTCTATGAAACCGCTCCCTCAGAAACAGGCAGTGGGCTCAGATTGGTTAGTTTGGGCTGGTGTGTGGTGATTGGCTAAACTATCGCTCACGTTGTCCGGAAGGTTAACGCCCATTACCTTTACGGGCGAAACGTGCATGTCATGAGCTCCGGTACAGATGTAAATATGTGTCGAACTGCAATATCAGTTTGAGGCAGAATCAGACCGAGAAAGCGGCGATGAAGAGAGTCAAGCAGAACCTCACCAATGACACACAGCTCTTACTAAACGTTTCTGAATGATAATTTGCTACATTTTTTTTAACTTTATACATGTTTGTTTAACACAATAGCATCTGACTGGCAACAATAGCAACTGACTGGCTACTAATGTTATACTCAAACAGCGTTGGCATTAGTTTACGTTCTTGATCAAATCGAAAATAACGTCATAAAGCATATACATGAAAAATACGTTTAAAACATTAGTACTTATACAAAATTCAGCTCCATATTGTTTGTACGCGTTTGTCGTAGACACAAAATAGCATAACTAGTAGCCTAGTGGCTATAAAGCCAGCGCTGGCATTTGAAAAAAAAATAAAACACAAGGCTGCGTCTGGAATTATGCATGCAAATACATTTAAAGTCTTTGATTAAGTCTTAGCCTACTTACAGGTTGTGGCCCAACAACTGCTGCCTCTGGTTTTAAAGTTGGAACTGCTTCATGTTTTAGTGTGCAATGTGTGGGTTAGTGACGTCTAAAACCCAGCTGTAGTCCCAATCGAGTCGTTTTTGTAGGCAATATACTTCCTGATTTTTAAAAGACGATATCTCTGCTTACACTGAACTTTCAGCGCTGCAACTTTGCAGATACTGTTCATGCACCAACAGCAACATTACACACTATTTAAAATAAAAAAAAGTGAAAACGCTATCAACCCCCCCTTTAAAAACAGAATTAAAACGAATATGATCTCCGTCCACACCAGCGTTGTATCTGCGTATTAGAATTGATCTCCGTCCACATTAAAATGACTGAAAACGCGGATCATGTGACCATTCACCAACACTGGGCATGCGGGTGCCGGTGTAAACAGGAAATGGATTGACTATTCCTCAGATTTGATGAAGAATAAAGTAACGTTAGCTACCTCTGCAAAGATTAGAAAGGTCGAAGACCAGAGATTTCTTTTCATGGATCAACGATCCATGAAACGGAGGTTGTTTTTGTATGTTTTCTTATGGGGACGGGTCATGTGATGGGTGGCTGACGAATCAGGGAAGGACACGTCATGACTGATGACACCAAATCATAGAGCCGAGCGTCATCCTCTGCGTTAGAGGTCGACCGATATGGGTTTTTTCACGCCGATACCGATCTTTTGAAATCCGGGTCGGCCGATTAATGCTGCCGATTTATTTTGGCCGATATTTGCGTGGTTTTTAACCTCTATTTGAAAGATAAGATAAAATCGGCTCACTCGGCTGGAAAATGACTCTAGCTGCAGCGTGCGTCAAACACTAGGCTGCCCACAGATGCGCCTGCCTAATAATCGGCTTGATATACTTGGATATTGGCCGATGCCGATTATGTTAAAAAATGCCAAAAAAACGGCCGATTAATCGGTCTACCTCTACTCTGCGTCATCATTTCTAAAGTCCTCCGGTTTGTCCCGTCTTCACTAAAGCCTAGTTCACACTACGTGATTTTAAGCCCGATTTAAGCCCGATTTGCAAATCGTTGAGTCGCCGACAAGTCAGGGTGTTATCGCGTGCAAATCGCGGGCGATTAGCGGACGATTAACGCTCGCCAATCCGTTAGTGTGAAAGAGCCAACAACGCATCAAAGACAGCTCGCAGACACCTCGCAGACAGGTCACCGAGCTCAGAAAAATATCTAGCATGCTAGATATCTCGAGCAGTCGCGCGACTCAATCTCAGTGATGTCATGAGTACAGCCAATCATAGCAACGCATGGGTTGAGGACACCAGGTAAATCTTACTTTTTCTTTTATGCATTTTTTTTTCTCAGAGCAGATCGTCGAGCAAACAGTGTGCAGCACTAGTTTCTGTCTGACGTCCATATTCGCGTGTTGTGTTCTTCTCTGCAGTTTCGCGTCATTTCTGGTTCGTTTTATTGCGTGGTTTTTCGTTACAAAAAATGGTTTCTAGACCAGATAGAATCGTGTTGTTGTCAACTCGTTATTTGTTTGATTATTTTCAGGATTTAGACCGTATTATAGTACTGAAACAGCTCTCAATGAGTCACAAATGATATGCTCTTATCATCCGATCGTGGTTGTATCTCTATGTAGTGCGTTGTTAACTCGTGTAGTGAGTTACCTCCTGTTGTGGATCAATCACGTTGTGTTGTGTGGTGTGAACAGCTAAACAACTTGAACACTCATGATTTCACTGAGAGCAAATCATGTAGTGTGAACTGCACAGTTCAGCCCGGCATTTTAAAATCATGTAGTGTGAACTAGGCATAAGACGACCTCCGGAGATTCAAAACGCAAAACGGAGCTGCAGCGTTTCTAAACCTCTCCGTTTTAGGTCTTTAGGTCGTTTTTAAACGAAAACACAGTAGTGTGGACGGGGCCTAAGACACTCTTCTCCGCTCCTCAAATACACAAAACATTAGTCTTTATATATAGTGATTCTTGAGTAAAGAAAATACTGAACTTATTCAAACAACCAGTGCTTTATTTACAGTACCATTGCATTGCAAGCAAGCAGACACATCCGAACTCATTCACTATAGAAGTACTTGGAGTTATGAGGTTTGACTGACAGTTTAAAAATCCAATAGAGTTTAGTCACAAGCTCTTTTAAATGCTTTTAATTGGTTAGAAGTTTGAAAAAAAAAACACCAACACAGACATAAAGGGTGATCAATAATAATGACTTATTATAAGATCCAAAAAATATGGTGAAAACCTATAATATTTAAAATATATATTTTCTAGTGTAAAAACAAAAATGTTCTGACACACCAGCAGATCACTGAAAGAACTTTTTTTTTTTTTAATTATAATTTAAGACCATGTGTGCAAAGTTTATTTCCTTTAGAGTCCCACTTTCCCGTTTACTACAACAACAGAGGAGTTCCAGATGGTGATTAAAAATTATTTTTAAATTGCATTTTTCTGATTCGGGAATTTGCTCTGTTTTGCAGATACCTTATTAAGTTCCTTGCTAAGCTCGCACAGGAAAGCGACATTAACAAGATGACCCCCAGCAACATAGCCATTGTCCTTGGACCCAATCTACTGTGGGCCAAAACTGAGGGGTCAGAGTATTCTGCAATATCCAGCAAACACGCTAACGTATTTGTGTGACTTTTTCTAAACGCTCTTCTCTTTACCCACAGGAGCCTAGCAGAAATTGCTGCTGCAACCTCTGTCCATGTGGTTACTATTATTGAACCCATCATTCAGCATGCAGATTGGTTTTTCCCTGATGGTAGGGGCCATAAAGCTTTAAATATATGGTGTTTTCCAATGAAAAAAAAGCATTGCTATCGGTTTTAAGATTAACCTGTTTCTTGTTATTCCTTCAGATGTGGATTTTAATGTATCTGGCATGTTTTCGATGCCCGCACCACTTCCAAACAACGTCAATCATCTGACCCCGCCAGATTATGACTCGGGCACCATAGAGAGGAAGAGACCTGGCAGCATGGTGGGCCCAGATGGTGACATGCCCCGGAGAGACAGGTAAACACAAATTTCACACAAATCTTTTATTAACAATCTGATTCCCTGAATCAGTCACTCTTGCTTCACAAAGATATGCAATTTAATTGATTAGAATCAGATCAATTCACTTTAATTGAGCAATTTAAACAGCAGATTAGATTACATTCACCATTAACCTCTGGGGTATTGTCAGTTCTACTGATCAATCTCTTGCTTTTCCCTCTTAACCCTGCAGTATGTGTGATGTGAGTGGGGTTTCTACCAATGCAGGTTAAAGGGATACTTCAGGATTTAGCATTAAGCTTTGTATTAGTAGGAAACCTGTAGTATTTTCGAATTACCATGCTTTCCACCCTCATATCCCCCTGAGACGAGAGATTTATGTATTTTTTTGTCTGGAAAAAATCGTCCGATGACACAAAAATCGTCATTTTGCGTCATCTGAGGATTTTTTTGGCCAGAGGCTAAAGACTACAGTCAGTAGTTGGGCTGTCCCGCATGTTCTCAACTTGCCCATAGAGGGTGGGATCTCACTTACAGAATATACACATAGTGTCAGCCATCTTGTTTTGGAAGCTAAGCTAGCAGGCTCTTGTTCTGTGGAGAAAGCTGAGTAGTAGGGGTTACCATCCTCTTTTTCCCGGACATATCCAGCCGCTTTTGCTTTCTGCAGTCGCTATTCATTGTTTACATGCACAGCTTTTGTTTCAATCGAACTGAATTCATTTCGATTGGTGGATCTGAATGTAGTGTTTACATGAATGCTAAACAAGTGATCGGTTGATGTGCGTTTTAACATTGCTTAGAAAATTCCCGCTCCTCTGTGAGTGATACGAGACCGGTGCGTCTCACAGGTGTCGGTAATCAAAAAACCACCGGCCTCGCGCCGTTCTCCCGTGGCCCTCACTCGTCCCGCTCGCCACTGTAAACATAATGAATGGCGACTGTAGAACGCAAAAGCCGAATCCCGGACATTTTGGGCGATCTCGAAACACATTTTTGGTCAGACTCATCACTAGTAGCCTAGACTTGTTGTTTAACTACTGCGGTCTGTTAAAGGTAGGCGTGGCCTGCTAGGGCAGTGAAGCAAATGCATTCTGGGAGTTGTTGTCTTTCATCCACATAAGCCATAAATACATCTTCTGGCTTTTCTCAGTCTAGAAAGCTTCAAATTCAAAAATAATTTCACATTTCTTCTACATAAATGACCCTTTAAATAGACATTCATCTTTACAGAGGTGAAGTATCCCTTTAACCTCTTGGTTTCTGTGTTGTGGCTTTCCTGGGAATTTATTAGCACTAGTGGTGTCTTTGCTGTCTTTTCTTTCTGTAGCTCTGCTAATAAATTAATGGACCACAATCCTCGTAGAGGCAATACTGTACCTAGAAAGCAGCACGCTTCGCCTGGCTTCCAGCCCCCGCTGCCCCCAGTGGAGGCTGCTGGTAGTGCAGGGGGTCAGTCTATGACTGAACTCTTGCTCCAGCAGCCTGCACATGCGGGCATGGGCTTAGAGAGCTGCCAGCCCGGGGTGGCGCTGGGGATGGCCGCCCTGGCAGCAGCACAGCAGCTTCTAGCTCAGCATACTGAGGAGATCAGGTAAGACTCCTGCAATGTGCTGGACCAGTGCAATGCATTAATGAATGGATGCATTTGGGGCGGTGATGTGGATAAGACACATGCCTTTGGTGTGAGAGATCCGGGTTCGAATCCACTGCGAGAAATGGCTTTAACCATTTCAAACGATTTAATATTACAATATTCCATCAGAGAAGGCTTAAGTTCATATTTATTTGCAGTTTGCATTTTATTGGATGTCACTGTTGCGGAATGTTATTAAATATGATTGGTTGATTTTTCTTTCCGTTTGCTTAACAGCTCAAAGAACCGAGACCCTGCTTCAACTCCTCCTGCTCAGAGAAATGGCACTGGAGGATCAGGACAGCTGAGTGTGGGGACGCCTGTGGCTGGATCTACAGGACCCAGTCCTCACATGGCTCGTAGAGGTCAGTGGACTTACCTCAAAAAAGTCTTTAGGCTCTGATATGTTTACAGCACAGTTCTTTTTTTACTCTTCCTTTGGAGGTAAAAAGACATTTGAAATGACTGATCAGTGATATTCTTAGTGAACATCCCAACACCACCCACGTTTAGCTGAATCTTTAAATTTGACGCTTTCGTCTCAATCACAAAATAAACATGCAACAAAAATACGAGAGTGGTGAGAAGATCAGTTTAGAAATCATCCAATCATAGTGACATGAATATGTTTGCACCATCTCTGCAATTCGGCACTCCAGTCAAGTCACGTCACGTTTATTTATATAGCACTTTTGCTTTAAAGATAGCAGCCTAAAGCCGGGCTCAAACTCAAAGTTTTTTAAATCTTATGTTATTGTGAAATCTGGTTGCATCACGCACATAAGGAGAATCTTCACAGATTCTCTTTTTTCAAATCTCAAACCTGCACACACTACAAGATTATCATGTGATCTCATCATGTGAAAGCGGATATAAACAAAATGGATACTGTCATGGCAACTTGCTGTAGACATTATTAGAGAGTTGTGTTGTTGCCACATTTTGACCAGCCGTTCCTCCTCTACAGCTGCTTGTTTCGCAGTTGACATTTCAAAAGTTCCGTCACTTGTCTCTCATTGGCTATTGTGGAAGTAATCATCCTGAAGTAAAATCCTAAATATCAAACATGTTTTATATTGTTGCAAGCAGATCGAGAGGTTTAAGATTTGATATGTACAGTAAATGCCTCACATTACCAGATAATCTGGGCCGAACATTGGAACCGACTAATTATTTTTATTTATTTTTTTATATATTTTTTCTCCTAATGTTGGGAGGGGTAAATCGACCTGTATTCTGAGCCTGGCTTAAAGGAGTAGTTCACTTTTTTTAAAAAACTTTTGCTTTGTCCATGTCTTTCTTTCTTCAGTCGAAAAGAAATTAAGGTTTTTCATGAAAACATTCTAGGATTTTCTCCATATAATGGACTTCAATGGGAACCAAACAGTTCAAGGTCCAAATGAGAGTTTCAGTGCAGCTTCAAAGGGCTTTAAACGACACCAGACAGTGAATAAAGGCCATTGCACACTGAGCACGAAATTTTCATATGCTTTTTTTCGTGTTCGTAAGCCTAAAATTCGTCACACACAGAAACCTTGCACACTGAGTCCGATGCGTATTTTTTAAACCTTTGCGGAAAAAAACGCAAAAATACAAAATGAATTCGTCAAGCAGTGAGGATGATTTTCTTGCCCTCTTTCTTATTGAAGAGAGAAGAAAGAGAAAATATTGGGTCCATCCAATCCTGAAATTGCGCCGAGTGGAAGGAGTTCCACCTCCTTATCAAGGAGTTGCGAATTTATCCTGAGCGATTCAAAATTTACCTCAGAATGTCAGTGGGACAGTTTGATGCTTTGCTTGCGATTCTGGATCGATTCTGAACAAAGACTGGCAGTATGTCTAAGGCAGGGGTTCTCAAACATTTTGGTGCCAGGGACCCCTTTCAGGGGAAAAAAAATTCCAAGGACCCCCCTCATATTTATAACAGTTATTGAGCACAAAGTTAATGTGTGAGCGGCAAATGAAATATTTTTGCACAAAATGAATGGTCTCCACCCAGGGTACTATGCAGGAATTTCTAAATAGCCTACTGAGGTAACGAAAGTGATCTTGCTAGGAATCACTTAGGATCCCTCACTTAGGAATTTTTGATGTTCTTGATCTACACATGTGCATTTTAAGGTGTTTTAAGGCCCCACAATTGGATAACTATAGATTTAGTAGAAGCATGTCAGTGGGCAGTGGCATACATTTTTTTTTTTTTGTCAAGATGTCACGAAACACAATCACATATTCCAATCAGGAATGGCCTTAAAAGAGAAATGTTTCAATAATTAGGCCTATTCTGCACACAAATAAAGCCCATAAGCCTATAAATACAATGATAATGGCATTATGTTTAACAGGTGCGTGCGTTGTTAATTTGAGCTACTGTAATTAGCTAAAAAAAACATACAGTATATGTTAAATATATGAATCCATAATGTTAATCTCATGGGCACATGCAGTATGTTTCTCTTGACCTGCTTTTTCCTTTGTTAAAGTTGAGCTTGATTAACTTTGCAAACTGATTGTTTCAGTCGTTTTTTAAAACTTTTATCTAAAACAGCTGTTTAGTTTATGTTAATTAAGGCCTACATCTTATCTCGCACTTTATGACCGTTGACTAAAACGTCGTGCGGGGAACTTTGAGTTCACTCCGACTCAAACATTTTGACATTGACGAGCTATCGTTGTTAGTCTGCTGAAGCACCTCAGACGAGAAGGTCAGTATCATCGCGATGTGCATCCTTGCAACCTCAGTTGTGGGTACGGCCCTGTCACTATGCACTTTTATTTTGATAATGATCAGACTTCTAATGTCAAATCTACAGTAGCAGTGCTAGAACTGACTATTGTGCGCGCACGCGAGACGCCGGGGCGCAATTACATGGGAATTTTTCCTCAGCAGTGGAAACAGGAATACTCTTATTTATGGTCATAGATAAGACAAGAGTGCATCATCCGAAACGGTAAAGTGTCCATTTTTTTATTTGTGTATAGGCTACATTATAAATGACTACAAAATGTCGTGCCTTTTAAAAATACAGAAAAGAACCGGATGCGGGTTCATGCCGTCTCTCTGTCTCCTTTCTGGCGCACGTCCCGCAAAATCAACAGCAGCGAATAGTCTACTTGACGCAAAGACATAGATTATCTATCTATAGAAAACTTTAAGTGTCTACTTTGTATTGTTTTATGTTAAATGCTTTATATAGGCTAAGTTACTTAGGAATAAACAGCATGTTTTCAGATGATAAAGAAAACATGACTCATAGCATGGAAAAAAACGTTAGGTTGTAAATTATTTCGCGGACCCCCTGGCTTTAGCTCGCGGACCCCACTTTGAGAACCACTGGTCTAAGGTATGGACACACACACACACAAACACGCACGCGCGGCCCGGTGGAAGCGCTGGGCAGACAGAACAGCTGTATAGGCTACAGGTTATATATTGTATCCAAATAATTAGTTATCGAATTGGCTGCTGCAATCACACATTTCAATCTGATTGAAGGGGGGGGGGGGGTTATTCCTTTCATAATCCAATCGAGAGAACATATAAACACTTGATCGAATTGAAACTGCGCATGTGGAATGATGTGTGGAACGAGGTCCTCGACGGTCTTGAATTGTCAAAAAAACTCTCAAAATGCTGGCTGTGGATGCGAAAAACGCCGAAAATCGAACCCAATCCAAATTTTTTTATAAAGGACGAAAGTTTCGGAGGCGGTGTGCAAGCGTGATTGACATAACGTGAGGTCGAATTTTTTTTAACGTGCGAAAATTTCGGATGTGAATTTCGGACTCAGTGTGCAATGGCCTTAAAGGGATACTCCACTTTTTTTGGAAATAGGCTCATTTTACCACTCCCCCAGTTAAACAGTTGGGTTTTAACTTTTTCGAATGTATTCAGTCGATTTTTTTTTTTTTTTTTTTTTTTTTTTTTTTATATATTTAGAAGAATATCAGTAACCAGACAGTTTCTGGTCTCATTGACTTCCATAGTATATTTTTTCCTACTATGGAAGTCAATGAGACCAGAAACTGTCTGGTTACTGATATTCTTCTAAATATCAGAAAATGGGCTGAATGGATTTGAAAACGGTAAAACTCAACTGTTTAACTCTGGGGGAGTGGTAAAATGAGCCTATTTCCAAAAAAAGTGGAGTATCCTTTTAAGGGTCTTATCTAGCAAAAGGATCGGTCATTTAAAAAATATTTAAAATTTTAAGTTTTATAAGCACAAATGCTCGCCTTCTGTGATGCTGTTGTGACTCTCCTGTTCGAACTCGTTCATCAAAATGATCGAATCTTTTTTTCCAGTCATTTGGTTCATTCAACGAACGAAATGAACAAAATGACTTGAATAAAAGATTTGTTCATTTTGATGAGTCAGAGTCACATTCAATTAGAATTGCAATTTTAATTTAACTACTTAATTTAGTTAACTATAAAGCAGCTCTTTCAGTGTCTGACCTCTACAGACCGTAAGAAACAAATGAATCGAGAAGATTTCCACATCAAAGAACGTAGAGCCTAAGGAAAGTTTGCTATGGCTAGCCGTTTCGTACTTCAAAACAAACTTCGAGATGACTTTACATTTCACTTGAAGTGCATCAGGGACTTTACATGAAAGCAGCTCAGAACCCCAGAAAGAGCACATTTTTAAGTTCTCTTTTTATTTGTAGGTACAAAGAAGCCGGCCCCAGCTCCTCCTAAACCAGCCAACCCTCCACCAGGCCAACCAACCAATCAGTCAGTACAGCAAACCTCTTCAGCCACCCCTCAGTCCCTCAGCCCCTCCCCTAGACCGCTTTCTAGTCACTCTCCCACCAATCTGAGCCCCACACAAACAAACACGACCCCTCGTCGCTACTCTAGCATCCAGCCTCCCATTCAGGCACCCAACCATCCACCCCCCCAGCCTCCCACACAGGCCACACCCCCTCCCCAACCCACTGCTCCTGGTGACCCCGGAGAAGACCCCTCCCCTCCAAGCACTCCCACTCCTCCAAGCACCCCTCCTCCCACGGCATTGTTTCACGACAGTCCCAGTCCCACGGCTCCCCCGGTGTTCCAGTCAGGATCGCTTCCTCGCCCGAGGCCTGTGCCTAAACCACGCAACAGACCTACTGTTCCCCCTCCGCCCCAACCTCCCGCCACAGGAAGCGACAGCAATGGAATTTGCAGTGCTGCCTTCAAAACAATGGGTGAAGCTCTTTTATTTCCGTCGCACTAGCACACTTCTGTTTAACAGCATGTTTGTTTGCATTTCTGTGAGGCACATGTCTGAATGCTGAAAGTTAGGATGTAGAAAGGCAACAAACCCAGTCTGAATCCAATGTGTGACCAACATTCTTTCCGAGATGCCTTTATAAGTTATAAATGTATTTGCTGAATCAAAAAAGACAATTCTCGTACTAGTAAGATATCTCATTATTTTTTTGTTGACGAAATGTAATACAATTGTAATACCACTGCTTTTACATAAAGACATTAAGATTTCACATTAGAAAGCCTATACAGAGATTACACTGTATAAATAAATGTGTCCTGCTCTTAATTTTAACAGCAGTTTAAAATAAAACAAAAAACATAAGTGTTAACAGACTAACATTTTAGAATTGCACCACCTGGCTGTGAAAACATTTGGGCGCTTCATTGTCGTGAGGGCATTTTTGGCATATCAGTTGTGACTGACTGAAGAGCCATTTTAACAATATTTACTCTTTTCTGCTTAAAGGGTTAGTTCACCCAAAAAATGAAAATTCTGTCAGTATTTACTCACCCTCATGTTGTTCCAAACCTCTATGTGTTTATTTGTTCTGCTGAACACAAAGAAACATATTTGGAAGAATGTTTTAATCAAATAGATCTCATTCCCCATAGGAAAAAATACATACTATGGTAGTCAATGGGGAATGAGATCTGTTTGATTGAAACATTCTTCCAAATATCTTCCTTTGTGTTCAGCAGAACAAATAAACATATAGAGGTTTGGAACAACATGAGGGTGAGTAAATACTGACAGAATTTTCATTTTTGGGTGAACTAACCCTTTAATTATCAATTTGTTAATGTAAATATTAAGTAATTCAGCTATTTATGCTTTAGAGAGATTCAAACTTGCAAACATTTAGCAAAAATCACAGTTTCTTAAATGAAGACACCCATGAATATTAGTTTTGTAATTTTAATATTGTTCTGTAAAATAATAATTATTATTATTATTAATAAATTCGCAATACAATTGTATTTTACAGGGCTATAGTATACTATATTAATATTTCTTCACTAGTTTGTTTAACTTGTATAATTTGATAAAATATTATTATTATTTCTACCACTGCTATTATTATTATTATTGTATAGTCATGCTTTAAAAAAAAACATTGTTAATATGGCCATGTGGTCTGATATAGTTTGTTTTTTAAACGCTTTTGAAAAACATAAATGTGTATATATAGAGTATAGGGGGAATTATATCCTCATGATAAAATCAACTTTTAAAGTTCATGTTAAAAAAAAATTCTCATTTCTGCATAGCGGTTATTGGAAACTTAAAAATAATGGGTATCATGTTGGTTGTGAAATATTGGTTGATCTCTTCCTGTCAGCATGGCGTCACAGCAAGTCAAAGAGCATTTCCATTCATTAGTTGTTTATCTCAAACAAGTTAGATGATTTTTATTACTAACAATCCAGTATTGTGTCTTGCAGATTCGGGGATGACATTTAAAGCACTTGGCCGAGCTTTTATTCCTGACATCGCCGCCGCTGAGAAGACTGTTACCCAACTGAAGGACTCAGACCTTGACACAGAGAGCACAGTCCTGTAAAGATGGCCTTGACCCTCACACCCTTTCCCTTAACCAAAGCAGGTTTGCTAAAAGGGCTGCTCTTCTCACATTACCAAAGTGTTTATGATCTTGGTTGTACTTCTCGAATATCCTACGCTTAAGACAATCAACAATCCCAGTGGCACCAGGGATACAAACCCCCCGAGATGTAGCATGTTTATTTAAAGCTGCTGATGACAGCAAAATGGCCGGAATCGCATGAGGAACTATGTCTGTACAGTGATGGGCGAATTTGGAAACGAGACGTGAAACTAAATCGATTTTTATGAGGTACGTCTTAAGTGGCCTTAGCTAAACAAAGCAAATACTCGAAATAAAAAGTGAAAGACACTAATTCAAAAGCAAAAACTCTGGCTTTTTGTAAATCTTGTGACTGCAGGTCTTCAGTCAGCCAATACAATACATTCCTTTTCATTTGCAAGCCTTACTATTCCAGTTTGGTTACTAGTTACATGCAATACATTGGTTTAAAAGTATACAAATTGATGATGAGTCAATGAGTGATTCATTTTCTGCCTTACACAGCTGATGTTTTCTGTCATTTTGGGGCATTACTAGGACTGGACCTAAATATATGTGGTAGAGCGCCACTCAGCTATGTGTAAAAGTAATCCTGACTGGTGCGTATGTGAAAGAAGCTATATGTTATTGGACATTTGATTGCTAAAATTAGAGTTAAAGTGTCAGTTTATGTGTTGGAAAAGGTCAAAACATGTGCTTTAGTGATATCCTGGTATGGAAACCTTATGTAATGGCTTTGTTTGTGTGTTTACCAGGCCTTGACAAGGATAGCTTTGTATTTTTCTGCTTTTATCCCAGATATGGTACCAAAGTGGGGGAAAATGTGCCACTTGGATGTTATTTTTACTGTATAATGGCTAAAAGCAGACATTATTGCTTACATTTTTTTCCTCCTCGTCTCATATTCTATAAAATCTCCAATTCAAGTATTAAAATATTTCACCATTTCGACAAGATCACAAGATTGAACCTCAGTGGCCTTTCAATCATGTTATGATGGAATTGACTCATCACGTCCACATGATTCTGATCGATTCTCATGTGAGAGGAAAAATGTAGGCGATTATGCTCACTGTTAGATTTTCTTTGTACATTTTCCTTGCCTTTACCGTTCTGCCTTACCCAAGTACACTTACAAGAGCTATTTTACCAAGGCTTGGAAAGTAAACTGACTTCACACTTATGAAACTAAATGTTGATGGTGCGTTTGAAGTTTACACGCTTCATGTCAGAAGACTTCATCTTCTAAAAAGCAAAATAAATGCTTTGTATTACTGCTTCAAAGTGAAATAAAAACGTGAAACAAGAACTGGACTTTCAGTGTTTGATTAAACATTTACATTCAGTTGAATTAAATGTTATATGCTCATTAATTAAACAACCTATTCAAGTCTTTTTGTACGTCGTCAGAGTTTAAGCTGTCATTGTGGGAAATTACACATCTGAACAATGTCAGTCCGTCTTCTACTCATGAACTGTACATTCTTTTTTCATGCCTACTTAAAAAATAAATAGTTATTTTATGTGAAGAAAGAAACCATAGTGATGAGAAGCAAGTAGAGCACAGCTTTAGGCGATCAACTTCCTATCTACTGTAGAGGACACTGGTCAGTTATACAGTGCTGTAGATTTTCCAATACTAATAAAAAAAAAAAAAACATTTAACTGCAGAACAAACACAATAGTCATGACGGCTCTAATACATGTTCCCAATCAGCTGTGCTGTACACTCTAAAAAATATTTTTGGTTTAACTTAAAGGGTTAGTTCACCATACAAGAACAATTCTGTCAGTAATTACTCACCCTCATGTTGTTCCAACCAAGACTTTCGTTCACTCCTTCATAGGCTTCTAAGGCAATTTCATTCTGCCGGTCCAGAAAAGTTAGTAAAGACACCGTTAAAACAATGGAAAATAACAATAACCCCCCTGAAAATAACAACTTTAACTATTCATTTTCATCTTGATCACTTGGACGTCACTTTGATTACACGAGGTAAAAACGATATAAATACTCATTCTTCGTTTTTACCTCGTGTAATCACAGTGACGTCCAAGTGATCTGAATCAGATAAGCAATGTCCAACTGAACCGAACTTAATCAGTTCAATGTTACGCCGGAAGTGATCGCTTGTGTGTGACGTCACTCAATATTTACACAGAGATTTTGGAAGTTTTACCTTTTACTAAACATATTTAGATATACCGAAATCGTCTTCCATTGCGGTTTCCCGTATATCTAAATATGTTTAGTGAAAAGTAAAACTTCTGAAATCTCTGTATAAGCAAAGAGTGACGTAGGCGCGCAAGCGATCACTTCCGCCCCATGCGCAGACCGAAGGGCCCGTACCATCAGATGTTTTTGTCATGGCTATGATTACAAGAGGTAAAAACGATATAAATACTGTTCGTTTTCTCATAAAAAACGCTCGTTTCGTGTCTTGGGCCATCAATGTGTACTTACATTTACGAGTCATTAAATCATGTTTAATTTTGACTTCTCTGTGCATGCTTTTTGGTGGACCCCCTTTAGTCTGGTAGGAAGGGGGGGTTCACCTGCACCGAAAGATATATTTTTTTAACCTAGTTTTTTGTAATCCTTAAGGTGTCTAGAAAATGAATTTTGATGTTCCCCGCGCAAATTTTTGTCCCATATGTGATTTTTTGTATCATCTTTTGTGTCCGTGCTTGATTTTTGGCTGCGGAAAATTGTTTCACTCAGGTCTATGTCTCATGGCCCTCTATCAGAATCCAGAGTTTTGAGAAGATTGGGCATACTTAATTTTTCGCCCCCCCAAAAAAACGTAAGGGGTAACACTGTCGTTTTTTTTTTTTTTTCTGGTCGAAATTTTGAATTTCGATATCTCAGCTCTGGAAGGGTCTAGAGCCTCCATTGTTGCACTCAGGTCTATGTCTCATGGCCCTCTATCAGAATCCAGAGTTTTGAGAAGATTGGGGATACTTAATTTTTCGCCCAAAAAAACCGTAAGGGGTAACACTGTCGTTTTTTTTTTTTCTGGTCGAAATTTTGAATTTCGATATCTCAGCTCTGGAAGGGTCTAGAGCCTCCATTGTTGCACTCAGGTCTATGTCTCATGGCCCTCTATCAGAATCCAGAGTTTTGAGAAGATTGGGGACACTTAATTTTTCGCCCAAAAAAAAAAACGTAAGGGGTAACACTGTCGTTTTTTTTTTTTCGGGTCGAAATTTTGATTTTCGATATCTCAGCTCTGGAAGGGTCTAGAGCCTCCATTGTTGCACTCAGGTCTAAGTCTCATGGTCCTCTATCAGAATCCAGAGTTTTGAGAAGATTGGGGATACTTAATTTTTCGCCCAAAAAAAAAAAACGTAAGGGGTAACACTGTCGTTTTTTTTTGGGTCGAAATTTTGAGTTTCGATATCTCAGCACTGGAAGGGTCTAGAGCCTCCATTGTTGCACTCAGGTCTATGTCTCATGGCCCTCTATCAGAATCCAGAGCTTTGAGAAGATTGGGGATACTTAATTTTTCGCCCAAAAAAAAAACGTAAGGGGTAACACTGTCGGGTTTTTTTTCGGGTCGAAATTTTGAGTTTCGATATCTCAGCTCTGGAAGGGTCTAGAGCCTCCATTGTTGCACTCAGGTCTATGTCTCATGGCCCTCTATCAGAATCCAGAGTTTTGAGAAGATTGGGGATACTTAATTTTTCGCCCCCCCCCAAAAAAAAACGTAAGGGGTAACACTGTCGTTTTTTTTTTTCTGGTCGAAATTTTGAATTTCGATATCTCAGCTCTGGAAGGGTCTAGAGCCTCCATTGTTGCACTCAGGTCTATGTCTCATGGCCCTCTATCAGAATCCAGAGTTTTGAGAAGATTGGGATACTTAATTTTTCGCCCCAAAAAAAAAACGTAAGGGGTAACACTGTCGTTTTTTTTTTCTGGTCGAAATTTTGAATTTCGATATCTCAGCTCTGGAAGGGTCTAGAGCCTCCATTGTTGCACTCAGGTCTATGTCTCATGGCCCTCTATCAGAATCCAGAGTTTTGAGAAGATTGGGGATACTTAATTTTTCGCCCAAAAAAAAAACGTAAGGGGTAACACTGTCGTTTTTTTTTTCGGGTCGAAATTTTGAGTTTCGATATCTCAGCTCTGGAAGGGTCTAGAGCCTCCATTGTTGCACTCAGGTCTAAGTCTCATGGCCCTCTATCAGAATCCAGAGTTTTGAGAAGATTGGGGATACTTAATTTTTCGCCCCCAAAAAAAAACGTAAGGGGTAACACTGTCGTTTTTTTTTCGGGTCGAAATTTTGAGTTTCGATATCTCAGCTCTGGAAGGGTCTAGAGCCTCCATTGTTGCACTCAGGTCTATGTCTCATGGCCCTCTATCAGAATCCAGAGTTTTGAGAAGATTGGGGATACTTAATTTTTCGCCCAAAAAAAAAAACGTAAGGGGTAACACTGTCGTTTTTTTTTCTGGTCGAAATTTTGAATTTCGATATCTCAGCTCTGGAAGGGTCTAGAGCCTCCATTGTTGCACTCAGGTCTAAGTCTCATGGCCCTCTATCAGAATCCAGAGTTTTGAGAAGATTGGGATACTTAATTTTTCGCCCAAAAAAAAAACGTAAGGGGTAACACTGTCGTTTTTTTTTCGGGTCGAAATTTTGAGTTTCGATATCTCAGCTCTGGAAGGGTCTAGAGCCTCCATTGTTGCACTCAGGTCTGTCTCATGGCCCTCTATCAGAATCCAGAGTTTTGAGAAGATTGGGGATACTTAATTTTTCGCCCAAAAAAAAAAAACGTAAGGGGTAACACTGTCGTTTTTTTTTTCTGGTCGAAATTTTGAATTTCGATATCTCAGCTCTGGAAGGGTCTAGAGCCTCCATTGTTGCACTCAGGTCTATGTCTCATGGCCCTCTATCAGAATCCAGAGTTTTGAGAAGATTGGGGATACTTAATTTTTCGCCCAAAAAAAAAAAACGTAAGGGGTAACACTGTCGTTTTTTTTTTCTGGTCGAAATTTTGAGTTTCGATATCTCAGCTCTGGAAGGGTCTAGAGCCTCCATTGTTGCACTCAGGTCTAAGTCTCATGGCCCTCTATCAGAATCCAGAGTTTTGAGAAGATTGGGGATACTTAATTTTTCGCCCCAAAAAAAAACGTAAGGGGTAACACTGTCGTTTTTTTTTCGGGTCGAAATTTTGAGTTTCGATATCTCAGCTCTGGAAGGGTCTAGAGCCTCCATTGTTGCACTCAGGTCTAAGTCTCATGGCCCTCTATCAGAATCCAGAGTTTTGAGAAGATTGGGGATACTTAATTTTTCGCCCCAAAAAAAAAACGTAAGGGGTAACACTGTCGTTTTTTTTTCGGGTCGAAATTTTGAGTTTCGATATCTCAGCTCTGGAAGGGTCTAGAGCCTCCATTGTTGCACTCAGGTCTATGTCTCATGGCCCTCTATCAGAATCCAGAGTTTTGAGAAGATTGGGGATACTTAATTTTTCGCCCCCAAAAAAAACGTAAGGGGTAACACTGTCGTTTTTTTTTTCTGGTCGAAATTTTGAATTTCGATATCTCAGCTCTGGAAGGGTCTAGAGCCTCCATTGTTGCACTCAGGTCTAAGTCTCATGGCCCTCTATCAGAATCCAGAGTTTTGAGAAGATTGGGGATACTTAATTTTTCGCCCAAAAAAAAAAAACGTAAGGGGTAACACTGTCGTTTTTTTTTCTGGTCGAAATTTTGAGTTTCGATATCTCAGCTCTGGAAGGGTCTAGAGCCTCCATTGTTGCACTCAGGTCTAAGTCTCATGGCCCTCTATCAGAATCCAGAGTTTTGAGAAGATTGGGGATACTTAATTTTTCGCCCCAAAAAAAAACGTAAGGGGTAACACTGTCGTTTTTTTTTTGGTCGAAATTTTGAGTTTCGATATCTCAGCTCTGGAAGGGTCTAGAGCCTCCATTGTTGCACTCAGGTCTAAGTCTCATGGCCCTCTATCAGAATCCAGAGTTTTGAGAAGATTGGGGATACTTAATTTTTCGCCCAAAAAAAAAACGTAAGGGGTAACACTGTCGTTTTTTTTTCGGGTCGAAATTTTGAGTTTCGATATCTCAGCTCTGGAAGGGTCTAGAGCCTCCATTGTTGCACTCAGGTCTAAGTCTCATGGCCCTCTATCAGAATCCAGAGTTTTGAGAAGATTGGGGATACTTAATTTTTCGCCCAAAAAAAAAAACGTAAGGGGTAACACTGTCGTTTTTTTTTCGGGTCGAAATTTTGAGTTTCGATATCTCAGCTCTGGAAGGGTCTAGAGCCTCCATTGTTGCACTCAGGTCTAAGTCTCATGGCCCTCTATCAGAATCCAGAGTTTTGAGAAGATTGGGGATACTTAATTTTTCGCCCAAAAAAAAAAACGTAAGGGGTAACACTGTCGTTTTTTTTTCGGGTCGAAATTTTGAGTTTCGATATCTCAGCTCTGGAAGGGTCTAGAGCCTCCATTGTTGCACTCAGGTCTAAGTCTCATGGCCCTCTATCAGAATCCAGAGTTTTGAGAAGATTGGGGATACTTAATTTTTCGCCCCAAAAAAAAACGTAAGGGGTAACACTGTCGTTTTTTTTTTCGGGTCGAAATTTTGAGTTTCGATATCTCAGCTCTGGAAGGGTCTAGAGCCTCCATTGTTGCACTCAGGTCTAAGTCTCATGGCCCTCTATCAGAATCCAGAGTTTTGAGAAGATTGGGGATACTTAATTTTTCGCCCAAAAAAAAACGTAAGGGGTAACACTGTCGTTTTTTTTTCGGGTCGAAATTTTGAGTTTCGATATCTCAGCTCTGGAAGGGTCTAGAGCCTCCATTGTTGCACTCAGGTCTAAGTCTCATGGCCCTCTATCAGAATCCAGAGTTTTGAGAAGATTGGGGATACTTAATTTTTCGCCCAAAAAAAAAAACGTAAGGGGTAACACTGTCGTTTTTTTTTCGGGTCGAAATTTTGAGTTTCGATATCTCAGCTCTGGAAGGGTCTAGAGCCTCCATTGTTGCACTCAGGTCTAAGTCTCATGGCCCTCTATCAGAATCCAGAGTTTTGAGAAGATTGGGGATACTTAATTTTTCGCCCAAAAAAAAAAACGTAAGGGGTAACACTGTCGTTTTTTTTTCGGGTCGAAATTTTGAGTTTCGATATCTCAGCTCTGGAAGGGTCTAGAGCCTCCATTGTTGCACTCAGGTCTAAGTCTCATGGCCCTCTATCAGAATCCAGAGTTTTGAGAAGATTGGGGATACTTAATTTTTCGCCCAAAAAAAAAAACGTAAGGGGTAACACTGTCGTTTTTTTTTCGGGTCGAAATTTTGAGTTTCGATATCTCAGCTCTGGAAGGGTCTAGAGCCTCCATTGTTGCACTCAGGTCTAAGTCTCATGGCCCTCTATCAGAATCCAGAGTTTTGAGAAGATTGGGGATACTTAATTTTTCGCCCCAAAAAAAAACGTAAGGGGTAACACTGTCGTTTTTTTTTTGGGTCGAAATTTTGAGTTTCGATATCTCAGCTCTGGAAGGGTCTAGAGCCTCCATTGTTGCACTCAGGTCTAAGTCTCATGGCCCTCTATCAGAATCCAGAGTTTTGAGAAGATTGGGGATACTTAATTTTTCGCCCCAAAAAAAAAAACGTAAGGGGTAACACTGTCGTTTTTTTTTCGGGTCGAAATTTTGAGTTTCGATATCTCAGCTCTGGAAGGGTCTAGAGCCTCCATTGTTGCACTCAGGTCTAAGTCTCATGGCCCTCTATCAGAATCCAGAGTTTTGAGAAGATTGGGGATACTTAATTTTTCGCCCAAAAAAAAAACGTAAGGGGTAACACTGTCGTTTTTTTTTTCGGGTCGAAATTTTGAGTTTCGATATCTCAGCTCTGGAAGGGTCTAGAGCCTCCATTGTTGCACTCAGGTCTAAGTCTCATGGCCCTCTATCAGAATCCAGAGTTTTGAGAAGATTGGGGATACTTAATTTTTCGCCCAAAAAAAAAAACGTAAGGGGTAACACTGTCGTTTTTTTTTCGGGTCGAAATTTTGAGTTTCGATATCTCAGCTCTGGAAGGGTCTAGAGCCTCCATTTTTGCACTCAGGTCTAAGTCTCATGGCCCTCTATCAGAATCCAGAGTTTTGAGAAGATTGGGGATACTTAATTTTTCGCCCAAAAAAAAAAAACGTAAGGGGTAACACTGTCGTTTTTTTTTCGGGTCGAAATTTTGAGTTTCGATATCTCAGCTCTGGAAGGGTCTAGAGCCTCCATTGTTGCACTCAGGTCTAAGTCTCATGGCCCTCTATCAGAATCCAGAGTTTTGAGAAGATTGGGGATACTTAATTTTTCGCCCAAAAAAAAAAACGTAAGGGGTAACACTGTCGTTTTTTTTTCGGGTCGAAATTTTGAGTTTCGATATCTCAGCTCTGGAAGGGTCTAGAGCCTCCATTGTTGCACTCAGGTCTAAGTCTCATGGCCCTCTATCAGAATCCAGAGTTTTGAGAAGATTGGGGATACTTAATTTTTCGCCCCAAAAAAAAAACGTAAGGGGTAACACTGTCGTTTTTTTTTTGGGTCGAAATTTTGAGTTTCGATATCTCAGCTCTGGAAGGGTCTAGAGCCTCCATTGTTGCACTCAGGTCTAAGTCTCATGGCCCTCTATCAGAATCCAGAGTTTTGAGAAGATTGGGGATACTTAATTTTTCGCCCCAAAAAAAAAACGTAAGGGGTAACACTGTCGTTTTTTTTTTGGGTCGAAATTTTGAGTTTCGATATCTCAGCTCTGGAAGGGTCTAGAGCCTCCATTGTTGCACTCAGGTCTAAGTCTCATGGCCCTCTATCAGAATCCAGAGTTTTGAGAAGATTGGGGATACTTAATTTTTCGCCCAAAAAAAAAAACGTAAGGGGTAACACTGTCGTTTTTTTTTCGGGTCGAAATTTTGAGTTTCGATATCTCAGCTCTGGAAGGGTCTAGAGCCTCCATTGTTGCACTCAGGTCTAAGTCTCATGGCCCTCTATCAGAATCCAGAGTTTTGAGAAGATTGGGGATACTTAATTTTTCGCCCCAAAAAAAAACGTAAGGGGTAACACTGTCGTTTTTTTTTCGGGTCGAAATTTTGAGTTTCGATATCTCAGCTCTGGAAGGGTCTAGAGCCTCCATTGTTGCACTCAGGTCTAAGTCTCATGGCCCTCTATCAGAATCCAGAGTTTTGAGAAGATTGGGGATACTTAATTTTTCGCCCAAAAAAAAAAACGTAAGGGGTAACACTGTCGTTTTTTTTGGGTCGAAATTTTGAGTTTCGATATCTCAGCTCTGGAAGGGTCTAGAGCCTCCATTTTTGCACTCAGGTCTAAGTCTCATGGCCCTCTATCAGAATCCAGAGTTTTGAGAAGATTGGGGATACTTAATTTTTCGCCCAAAAAAAAAAAACGTAAGGGGTAACACTGTCGTTTTTTTTTCGGGTCGAAATTTTGAGTTTCGATATCTCAGCTCTGGAAGGGTCTAGAGCCTCCATTGTTGCACTCAGGTCTAAGTCTCATGGCCCTCTATCAGAATCCAGAGTTTTGAGAAGATTGGGGATACTTAATTTTTCGCCCCAAAAAAAAACGTAAGGGGTAACACTGTCGTTTTTTTTTTGGGTCGAAATTTTGAGTTTCGATATCTCAGCTCTGGAAGGGTCTAGAGCCTCCATTGTTGCACTCAGGTCTAAGTCTCATGGCCCTCTATCAGAATCCAGAGTTTTGAGAAGATTGGGGATACTTAATTTTTCGCCCAAAAAAAAAAAACGTAAGGGGTAACACTGTCGTTTTTTTTTCGGGTCGAAATTTTGAGTTTCGATATCTCAGCTCTGGAAGGGTCTAGAGCCTCCATTGTTGCACTCAGGTCTAAGTCTCATGGCCCTCTATCAGAATCCAGAGTTTTGAGAAGATTGGGGATACTTAATTTTTCGCCCAAAAAAAAAAACGTAAGGGGTAACACTGTCGTTTTTTTTTCGGGTCGAAATTTTGAGTTTCGATATCTCAGCTCTGGAAGGGTCTAGAGCCTCCATTGTTGCACTCAGGTCTAAGTCTCATGGCCCTCTATCAGAATCCAGAGTTTTGAGAAGATTGGGGATACTTAATTTTTCGCCCCCAAAAAAAAACGTAAGGGGTAACACTGTCGTTTTTTTTTGGGTCGAAATTTTGAGTTTCGATATCTCAGCTCTGGAAGGGTCTAGAGCCTCCATTGTTGCACTCAGGTCTAAGTCTCATGGCCCTCTATCAGAATCCAGAGTTTTGAGAAGATTGGGGATACTTAATTTTTCGCCCAAAAAAAAAACGTAAGGGGTAACACTGTCGTTTTTTTTTTCGGGTCGAAATTTTGAGTTTCGATATCTCAGCTCTGGAAGGGTCTAGAGCCTCCATTGTTGCACTCAGGTCTAAGTCTCATGGCCCTCTATCAGAATCCAGAGTTTTGAGAAGATTGGGGATACTTAATTTTTCGCCCAAAAAAAAAAAACGTAAGGGGTAACACTGTCGTTTTTTTTTCGGGTCGAAATTTTGAGTTTCGATATCTCAGCTCTGGAAGGGTCTAGAGCCTCCATTGTTGCACTCAGGTCTAAGTCTCATGGCCCTCTATCAGAATCCAGAGTTTTGAGAAGATTGGGGATACTTAATTTTTCGCCCCAAAAAAAAAACGTAAGGGGTAACACTGTCGTTTTTTTTTCTGGTCGAAATTTTGAGTTTCGATATCTCAGCTCTGGAAGGGTCTAGAGCCTCCATTGTTGCACTCAGGTCTAAGTCTCATGGCCCTCTATCAGAATCCAGAGTTTTGAGAAGATTGGGGATACTTAATTTTTCGCCCAAAAAAAAAAAAACGTAAGGGGTAACACTGTCGTTTTTTTTTCGGGTCGAAATTTTGAGTTTCGATATCTCAGCTCTGGAAGGGTCTAGAGCCTCCATTGTTGCACTCAGGTCTAAGTCTCATGGCCCTCTATCAGAATCCAGAGTTTTGAGAAGATTGGGGATACTTAATTTTTCGCCCCAAAAAAAAACGTAAGGGGTAACACTGTCGTTTTTTTTTTCGGGTCGAAATTTTGAGTTTCGATATCTCAGCTCTGGAAGGGTCTAGAGCCTCCATTGTTGCACTCAGGTCTAAGTCTCATGGCCCTCTATCAGAATCCAGAGTTTTGAGAAGATTGGGGATACTTAATTTTTCGCCCCCAAAAAAAAAAACGTAAGGGGTAACACTGTCGTTTTTTTTTTGGTCGAAATTTTGAGTTTCGATATCTCAGCTCTGGAAGGGTCTAGAGCCTCCATTGTTGCACTCAGGTCTAAGTCTCATGGCCCTCTATCAGAATCCAGAGTTTTGAGAAGATTGGGGATACTTAATTTTTCGCCCAAAAAAAAAAAACGTAAGGGGTAACACTGTCGTTTTTTTTTTCGGGTCGAAATTTTGAGTTTCGATATCTCAGCTCTGGAAGGGTCTAGAGCCTCCATTGTTGCACTCAGGTCTAAGTCTCATGGCCCTCTATCAGAATCCAGAGTTTTGAGAAGATTGGGGATACTTAATTTTTCGCCCAAAAAAAAAACGTAAGGGGTAACACTGTCGTTTTTTTTTTCGGGTCGAAATTTTGAGTTTCGATATCTCAGCACTGGAAGGGTCTAGAGCCTCCATTGTTGCACTCAGGTCTATGTCTCATGGCCCTCTATCAGAATCCAGAGTTTTGAGAAGATTGGGGATACTTAATTTTTCGCCCAAAAAAAAAAACGTAAGGGGTAACACTGTCGTTTTTTTTTTCGGGTCGAAATTTTGAGTTTCGATATCTCAGCACTGGAAGGGTCTAGAGCCTCCATTGTTGCACTCAGGTCTAAGTCTCATGGCCCTCTATCAGAATCCAGAGTTTTGAGAAGATTGGGGATACTTAATTTTTCGCCCCCCAAAAAAAAACGTAAGGGGTAACACTGTCGTTTTTTTTGGGTCGAAATTTTGAGTTTCGATATCTCAGCACTGGAAGGGTCTAGAGCCTCCATTGTTGCACTCAGGTCTATGTCTCATGGCCCTCTATCAGAATCCAGAGTTTTGAGAAGATTGGGGATACTTAATTTTTCGCCCAAAAAAAAAAAACGTAAGGGGTAACACTGTCGTTTTTTTTTTCGGGTCGAAATTTTGAGTTTCGATATCTCAGCACTGGAAGGGTCTAGAGCCTCCATTCTTGCACTCAGGTCTAAGTCTCATGGCCCTCTATCAGAATCCAGAGTTTTGAGAAGATTGGGGATACTTAATTTTTCGCCCCCCCAAAAAAAACGTAAGGGGTAACACTGTCGTTTTTTTTTGGGGTCGAAATT